>OY821764.1:15054072-15592920 GCA_963682095.1 Potentilla sterilis
ATTAAATTAGTTAGTTAAGTAGTTACTAATTAAATTAAATTAGTTAGTAACTAAATTAGTTAATAATTTTATTTTGGTTAGTTCCTAATATTTTAATTTAGTTACTAATTTATATTTGCGTTTATATGTTCGTTCTTATAATACAGAAAATCTCGAAGACGAACAGCGATAACCGCAAGATGAACGAGCACCCCCACCACGGCGGCGCTCGCTCCTGGAGGCAGTGGGCAGAGATTGCGAGGAGGGACCGACCGCTGAGGCCGTTGTCGTGGATTCATGCGCAGATGTATCCGGGGCGTCCCGACCAAGTGGTAAGTATTCGCCTATCTTCAATAAAAGTGTTTCATTAAATTAATTTATATATTTTTTTTATTAATTCGTTTATTATATTTTCTTGTCAATTAGGCGGAAATAGATGCGGAGACCGACGCGATCACCTTCGGGATCGCGCAAGACACCCTGGGGGAATGGGCGTCCGACGAGGCGATCGCGGAGTTTGCCTCCACGATCGACACCCTTGAGCCGCGCTTGGCCTCTCAGATCATGCACGCGGCGGTAGGGACGGGCAACAACTACTTCTACCAGAGAGGCCTAGGCGCGGCAGGAGATGGGGTTCTCAAGTACACGCCGGCCAATAGGTAGGATATTAGGGATGGATTGATGTGGATATTTGTTGGATATTTGGATGTTTGTTTGTGGATTTTCTACAGCCAAACCGAAACGAAGTGAAATTGGGCCCGAGTAAAATTTAAATTTTTTTTTAAATATTTAGGGGTTATAGCCGACGAAATGGACCATATTTCGTCGGCTATACCCTCCCGGCTTCTGGCAATCAAAAGCCGTTCCCGGCACCGGAGAATGTTATGGCCGACGATTAATTCGTCGGCTATGACTGATGTATAGCTGACGATAGTGTCGTCGGCTATACTTCCGGGTTAGGGGCAATTACGTAATTGTTGTAGCCGACGATTCTGTCGTCGGTAATGTTCGAAGTATAGCCGACGACGCTTTATTCGTCGGCTATACTGCGTGGTGTATAAGTCGACGACTTACCCTTAGTGTCGTCGGCTATACTATAGCCGACAGAGCATTCCCGACGAGAGTATAGCCGACGATACTTCGTCGGCTATGACTATAGCCGACGATTTAATGAAAACGGCCGACGAGATGGCGTCGTCAGCTATAACCCCTTTTCTGGTAGTGAAACCTATTCGGATTCTATGAGAAGAATACTGCAGTAATTCATTCAGTATCTAATTAGGATATTTAGGCTTCAAGTAGTCTTTTATGGATGGACTCTTGAGACTTTGATCCTATATAAATAGGTGGTTTTGTCCATGTTATTCCCATCGCATTCTAGCATTCATTCTGTCCATATCAGAAGCTAATTGGTGGTGAACTAACAGAAGGTAAAGCCTAGTTGTTTGTTGTTTCAGGTTTCAAGTTCAAGATGGATCCGATTAGAGGAGATGATGGGATGAAGCTGTTCTTGATGCAGTACTAATGTTTTTATTGTTGTGTCTGATTTATATAGAATTGGTTTTAAGTAAGAGCTTTACGATTAGTTGTTTGATCAGCCAACTTTTAAACTAATAAGCTTTTTATTGTTTGGTAATTAATGAAATTGAAAACACAAACTAAAACAAAGAGAATTAACAATCCAAAAAATAAAGAGATGCCCAAAACAAATTCAACAAATTCACACCTAAAATTACCACTGAGAAACAAAAACAAATGAGTCGTTGAACCAATGAAATCGTCTTCGTCCTCAAAAGAGAAAGAGAACAAATGAAAGAAGAAAGTACTGTTAATCCCGTGGATACTGAAACCATTAAAAGAACCCACAACCAAAAGCTCAGCTACCCAGAACTAAATACGAACGCTAACCGCTGCAATCAAAAGGTAACCCAATTGAAATCCAGATTCTCTATTAAAAGTTAGAGAACCAAAACAGCTGTTTCTGTCAGAATCCGGGGACTCTAACAAAAGCAATGATAAAGATAATAAAGGTTGACACAAAGGTTTATAGTGGTTCGCCATGACATCGGTAGGTATAACTACGTCCACTTAGAATATACTATAGCCGGTTAATAAGCCATCGGTGTTACAAGGGTGGAATGCCTTGGAACCAACTTATCAGATTTTAAGGGGGAAGCCTTCCTTTTATAACTAAGGAAGGCCCCCTCCTACACCATGTTTCCAATGTGGGATATTGTCACACTTTTCCTACTCACGAAGCTACTTCCGGAGCCCGGTGGCACGCCTTCCGGATGCGGCACCGGTGATCTTCCACAATGGGGATGTAGTATGGGTGTCAGGCTTCCCGATGCATGCCGGAATTGGGTCCCACAACGCCGGTTGCACGGTCTACGAGGTCGTTACATATGCTTGGTGGTGCACCATATATACCTCCAACAAGTCCCCCAAGTTCCCGAGTAAGAGGCAATCTTACTTGGGGAGTTAAAATCATGTACCGCAAAGCGTGGGTGACGGCCGAGTGACCTTACCGGGCGCCACCCCCCACTAGTCCCCCAACTCCTCAAATAAGAATGTCTCATTACCGGGCGTTCGAATGCCGAGTTCCCCCAGGCTTCCCGGTGGATTGTATGTGGAAATGCTCGCGTGCCCAAAAGAGATTGGTGGGTGTCCAGAAAAAAAAAAAAAAAAAAAACTGCTTTCGGTTCGGCCCGCTCCAGTTTAACCCGGCCCGTTGACACACACCAGGTCCGTTGACCATTGACTGGGCTGCTGGCCCGCTGGCCCATGTTTTTTATTTTCTTTTCCCGCTCTTTTTTCTCTTCTTCTGTTTCTGCTTTTTCTTTTCTTCTCTTTCTGGTTTCTCTTTCTTTCTTTCTACTTTCTTTCTGCTCTCTCCCTCTGCCTTTGTTTCCTGGTTTTTTTTTTTTTTTTTTTTTCTGCTTGCCCTTTCTGGTTTTCCTTCTGTCTTCTGTTTCTCTCTTCTCCTCTTTGTTTCTTGTTTTTTTTTCCTGCTTTCCCTTTCTGGTTTTCCTTCTTTCTTCTATTTCTCTTCTCCTTTGCCTTCCTCTGGTCTCTCTCGCATCTCTTCTCTGCTCCGCTCCGGAGGGAGTGACCCGCGTCGCACCGGAGGGGACGACCCGCATCAGAGGGTAGGATGACCGGTGTCGGAGAGGTAGGCCATCGATTCCGGAGGACCTATGACCGGCCGGTCTCGCGGTGACCCGTCCGGTGAGGAGGTGACCCGTGGCTCGAGAGACGATCGGCACCCGGAGAGAAGAGGACTCGCACCGGAGGAGACGATCGGCACCCGGAGGGGAGACGACCTCGCACCGGACAGGAGACGAACCCGCACCGGAGGGGGTACGACCTGCGGTGGCGAGACGATCGGCGGCAGCGAGGACTCGAACCGGATGAGGAGCCACCGAGGTCCAGAGAGGAGGATGACCGACCGTACAAGAGAGGAGCTCGTCGGGGTCCCGGAGGCTGGATGACGTGGAGGGCGGGGCGGACCTCGATGCCGGAAGAGCTTAACGTTGGTGTCGGAGCCTGCCTGGGCGAAATGGTGGTGGAGCAACGGGAGGAGCTTGCTTCGGGGATGGCGCAGACTGACGGACCGAGCCCGGCGCCACCGGTCAAGGATACCGGAAACGTCGTGCGAGACTGGACTCCCGTGGGCTGCGGGGTACCGGTGCTTCCCGGGGCGAAAAAGGTGCCCGGGTCGGCCTCTGACCCGCTGATCCGCTGTTGACCCGCTGACTGGGTTGATGAACCGGGTGGCTGACTATTGACTTGCGGGCCCACCGGCCCGGCCTGCTGACTCTCTGCAGGTTGACTGCTGACCCATTTCGGAGGGTTGATGATAGGAGCACAATGTGCGACTATATTACATGTTTATGCCCTCGTTTATGCTTTGTTTAACCCTTATTTATCTAAGATAGAGTCGTAAGTTAGTTTAGTGTTGTTTTGGTGGAGTTTTGGAAATATGAGCTTAATGATCCGAAAAATGACTAAGTTTGAGAAATCTGAAAAATAATGCAAAATATGTCTTTTTCGTGATTTTGAGATGAATGAAACTGTAATCTATCCTTGTCCGAATTCTATGAAATTTGGCGTGCTTAATAGTCATATGCTGAGGAATGTTGTGTTAAAATTTCAGATCAATCGGAGTTCGGGAAGTCACCCAAAAATTGGCTGCACAAGGGCAGTCCGAGCATTTCAATCCAGGGACTTCCAGGATTTTCCTGGGACTGTGTCCCAACTTCGATAAATCATTCCCGTCGACTCACAAGGATTTTTATCAAACTGTTTTATGGGGAGATGGCCATATGTGTCTAGTTTATCTGAGACTTGGAATAGCATCAATCGGAGCTCCACGGATGGAGATATGCCGGAATTACTGCAACAAGGTCAAATCTGCCGATTCCAGGAACCTACTGCCCCCTTTTTGTGTTTTCTGTTTTTGATGGACCAAATGGTGTACAAATGCATATGTGAAGATGGTCCAAGCTTTATGAAGGGAAGAGGAAGACACTAGGCCATGGCATTGAAGAAAAACTTGAAGAAGGACGTTCTCCTAGTCACACTAGGAGAAGCTGCCGAATAGAGGCAGATTGTATGCCTTTGTGTGCTGCCGGCAATTGGGGTATTTTTCGATGGACCAAGACATGTCAAATGAAGTCCAAGATCATACAAGAAGTCCATGAAGATGTGAAGCCCAAGCCTTGAAGAAAAAATTCAGAAAAGAAAACCTAATTGGATTAAGAAAGGAAGGTTGCAAAACCTTATTGAACTAGGTTTTCTGAATTCCTTTTGGCTTAAGGGACTGCCGGCAGCCTCTCTCCCTATCCTCTATATATACCCCCACTTTTCATTCTGAAAAATCTCTCATCTCAAGCTAAACACAAGGCCGAAACTCTACCAAAAATTCCCCAAACTTCCTAGACAAAAACCTAAACCCGAAACCACCATCCACCACCAACCAAGTTTCTGCCGAAACTTGGAAAATTCCCTGCCGAGCCTCCTTAGCCGTGCAGCCTCATCCCTTCACCTACACAGCACCGGATCCACACCAAAAGAAGCTCTCAAGGTGTCTCAAAGTGTGATCCACTCCCTTCTTCGGTTTAGTACTTTTTGTCTAGTTATGTTTGATTTTGTCTATGAAACATTCATGTATGTTTGGTGTTGGTTTATATGTCTATGTGTAAACCGATTTTGGTTTTATAAATTATATGTTAAAGACTTGTTTAAATCGATGCTTAGATTTATGTTTAGGTTTCGACAAGAACAATGATTTTGCATGCTAATTTGTAATATGTAACTTGTAAATTCGTATGTTAGATAATTAGGACAGTGGTATAGATGCATGTTTTAGTTTCAGAATTGGTTAGAAATCTAAGGAGTGGGACTTAAAAACCGAAACATTAGTATTGGCTTGTAGCATGTAAATCTAGATGTTAGGTTTCATCAAACCCGAGTAATAACAAATATGGCTAGATACTCAAAAGGTTGCTTTGATTTGTTTTGCTCACCTAGGGTATAATACTTTGGATTTCTTACATGTTAATATAAGATGATTGACAACCTTGCTTGTTTTGCATGTCTCCAATTTAGATCATTGCGCACAATTGTTAAATCTCAAAAGGATTAACATAACTTTAGGGCCCATAACCAAAAGTTCGGTCTTAAAACTTGAGAGGTCTTACAACTAAGTTGTAGTTGGAACTAATTTTGAACTTGAGCATGTTGATACTTGTTCCTTACTTTCTTGCATGTGAGTTTATATGTTAAAGAGTCTTTTGTGCTAAATGTTTTGCGAAAGATGACGATCACCTGTACATATTAGACATAGGATTTATTTTCTGTTTTTGAATTGCCGTACCTAGTGATAGGGCAGCATTGCTGCCGAATCATCCATATCCCCCCAATATGTGACGTTTTTGTATAGATGTAAATATGTCTGTGTCTAACAATTTCATATCTCAGGTACCCTTAATCCCCGGCCTAGAACGATCCCTACTTGCTTATACTACTAACGATCTTTTGTAGGGTTTATTATTGCGTGCGAGCTTCGGCTCACATCAATTTTTGGCGCCGTTGCCGGGGATTATAAAAGCTTGTTTTATGAATTTGTTGTGTATATAATGTTGCTGGAAATTTTTGTTGTGAAGTTGTAAAGTTGTAAATTTTAAGTTTATTTTGGGATTTTGTAAAGTAGAAATATGCTTTGGCATGTAGAGTTTAAATTTCGAAAGTTGCATGATGAATAATGATGTATGTTGGTAATCACTTAGTTTAATTTCTAGGGAGTTGATAGTGTTGTGTATGTTTGAGTTTATTGTAGTTTCTAAAGTGTAACATGTAGGTGAAGCCTCTTTTGTTGATCATAACCAAAACCCTTCATGTGAATGGTGCTTTGTCGGAGGGCGTTTCTATGTAGATTGGGAAACGCGGGATACTTCCCCCCCACGCATATAAGCGTTTCTTCGGTAATAGTATTACTTCTATGAGGTTGAGGGCGGTTTTAATCAACACTTGAGACCGCTAGGGATCCGTGTTTGTTTTACAAAGTATGGGGAAGTTATTATCATAGATATGGCTCTCAGGTTTGTTTAACTGGATCTCAAGGCCCATAGACTGATGTTCATTCTCGGTGAGTGAGTCGATAGGGGGTTTGCCCTCCGTAGTGTCCAACAAGGAGTCCTGCCTGGTTCCTGTAGGGGGGTCGCCCTCCGTGATTGTAATGACCTTTGAAACGTAAAATCCGCACGACCTAGTCGACAGCTTGTGCCGAAGCATCACCTCACTTTAGACGCTAGAACATAACTTGACATATGTGGCCTATTTTCTTCGAAGATAAAACATGTTGTGTGGTTCAAACTCTTGAGGTATATCGGGTTAAGCATGATACTACCGGGGGCTGTATCAGTCCATTGCACCGTTACCTCCTCTGCTCCACGTACTTCGAGAGTTAGAACAAATTTTAAAAGAAATTAGACTTAGCGATTACATGATCATGGACGTTTTGATTTTTCTACTCTTGTGGCCGAACCATATTAATTCTTTGCCGAAATTTTTGTGTTTTGCCGTGTGTGCCTTCTTGTATTTTGCCGAGTGTGGTTTTGTATGCTATTGTTGAAATTTGTTGTGTAATCGCCAATGCCGTGGCTTGTAATGATGTATATTCTTGTCTTCGATTTCTTTACGAGGTTCTAACTTGTTTAAATGTTGCAAATTTCAGAAATAATGCATGTCCGAATCTAGTATTTGGACAAGAGATCTTCAAGGCCGTTTGCAACGTTTAGACCAAGAACTCGCTATTGCTCGTTTTGTGCCATTACCACCATCGTCACCAACCAGTTCATCAGTGTCATCATCATTGCCGAGTTCACCCCTAGTGCCGTCAGTATCTGAGTCAGGGCCGAGCTCACCATCGTTTGTTTCGTCGTCGTGTGATCTTCAGAATCCAGAATTTGAAGCCTTTGCCGAATTAGAAGAAGAAGAGATCATGGCATCAATCAGATCACAGAATGGTCATGTTGCTGGAGCTGGAGTTGCTCCTTCGAATATTACTTATCCTCCCTTGGAAACTGACAAGACTGGAGAGATTGAATTGAGGAGTGGATTCCTCCATAAGCTGAAGTCATTTTATGGGATGCCGAGTGAGGACCCTAACAAGCATCTACAGTGGTTTAACTTCACCACGGAGTCTATGTGTCCAAGAGGGACCGATTTGCAACACTTCAAAATGAAGGCATTTCCGTTTTCCCTAGAAGATCAAGCAAATGAGTGGTTGTTTGAGGTGCCTAGTGGTCGCATTGTTTCGTGGAGTACTATGATGGATGAGTTTTTACTCAAGTACTTTCCTGCTTCACGTATCACTGATCTGAGGAAGCAAATTACAAGTGTGAAGCAAGCCGGAGATGAGACTTTCTTCGACTACTACAAGAGGTTCAAGTCCCTAGTTTCTTTGTGTCCATCGCATGGCATTAGCGATGGGCTCTTGCTACAATATTTCTATGAGGGATTGCGCGTCATGGAGAGAGAGTTTCTCGACTCGGCCGCGGGAGGTAGCTTTTTGGAGTTGAACGTCGGAGCGGCAAGAAGTTTGTTGGAAGTTTGTGCCTTGAACAACCAACAATTTGGCATGGCACGAGGCAATGTGCAAAGGAATGAAAAAGTGCATGAGACGTCTTCGAGCTCAAAGTTAGAGGAGAAAGTGGACAAGCTCACCGACTTGGTGAGTAATTTGATGAAGAAGCGTGCTAGTGTTTGCAGAATTTGCACCGAGGGACATGAGACCGAACAATGCCCTCAATTTGGAGTTAATGAGGGAGTAGAGGAGTGCAATGCAATTGGTTTTCAAGGAGGCCAACGATTTGGCAATTTCAATCCAAGGTTCAATGATCATCCGAACTTTCGATGGGCAAATAATGACAACGTGCTTAGGGCACCTATGCAACCGAGAGAGGGAGGAGCGCCGTTTGCACCGAGGCCACCATTTGTGCCTCGGCAACCTTATATGCCGAACCAAGGACAATTTGGAGCACTGCCGAGTCAAACACAAGCTGTGCCGTACCAAAGCCAAGGAGGGCCGAGCCAAGGCCAAGGCCAAGCTTCGCCGAGCAATCCGAACTATGATGCTTTGATTCAATCATTGTCAAGTGCTACTCAAGCATTACTCGCGGGGCAACAAAATCATCAAAAGGACATTGGTGAGCTCAAGACTCAAATGGGGCAAGTTGTGGATTTTATGGGAAGATTTAATGAGCAAGGGAAGTTGCCAAGCAATACTATTCCCAATCCAAGGAACGAGCAAGCCAAAGTGATTCAAACTCGAAGCGGAAGAGAGTTGTTTCCTCCAACAAGTCCAAAGAAGAAGCGAGTGACTTTCAAAGGTATTAATGAGGATGAGAGGGCTGCCGGACCTGTCATTGCCGGCAGCCATGATGGAGATGCCGAGCAAAGTGGTGTTGCCGAGCATGATGATGATGCCGGCAGTGTTATTGCCGAGAAGGGGAGAGCAGCCGAGCAAGGGCATAGTGCCGGCCATAGTGTGAATGACAAGGGGCTGCGTAACGAGCTTGAGTACGATCCCGCTACATCCAAGAATGAGGTATTGCCGAGCCATGCAAGCAAGGGAGGTGTGCCATCATCTAGTGCCCCATTCCCTTCTCGTTTTGCTAGAACAAAGAAAGATAAATCCGATGAAGAGGTGTTGGAGATTTTCCGGAAAGTGCAAGTCAACATCCCTTTGTTGGAATGCATTAAGCAAGTGCCAAAGTATGCTAAGTTTTTGAAGGAGCTTTGCACGGCAAGGAGGCATACTAGAGAGACTCGTGTGGTGACAATGAGCGAGACGGTGTCGGCCGTTATTCAAAGGAAGTTGCCACCAAAGATGAAAGATCCGGGGAGCTTCAATGTGCCTCGTGTCATAGGCAATACACGATTTGAGGATGTTATGTTGGATTTGGGAGCATCGATCAATGTCATGCCACTCAATGTGTATCAAACGTTGAGTATAGGGCCTCTCAAGAAGGATAATGTCATCATTCAACTTGCGGATCGCTCAAGCAAATGTCCGGAGGGCTATGTAGAGGATGTGTTGGTGCAAGTCAACCAATTGATTTTTCCCGCCGATTTCTATGTGGTTGAGATGGAGGATTCGCCGGTCAACAACACTCAATTGCTTCTAGGGCGACCATTCATGAGGACCGCGCGCACAAAGATAGATGTGGCCGAGGGCAACCTAACTATGGAGTTTGATGGTGAGGTGATCAAGTTCAATGTTTTTGATGCCATGAAATTCCCCAATGTTGATTTGAAGGAGGGTTGTGCCATTGATGTTTTGGAGGAGGTCGAGCAAATTATGTCGACCTCGCTCGACGCATAGCAATTAGCGATTGAGCATGGGGTCGGATTTGACAAGAGGGGAGAACGAATCGTGCAAGAGAATAAGAAAGAAGGGCCGGCCGAACCAAGAATTGCCGAGCAAGAGGTTTATGCCGAACCATATATGATGGTGCCGAGCCAAAAGGAGGTTGCTACCGAGCTAGAGGCTCGGCCCTATGCCAAGGTATTTGATTCGTTCTTGTCAATTCCAAGTGCCACAACAAAATTTAGACCAAGTGTGGAAGAGGCCCCAAAGTTAGAACTTAAAGAGCTCCCTAGTCATTTGAAATATGCTTATCTTGGAGAAGGAGATACACTACCGGTTATTGTGTTTTCAATGCTTAGTAAGAAGCAAGAGGAGGATTTGATTTGTGTGCTTAAGAAGTACAAGACCGCCATAGGTTGGACCTTAGCGGACATCAAGGGAATAAGCCCTACTACTTGTGTTCATCGTATTTTGTTGGAAGAAGGAGCAAAGCCGACTAAGGAAGCTCAACGTCGACTTCATCCTCCCATGATGAAGGTTGTAAAGGAAGAGATTATCAAGTTGCTCGATTGTGGGGTGATCTACCCAATTTCGGATAGTAAGTGGATATCTCCCGTGCAAGTAGTGCCAAAGAAGAGTGGTGTAACGGTTGTCAAGAATGAGAAGAATGAGCTTGTGCCACAAAGACTTGTAACCAGTCATAGGATGTGCATCGATTATAGGAAGCTCAATGCTACAACGAGGAAGGATCACATGCCTTTGCCGTTTATGGATCAAATGCTAGAGAGGTTGGCCGGTCATTCTTACTATTGCTTTCTTGATGGATATAGTGGCTACAATCAAATCATGATACACCCGGACGATCAAGAGAAGACCACTTTTACTTGTCCATTTGACACGTTTGCTTATCGGCGGATGCCATTCGGACTTTGCAACGCACCAGGCACTTTTCAAAGATGTATGTATGCTATCTTCTCGGATTTTATTGAAGACATTATCGAAGTATTTATGGATGATTTTAGTGTGTATGGAGGCACTTTCGATGCATGTTTGGGGAACTTGGAGAATATACTTAAGAGGTGTGTAGAGACAAATCTTGTGCTCAATTGGGAGAAGTGTCACTTCATGGTCACGCAAGGCATTGTTCTAGGGCACATAATTTCGGCAAGAGGCTTAGAGGTTGACAAAGCCAAGGTGGAGCTCATACAAGCATTGCCGAGCCCTAGGTGTGTGAAAGATGTGAGAAGTTTTCTTGGCCATGCGAGGTTCTATCGACGATTTATCAAGGACTTCTCTTCAATTGCCAAGCCATTGAGCAACTTGATACAAAAGGAGGTGACGTTTGAGTGGTCGGAGGCTTGTGAGGATGCGTTTTGCCGATTGAAGAGGTTACTATGCACGGCACCAATACTTGTGTCCCCTAATTGGGACGAGCCGTTTGAGTTGATGTGTGATGCTAGTGATTATGCACTTGGAGCGGTACTTGGACAACGAATTGAGAAGAAGCCATGTGCCATTTACTATGCTTCAAGGACTCTCAACGATGCACAACTCAATTACACAACAACGGAGAAGGAACTCTTAGCGGTAATCTTTGCTTTGGAAAAATTTCGATCATATCTTTTGAATTCCAAAGTTATTGTTTATAGTGATCATGCCGCTTTGAGATATCTTATGACGAAGAAGGATGCTAAGCCGAGGCTTATTCGATGGATTCTTTTGCTTCAAGAGTTCGACATTGAGATTAAAGACAAGAAAGGAGTAGAGAATGTTGTAGCCGATCATTTGAGTAGACTTGTGCAAGAGGAGGATCGGCTGCCCCTATTAGAGTCCTTTCCGGATGAGCAACTTTTTCGACTTGAAGTACTTGAGCCTTGGTATGCCGACATTGCCAATTTTCTTGCCACAAACCGATTTCCCAAAGAGATGCCGAGCCACCAACAAAAGAGAATAAGGAAGCAAGCTCGCACTTCTTGTGGGATGATCCGTACTTATGGAGGCAATGTGGTGATCAAGTTATTAGAAGATGTGTGCCGGAGAATGAGCATCGATCCATCCTTGCTTTTTGTCATAGTGAAGCTTGTGGTGGACATTTTGGACCAAAGAAGACGGCTTTGAAGGTACTTAATTGTGGTTTCTTTTGGCCTACGATTTTCAAGGATGCTTTCATGTTTTGCAAAGCTTGTGATAGATGCCAAAGAATGGGGAACATTGGAGCTCGAGACCAAATGCCGCTCACGCCTATCATTGAGGTAGAAATTTTCGATTTATGGGGTATTGATTTCATGGGACCATTTCCTTCAAGTAAGGGTTTTCTCTACATATTGCTTGCGGTGGATTATGTGTCAAAGTGGATCGAAGCAAGGGCTACACGCACCAATGATGCCAAGGTGGTAGCCGAGTTTCTCAAGACCAACATCTTCTCACGTTTTGGAGTTCCAAGGGTCTTGATTAGCGATGGAGGATCCCCTTTTTGTAACCGCACTATTGAAGCCTTATTGAGGAAGTATGGAGTCACACATAAAGTATCTACACCTTATCACCCCCAAACAAGTGGTATGGCCGAGGTGAGTAATCGAGAGATCAAGAACATTTTGGAGAAATCGGTTGGACCTTCAAGGAAGGATTGGAGTGATCGTCTCGATGATGCTTTGTGGGCTTATAGGACTGCATACAAGACACCGATTGGTATGTCCCCTTTTCGGTTAGTTTATGGCAAAGCATGTCACTTACCGGTTGAGCTAGAGCACAAGGCATGGTGGGCAATCAAGGCCTTCAACATGAACATTGATGATGCCGGTCTTCATAGAAAGCTTCAACTCACCGAACTTGAAGAAATCCGTAATGAAGCCTATGATGCCGCATGGATCTATAAGGAGAAGACTCGAGCCTACCATGATAAGATGATTCGAGGGAAAAAGTTTCAAGTTGGACAAAAAGTTCTATTATTCAACGCAAGGCTTAAACTTTTTCCGGGTAAGCTTCGATCTCGTTGGTTTGGACCATTCATTGTTACTAAAGTTTTTCCTCATGGTGCCATCGAGATTCAAAGTGTGGTGTCGGGAGATACATTCAAGGTTAATGGACATCGTTTGAAGACTTACTACGAGCCCTTTCTACACCCCACAATCGAGGAACTCAATGTGCATGACATACCAATTGCCGGTCCACCTACCCCAACCGAGGCCATTCCATCACCACCACAAGCTGTGGCCGAGCTACCTTCATATACTGCTGCTGAAACCGTGCCACCATCAAGTCAAGATGCTGCCGGACCTGCAATTTCCGGCAGCACCCACACAAGGCCGGATACGGGCATCGCAGCCAACATGCCGGACCTCACTCCTGCTGCAGCCAACCACCCTGCCGGACCTGCCATTGCTGGCAGGGTTGACACACGGCTACAAGAGGCCGGATACAAGGATGACACGCCAGAGGATACGCCAGATACGGTGGCAGACAAGCCGGATACGCGGCACGTATCGGATACGCAGAATAGGACAGATTCGGATCCGACATGCCAAAGTCTTCTTCTCGAACTTCTTTTTGCCGATTTGAACTGTTTTGGAGCACGATGAACACATGCAAAACACGGTGAAAAGTCTAGGCTATGGACTATAAACACAAAGCGCTACTTGGGAGGCAACCCATGTCGATCAAAGTAAAGTGAAGGAGCCATCACCGAGAGTTTGAATTTTCTTAACCCTTCTCTTCTACTTTGATTTGTGATGATTTGTTGGAATGTGTTAGACTATTGCATGCTTAGGAAATTCATTGATATTGTTTTGTGCTTACATTGAGGACAATGTAATTTTCTAAGTGTGGGGTGGGATAGCATGTTCCGTTTTTGTTTTTGTTGTTGTGTGCTTAGTTTAGAAAAGAAAAAATTCAGGAAATTGTAACACAAAAATAGAGTGTTTAATTTGTTTGTTTCGAGTCTTAGGATGCCCCTAATATGTCAATGATGTTTTTCTCCTCTTTGCATACATAGATGATAGTTGTGCATACAATTAAAATTGTGAGTTTCATGGATTATGTGCATTGGTAGGAGCATGTAGGACTTGCTGATTAATAAGCATGCATGCTTTAGCTAGTTTATTTCGATTACAACCTATGTGAGCTTTAGAGCCAATTTGCTTTCTTCTTGAGCGATAAAAAGATAGAATTCAATAGATTTGTAGGAAGCATGAAACCTCATAATTCTTTGCATATTCGACGACTATGTGCCATAGCTTTTAATGAACTCTAGTATGCTAGAACTTACTTTTGATGATTTTCAAAACGTTTTTAATCATGAAATACCTTGATTTTGAATATGATTGAATAAAGATCATTTAGGTTTACCACCATTACCAAATAAAGCACGTGCCTTATTGGAGCCCGTCGTGGGACACCTTAGTAAACCCCCTTTGAGCCTACAATTAGCCTTTTCTGTCATCACCCTTAAACACTTTCCATGAACTTAGTATAGTGATGCCTTTACTGTGTGTTCCGGCAAAGCTTGATTTTTGAAAGCGTTTTCGCGTGTGTGATGAAGAAGAATAAGTGTGGGGTAGACTTAGCCATGAATTTGTATGTAAAATGTATGCATGCCGTACCTAGAAAAAGAAAAAAATAATTGGCTCGAATTAAAAAAAAAATATAAAAAAATAAAAGAGCCGTGAGAAAAAGAAGAAAAAGAAGGGTACGGCATAGGCAATAGAAAAGAAAAATTTTGTGCATGGCTATTGTCTAGATTATTGTTGTAATGTTATGGGAGGAAAAGAATGAAGTATGGGTCCAACAAGATGAAATTTGACCCTTTCGGCGAGAAGACATAAGGAGATCGAGCTTTGCTAAAGGCCTTAGTGACGTTTTTGAGCCTCCTTATCTAAATATCGAATACCTCTTAGCCTAGCCCCATTACAACCCTTTTATTGATCTTTTTCATGATTCTTAAGATGGTTAAACTTGATTTGTGGAGATTATCTCAAGAGTAAGCTTATGGTTTTGGTTCATTGGTGCACATAGTTATCATATGAGGTTTTTCGATGAAAATTCACAAAGTGCTTTCGTTTCTTTGACATATGCAAGTTACTCTTTGTAATTCATTATCTTTCACTTGCATATACTTATGTGTGAATAACCATGCTTCGAGAGAAAAGAAGAGAGTATGCCTAGTGAGGAGGATTGGATTAGCTTTAACATGTTTACATGCTTACCTTTTGCTCTTATATGTTTATATTGATGTCACATGTTCATGAAACTTGGAATTTTCGTGCTTAGCATTCTCATGCATTAACTTGAAAGCTATGTATACATACGAGCCTGAGACAAATTGTTAGGGGCACTAGTCTGTTTAGAGTCTTAGTTTTATTTAGTTTGCTATGGGACTAGCAAAGGATAAGTGTGGGGTAGTTGATAGGAGCACAATGTGCGACGATATTACATGTTTATGCCCTCGTTTATGCTTTGTTTAACTCTTATTTATCTAAGATAGAGTCGTAAGTTAGTTTAGTGTTGTTTTGGTGGAGTTTTGGAAATATGAGCTTAATGATCCGAAAAATGACTAAGTTTGAGAAATCTGGAAAATAATGCAAAATATGTCTTTTTCGTGATTTTGAGATGAATGAAACTGTGATCTATCCTTGTCCGAATTCTATGAAATTTGGCGTGCTTAATATTCATATGCTGAGGAATGTTGTGTTAAAATTTCAGATCAATCGGAGTTCGGGAAGTCACCCAAAAATTGGCTGCAAAAGGGCAGTCCGAGCATTTCAATCCAGGGACTTCCAGGATTTTCCTGGGACTGTGTCCCAACTTCGATAAATCATTCCCGTCGACTCACAAGGATTTTTATCAAACTGTTTTATGGGGAGATGGCCATATGTGTCTAGTTTATCTGAGACTTGGAATCGCATCAATCGGAGCTCCACGGATGGAGATATGCCGGAATTACTGCAACAAGGTCAAATCTGCCGATTCCAGGAACCTACTGCCCCCTTTTTGTGTTTTCTGTTTTTGATGGACCAAATGGTGTACAAATGCATATGTGAAGATGGTCCAAGCTTTATGAAGGGAAGAGGAAGACACTAGGCCATGGCATTGAAGAAAAACTTGAAGAAGGACGTTCTCCTAG
The DNA here is from genome assembly GCA_963682095.1 of Potentilla sterilis. Taxonomy (NCBI): domain Eukaryota; kingdom Viridiplantae; phylum Streptophyta; class Magnoliopsida; order Rosales; family Rosaceae; genus Potentilla; species Potentilla sterilis. The sequence continues at coordinate 15,070,044 of OY821764.1, forward strand.
TCACACTAGGAGAAGCTGCCGAATAGAGGCAGATTGTATGCCTTTGTGTGCTGCCGGCAATTGGGGTATTTTTCGATGGACCAAGACATGTCAAATGAAGTCCAAGATCATACAAGAAGTCCATGAAGATGTGAAGCCCAAGCTTTAAAGAAAAAATTCAGAAAAGAAAACCTAATTGGATTAAGAAAGGAAGGTTGCAAAACCTTATTGAACTAGGTTTTCTGAATTCCTTTTGGCTTAAGGGACTGCCGGCAGCCTCTCTCCCTATCCTCTATATATACCCCCACTTTTCATTCTGAAAAATCTCTCATCTCAAGCTAAACACAAGGCCGAAACTCTACCAAAAATTCCCCAAACTTCCTAGACAAAAACCTAAACCCGAAACCACCATCCACCACCAACCAAGTTTCTGCCGAAACTTGGAAAATTCCCTGCCGAGCCTCCTTAGCCGTGCAGCCTCATCCCTTCACCTACACAGCACCGGATCCACACCAAAAGAAGCTCTCAAGGTGTCTCAAAGTGTGATCCACTCCCTTCTTCGGTTTAGTACTTTTTGTCTAGTTATGTTTGATTTTGTCTATGAAACATTCATGTATGTTTGGTGTTGGTTTATATGTCTATGTGTAAACCGATTTTGGTTTTATAAATTATATGTTAAAGACTTGTTTAAATCGATGCTTAGATTTATGTTTAGGTTTCGACAAGAACAATGATTTTGCATGCTAATTTGTAATATGTAACTTGTAAATTCGTATGTTAGATAATTAGGATAGTGGTATAGATGCATGTTTTAGTTTCAGAATTGGTTAGAAATCTAAGGAGTGGGACTTAAAAACCGAAACATTAGTATTGGCTTGTAGCATGTAAATCTAGATGTTAGGTTTCATCAAACCCGAGTAATAACAAATATGGCTAGATACTCAAAAGGTTGCTTTGATTTGTTTTGCTCACCTAGGGTATAATACTTTGGATTTCTTACATGTTAATATAAGATGATTGACAACCTTGCTTGTTTTGCATGTCTCCAATTTAGATCATTGCGCACAATTGTTAAATCTCAAAAGGATTAACATAACTTTAGGGCCCATAACCAAAAGTTCGGTCTTAAAACTTGAGAGGTCTTACAACTAAGTTGTAGTTGGAACTAATTTTGAACTTGAGCATGTTGATACTTGTTCCTTACTTTCTTGCATGTGAGTTTATATGTTAAAGAGTCTTTTGTGCTAAATGTTTTGCGAAAGATGACGATCACCTGTACATATTAGACATAGGATTTATTTTCTGTTTTTGAATTGCCGTACCTAGTGATAGGGCAGCATTGCTGCCGAATCATCCATATCCCCCCAATATGTGACGTTTTTGTATAGATGTAAATATGTCTGTGTCTAACAATTTCATATCTCAGGTACCCTTAATCCCCGGCCTAGAACGATCCCTACTTGCTTATACTACTAACGATCTTTTGTAGGGTTTATTATTGCGTGCGAGCTTCGGCTCACATCAATTGATGGCAACAGGTTTCTGATGAACACTGGCCTGGAGGACTGGTCTGCTAGTCAGTGAGTAGAATATATCTCACATTATCACTTGTCTCAGCATTCATGATACATGTGCGCATAAACCAAGAAGCTAGGGCGTTCGAATAATCCCATTTTGTTTTGCTCGGGTGTTACTGATGTGATGCATGTTATGATGCACATGCAATAATAGTCCCCCAAGTCCATTTGTGAGATTTGGACTGTCCGTTAGGATAACTCGGTTGGTGCAACCGGTTATGCTGTAGGAAAGTGAGCAGTAAGCTGGTACCGGCTTAATCGATGGAATGCCGCAACCGTTAGTTGGAATAGGCTCTACCGTTGGAATGCCATTTGTCGTTGGAATGCCTTTGGAATACTGTTGAAATACCTTTTGGAATACTTTTGGAATACCGTTGGAATTTTTTTTTGGAATACCGTTTTACCCGGGTGTGGGATGTGTGTATATATCATTTAATAAGTCTCGCAGTTCGAAATATGACCTGACCGGGAGTTCGAATATGTGCAGTGATGATACGAGCGATGCATTACAACATGCGTGTATACAGTGATATGAGTGATGTGTACTGATATATGTGCAGTACTGAAATGCGATGCATACGGATATGATCGTGCACTAAAATGTGATGCGGTACTGAAATGACCGACCAATGCATAATGATATGCAAACATGATCGTGCTATTACTCATAAAGGTATGCAGGGTTTTTATCCTGCTGGAAGAAGCTCCTGTGTTAGAGGATACTGTCTTCCGATGCGGTGACCCGGTTGTTCTTGGGCATTTCACCGATCATGTCACAGCCTTTGTTGGAACAGGCGTGAGATATGTGCAAGGTTTCTATCCTGCAGGAATATTTGTCCCGTGTTAAAGTAACAATTCTCCCGGTGGGGTGGCCTGGCCGTGTTTCCCCCAGTTTGTTCACAGCTTGGTGTGAAGCAGGGTTTCTAGCCTGCTGAAAGAATTTGCCTGGGTTAGAGGAAAAATCTCCCGGATTTATAAAGCCCGATGTTTTGAAGCCTTGAGTTGTTGCTGGCTTGTCCGTAGGAATTTTTCTAGTAGTTGTACCGCTTATTCCGTCTAAATGTGCGCGGGAACTCCGTGCCGGACTGACCGATGGGGTTCTGCAGGCGCTGGACTAAAATGAAATGCGTGCACTGAGATGCGATGTATTGAAATGCGTGCACCGATAAGCGCATAATGATATACGTGGGACGATGCATACTGATATGATCGTGCAGTGCTGAAATGATCGACCGATGCATAATGACATGCGCAGCACTGATAAGCGCAGAATGATATGCGTGCATAATGAAATGCGTAGCATAATGATAAGTGATGCATAATGATATGCACACACACCTGTTTCTGCTAGAATCCGAGAGGACTCACAGAAGCACAATAATAAAGCTATAAATAGACACGGGCGAGTATAGTGGTTCACCGTGCCATCGGAGGGAACGGCTACGTCCACTTGGAATATAGCATGATCGGCCAATAAGCCATCGGGTGATGGTTACATGCCAAGAGTAGCAAATATCCAAGATCCCTACCTCTAAGGGGGAAGCCTTCTATTTATAAGAAAGGAAGACTCCCTCCTTTATAATGTTTCTAATGTGGGATGCAAACCCACTTTTCCTACTCTGGAGGCTACTTCAGGTGCCCGGTGGCACGGCTTCCGAGTGCGGTTCCGGTGATATGGAACAATAGAGATGTAGCCGGGGTGCTGGTCTATCCGAGGTGACAGGACCCCAACCAGATTTCACCCTGAAATCCGGATAAGGCCCTGCGGGGACTACCTTAAGATTAACTCTATCGATAAATCGATAAGCCAACCTTAAGATAGAAAATCCTAAAACCTGCAAAATTTAAAAACACTTCTAATTCCAGTTCCAACCTCAACACCTGGAGCCATCTGCTCCCCAAACACAACCACCTCCATAGATAAACACAAAATCAAATTAATTTAATATTCAAAGGCTCACAGGTAATCAGAGCAATCTAATACATTGAACTGGAATTTCGAATTATAAAGTAAAGGATCAACAGATCCCACCAAGCCGAAACAAAGACGACGATGACTAGGCCTCGACTTCGAGTATTCTTGACCTCAATATTCTAGTCTGCAAACTGGGCGATTTTAAAACGAAGGGCCGAGGGGAAAGTAAATTAAAAACGTTAGAGTGAGTGGATAAAAATAAAACAATTTAATATAATACTTTAATTGAAAGTATCATATTACTTTCCCAATATTTTATAAATAAAACCACATTGCATGTCTTTAATAAAACGTCCCACGTTTTAAGAAAATCGTATTTAAAAATCAGCCCCGCTGATATATCAAATAAACAAATAATGATTTTGTTTATATATGTATTTCAAAACGAAATATTTTTGAAAATCAATTAATAATATTTCACGACCAATCCCATTGGTCATATAAAAACCCAGCCCCGCTGGTTCGAGAATTTATTAAATTACAGAAAGTCACATAGAGAAAATATTCCCGAAACCAAATAATATAATATCATGACCAATCTCATTGGTCATATAATAGAATAGGGGAACGTCATTACCACCATTTAATAGTAGCCTCCAAGACTAAGGGTCGAGCCTCCAAGACTCTCTATAGCGTCCACGCTATGCCTGTACACGTCGACCACCGAGCGTGAATCTGACCTATGTGGTCAAGTCGTCACCTCGCATGGGCTCAGGCGACTAAGCTAGCTAGCATCAATATATATATCTGGACCCTGATATGGTGAAAATCCGAAAACAAAACCGAAAGTACGCTTCCCCTTATATATCATAAATCCGTACGGTCCCCGACCGCACATCTGAGGCTTATAATAATCATTAGTATAATAGCCTCGAAGGAACATATATAAATATCTGACAAGCCTCAATGTCATAAAAATAATTTCGAAAAGAATATATAATGTCGACATGTCTCAGATGTCGTGAAATCATAAACTCCCCGGAAATCTCATTTCCGGTCTTTCAAATATAAAATACAATTACAACGATTAAGTATAATTTATCAAATCATACTATTTCCGGAAATCTTATTTCCGGGTACAATACGTACTAGTAAAATAGTAGTAAAAGTATAACCCAAATCCATAATTTACTTTAAATATTAAATCAACAATTCTAACAGAAGTATATGAATTATCGACTTTCGATAACTCATATCATGCTTATGAACTCATTTAATTAAATAAATTGTATTTCAATAAAACGTAATTGCATGCATTTATTTTAAAATAAAATCCACTCACAGTACGGCCGAGCGTGCCGCTATTCCTCGCTCTCATTACGTCGAGTAATTTCTCGACCTGTAACAGAGACGTAAAAAAAAAATATCTCAGAACTCGAAATTTGATTATAAAGTGAAATTTACGACGTCTTCACTCGTCCGGATAACCCCATTTAAATTATTGTTATAGGTATTGGAGTTACGTCTCAAAATTACTCAGGACACCCATCCCGAGTCCGATCAATCCCTATTCTGATTATTTCATCAGAAAACCATTTTAATTAGCTTTTAACATTTTTACAGTAAGTCAACAGTCGTATTTATCGGTCAAACAGTAATAGTCAAAGTCAAACAGTAAATTTGGAAAGTCAAACAGTAAATGGTCAAAGTCAGAATTACTATTTACCATTTACTTTTACTGTTTACCATTTACTGAATTATTGTTTACTGTTTTACCGTTTACTAGTCACTTTTTACCGTTTTACTGTTTTCACTGTTCATCTTCTTCCTCAGCCGCCGGCAGTCGCAGCGCCGCCTCCCGCCGCCGGCAGCTCCGCCATAGGAGGCCAGAAACGCCTCCAATCAACTCCAAAATCTCCCAACATCGTCGCCACTCCCTCACGACCTCGTCCTCGCCGCCAAACACCCACGCAGCCGCCGCATATGGCAGCCGACACGGCGGCTTAAAACTCCCAAACTCCAATTTCTCCAAAAATCAACCAATTCAACACCAAATTACACTAATTCGACTCCTTTCAACCTCCTAAACACGAATTTAACATCCAAATTCATCAAAAACGCCAAAATCACATCCTTCATCGAATTGGCTCAATTCCTTTCATGGACGTGTTGCACAAGTCGAGGCCTTCAATTCCCCCCAAGAATCGAGCCAAGAGGTGGCCGGAGGAGGGAGAACCAGTTCCACTGTGCTTGAAGTTCCTGGGCTGGAATCGGCCGAACGACGGCGAACCGAGCCGCGTCGCTGCCACAGAAAGGAAGAGGAGGAGGAGGCGGTCCAAACGGGACCGGTGGTGAGCTGAGGGGTGGCCGGACGGCGGAGTTCTGTCGGCGGTGGGTCGGTGGCTCGGGCTGAGTCGGGGAAGAGGAGAGAGAAAGGAGAGAGAAGAAAAGAAAAGAAAAAGAAAAACAAAAAGGAAAGTTTCCCGTTCGGGAAATTTTTCATTTCCTGCTATTTATACTCGTCCAAAAACGGCAACTTTCGGGTTTTTACGTCATAACGTTTTCATGCGAGCTCCAAATTAATCGTGCTACGCGTCCACGAACTCGTTTCAACGTTTTCTACTTCATCATGAAATAAAATCCTCGGTTGGGTTAACTTATTTAAAAGCCGACCTTTTGCACTTCCGAATCGTAAAAATGAAAGATAAAACTGTCAAAGTTAATTCGAGATTCGAGTGGTATCACGAGGTGTGTCGGAAGTATGACCTATGGCGCCAGTTGCACGGTCCACGAGGTCGCTGAACATGCTTGGCGGTGTACCATATATACCTCCAACAAGTCCCCCAAGTTCCCGAGTAAGAGTGCAATCTTACTTGGGAAATTAATCATCATGTGCCGCCAAGCGTAGGTGGTGACCGAGTCACCCCTACTACCACCTGTCCCCCAAGTCCCTAAGTGAGATTGGACTCTTACCGGGCGTTCGAATGCCGAGTCCCAACCCTCCGCTCGAGTGTTACTCATGTGCTCCCAGTAATAGTCCCCCAAGTCCGTGTTGGAGATTTGACTTGGCCGGGAGTGATGTTTCCTTGCTAGTGACCTCCGTGTTTAGTCTTGCTTGGGGGTGTACTGAGGTGCCGGGTTCTGATCCGCACTGTGCCGGGTTCTGATCCGCACTGTCTGTGCCGGGTTCTGATCCGCACTGTCTGTGCCGGGTTCTGATCCGCACTGTCTGTGCAATATTTCCCGGAGGCAAGCTGATTGGATCATCGGGTTCCGAAACGACGGTGGGTGCCCAGGGAGGATCCCGGTTTGACCGGTCCTGACTCGTTGAACCTTGATCGGGCAGAGCCGCTGCTGAACAGAGCCGGGCCTGCTGGATCTGGGGTGACCCGCTGACTGAGGTGAACCGCTGGCCTGCTGGCCCGGAGGGTGAGCTGATAGACTGAGCAGCCGAGCTCACGAGGCCAGAGGTGAAGTGCTAGCATGAGCAGTGGTGCAGCGGTGCGGAACCGGGGTGCCCAGAGAAGATTCACCCCGAGGTTGACCCGTTGGAGACCTTGACCCGCTGACCATGATTGGGCTCATACTGTCTGTTGGGATAACTCGGTCGGTGCAACCGGTTATGCCCTAGGAAAGTGAGCGGTAAGCTGTTGACAGGACCAGCCCCGGATTTCACCCTGAAATTCGAATAAGGTCCTGCGGGAACCACCTTAAGACTAACCCTATCGATAAATCGATAACGTCAATCTTAGGATGGACAACCCTAAGGCCTGCAACAACCAAAAACACTTCTAAATCCATATCCATCCTCAACACCTGGAGCCACCTTCTCCCCAAATCACAACAACCGCCACAAATAAATACAATATAATCTAACTCAACTGGCTCACAGATAATCGGAGCAATCTAATACAATGAACTGGAATTACAAAACAAGAAATAGAATATAAAAATAAAAGAGTAAGGGATCACAGATCCCACCTAGCGGAAGCAACAAGGATGACAGCTATGCCTCGACTCCGAGTACTCTTGACCTCTGACTATTACTCTGCACACTGGGCGATTTAAATCGAAGGGCCCAGGGGAAAGTAATTTAAAAACGTTAGAGTGAGTGGATAAAAATAATATGATTTAATATAGTACTTTAAATGAAAGTATTATATTACTTTCCCAGAGTTTTAGAAATAAAACCACAGTGCATGCATTATAAATAAAACGTCCCACGTTTTATAAAAAAATTTAAAAATCATCAGCCCCGCTGATATAAAATCAAATAAATAAATAATTATTCTTTTTATATGTATTCAAAAATAATATACTTTTGAAAACCATTTGTGATGTTTCTCGACCAATCCCATTGGTCGGATAAAAACCCCAGCCCCGCTGGTTCGGGAATTTATTAAATAACAGAAAGTCTCATAGAGAAATATTCCCGAAACCCAAATGATATAATATCCTGACCAATCACATTGGTCATATCATATAATAAAATAGGGGAACATCATTACCGCCATTTAATAGTAGCCTAAAAGACTAAGGGTCAGAGCCTCCAAGACTCTCTATAGCGTCCCACGCTAAACCTCTACACCACACTCCGTCGACCACCGAGCGTGAATCTGACCTATATGGTCAACTCGTCACCTCGCGTGGGATGAGGTTAATAAGCTAGCTAGCACCATTATATATATGGACCCTGATATGGTGAAAAGTATCAGTACGGTCCCCGACCGTACCCCTGAGGCTCATATATATATAATCACATAAACTCGTAGCCTCAAAAGAATATATATATACATCCGACATGTCCCACATGTCATAAAATAAATATCGAAAATAATATATACCTTCGACATCTCACATGTCGAAAATCACAAATAATGAAATGATAAACTCCCCGGAAATCTCATTTCCGGTCGTACAAATATAAAATACAATAAAACGATTAAGTATGATTTATCGAATCCTACTATTTCCGGAAATCTCATTTCCGGTCATTTCATTTAAATATCATTAAAACTTTACGGTACGATCAATTATGAACAATTAAAAACATATTATTTCCGGAAACCTCGTTTCCGGATAATATCACGTACTACTAAAATCGTAGTAAAAATATCACCCCAAAACATATTTCTTTAAATATCATATCATTTAATTATTTAAATTATCATCCTTCTCTAATCATTTATTTGAAATAAACTTCATTTCATTAAAACAATTATGCATGCATTTATTTAAAATAAAAATCCACTCACAGTACTGCTAAGCGCGCCGCTAATCTGATCTCTCGTCCCGTCGAATAACCTCTCGACCTGAAACAGGGACGAAATTCTAAATATTACGAAACCCGGAATTTAATTATAATTGATAAATCTACGGACGTCCTCACTCGTCCGAAACTTCCAATTTTTCCTTTTTCACTTATCGGTATAGGAATTTCGCCTCAATACCGAATAATCTAAGTCCGAAATTACTCAGGACACCCACTCAGTGTCCGATTAATTCTTTTCCTAGTTATTCCGTCGTAAAACCCTTTTAATCATCTTTTAACCTTTTTACGGTAAGTCAACAGTAAAAACTACTGGTCAAACAATAATTATTCCAGGTCAAACAGTAATTCTGAAAGTCAAACAGTAAATGGTTAAAATTCAATTACTATTTACCATTTACTGTTTACTATTTACTTTTACTATTTGTCTTTTTATTTTTACTATTTATTTTTTACTGTTTACTTTTAATGTTTTACTGTTTACTTTTCACCTTTTACCGTTTTACTTTTACCTTTTACTGTTTCACTGTTCATCGTCTTCTACCTCACGCCGTCGGAACAGTGGCGCCGCCGCCACCGCCGCCAGAACAGCAGCGCCACCGCCGGCAGCGCCGCCACAGGAGGCAAAACCACCTCCATTCGGCTCCAAATTCACCTAAAAGGATCACTACCACCTCAGGACCTCCTTTCCGCCGCCCTTGCCGCCCCAAAACAGCCTCAGCTGCCGCAAACGGCGGCCGACGCGGCGGCCCGAAATATCAAGCCTCCAATTTCTTCAAAAACCAATCAATTCAACCCCAAATTACACTCAATCAACTCCAAACAACGTCCTAAACTCAATTTTAGCCTCCAATTACAATAAAAACATCAAAATCACAACCTTTACCAAAAATCACAAAAACCCTAAAAATTCTAATTTCTAATTCCTCCTTACATGACTCGAATTAGTTCGATTCCTTCCTTGGGCTTGTTGTACACGTCGATATCTTCAATTCCCCCCAAAAATTGGACCGAACCATGGACGGAGGAGGGAGTTCCGTCCGATCAGGGGCGATCGGTCTCGGGCGTCGTAAGGGCAAACGGCGGCGTTTCACGCCGCGCCGCTGCCACAGAGAAGACGAGGAGGAGGAGGCGGTCCGAACTGGACCGGTGCGCCGGCCCAGTTCGGCCGGACGGCAGAGCTAGGTGGAGGTCGGCGCTGGGTCGGGGAAGAGGAGAGAGAAAGGAGAGAGAAGAAAAGGAAGAAAAGAAAAAGAAAAAGAAAGTTTTCCTCTCGGGAAATTTTTCCATTCCCGCTATTTATACTCATCCAAAAACGGAAAAATCTCGTTTTTATGTCGTAACTTTTTCATGCAAACTTCAAATTAAACGTGTCACGTGTCCACGAACTCGTTTCAACGTCTTCTACCTTGTCATAAAATAAAATCCTCGGTCGGGTCAACTTATTTAAAAGTTAACCTTTAGAACTTTCGAATCGTAAAAACAATTCCCGAGGAGTAAAAGTAAAAGTAACACAGTCAAAAGGTAACTCTAGGTTCGGGATGTTACAGCTGGTACCGGCTCGATGGATGGAATGCGCAACCGTTAGTTGGAATATGCTCTATCGTTGGAATGCACTTGGATTACCGTTGGAATACCTTTCACCGATGGAATGCCTGTTACCGTTGGAATGCCTTTGGAATACCTTTGGAATACCGTTGGAATGCCTTTTACCGATGGAATGCCTGTTACCATTGGAATGCCTTTGGAATACCGTTGGAATGCCTTTTACCGATGGAATGCCTGTTACCGTTGGAATGCCTTTGGAATACCGTTGGAATGCCTTTTACCGATGGAATGCCTTTTACCGTTGGCATGGAATACCGAAATGCGGTATATATATCGCTTCCAATAAGTCCCCCAACTCGAAAAGGGACTCGGCCGGGAGTTCGAGTATTCCCGTTTTTCGTGGTGGGGTGTTGCGGCCATGTTATAGCACCGGTCAACATCCGCTCATTCTTCCCAGCCTGAACGTTATGGGCGTGGGGTGCAGGGTTTCTAGCCTGCGGTGAGATTTGTTCTGTGTTAGAGAAACAGTCTGCCCGGTGGGGTGGCGTAGAGATAACAAGTCTCCCATGGATCCCCATATTTTTTCACAGCTTGGTGTGATGCAGGGTTTCTAGCCTGCTGGAAGAGTTTGCATGTGTTAGAGGAAAAATCTCCCGGGTTTATAAAGCCCATGTGTTTGAAGGCTTAAGTTGTTGCTGGCTTGTCCGTGCCCGTAGGCGCAAAGGTGGTGATTAAACCAATGGAGTGCCTTGGAGCCGGTTGAATGCTAAATAACCGGTGGAATGCCTGTGAACCAGTGGAATGCCTGTGAATCGGTGGAATGCCTGATGGTACCGAAAGCCCGGAGGCTTGTCCGTAGGAATATGTCGATTTTTCAACCGGTTTATTCCGTAGGAATGTGCGCGGGAACTTCGTGCCGGACTGACCGGTGAAGTTCCGCAAGCGCTAGACTAAGATAAAATGCGTGCACTGAAATGCGATGCACTGTAATGCCATGCACTGAAATGTGTGCACCGTAGTGCGATGCATTGTAATGCGATACATACTGATATGCGATACATTGTAATGTCATGCACTGAAATGCGTGCACCGTAGTGCGATGCATACTGATATGCGATGCATTGTAATGTCATACACTGAAATGCGATGCATACTGATATGATCGTGCAATGCTGAAATGATTTGACCGATGCATAATGATATGATCGTGCAGTATGTTGTTTATGCAAAGACCCTGTTGTTATGCACCAACAAACTATAATTGTACCGTTATAGCAGGTAATTATGCGCATATGTGTCGTATGTTCCCAAACATGTTATGCACATGTGAAACATGTGTTGAGTGGTGAAAAGAGTACTTATCTTTGGAGAAAGCAGCCGGGTGTTTGAATAGATGGCGGGAATGGTTCCCGGGTTACCCGGTGCTCACCCAGGCACATAATGGGTGTAATGAGCAGATTGGTGGGCTGCTGACCCGTTGGGCCCATTGACCGGGCAGTTGACCTGCTGGGCCTTTTCTGTTTCTCTCTTTCCTGCTTTCTTTTCTTTCTGGCTTTCCTTCCTCTGGTTTTTTCTTTTTCTTTCCTCTGGTCTCTCTTGCATCTCTTCTCTACTCTGCTTTCGTCTCCTTACCGGAGAGGAGAACAGCCGGAAAGGGGGGGACCAGCCCGCGGTTGGGAGCCGAACCGGAGAGGAGGGGTTGTCCGAGCCGGAGAGGAGGGGGGGGGGGGGGGGGGGTCGTCTGTGCTGGAGAGGAGCCGAACCGGAGAGGAAAAGCAGGCCTTGCCGGTGCCCACAAGTACCGAGAGAGAAAAGAAGAACCCGACGCCTGTAGTCCTCTACTAGGGTCACCTAGAGGTGATTTTGGGCCGCCGGTCACCGGGAGGTGACTTCGGGCCGCTGGAGGCTGCAGGTCACCGGAGGCACCACGAAGCTGGGACTACCTGCTCCGCTGGCTCGCTTGGACCGGGCGGTTTTCTCTCTCGTTCTTGCTATCGGATGGCCCGGCCATTGCCCATAGCAAATTCCAAAGTTGGCTCCGAGTTTGATCTTCACCATGGCCCCAGGTGCCAAGCTCGGGCTGGACCTAGTGACTGAACCGGGCGGTGGTCATGGTCCAGCGGGACGACGGCCTTGAGGCCACCATCACGACATGCTGACCTTAATCGGGCGGTCCGTCGGACCGAATGGGACAGGGAGGCGCTCACTAGATGCCACGGACGTGCGAACCTGGACGAGTTCTCGGTGCTACACCCAGCCGCCGCCGCAGGCGGCCTCGAATCCCCGCGCCCTAGAGTTGACCAGGCCCGCCATGCCATCCTCCTTCGAGCACCAACGGAGGCACATAAACTTGGCAGCCGGCTACGAAGTTTATTCTGCAGGTTTGACTGTCTTGAACGGGTATCTTTGACTTCTTTCTTGACCGGGCCGACCCGTTGGCTGATTGGACTGGCCTGCTAACCCGGGAGGAAAACTGCTGGCCTATTAATTATCTGGACCTACTGTCCGGGCAGCCTGCTGGTTAGAACAACATAACCTTTTGTAACTATTCCCACAGACGGCGCCAATTGTTTCTATTAGAATCCGGGAGGACTCACAGAAGCACAATGATAAAGCTATAAATAGACACGGGCGAGTATAGTGGTTTACCGTGCCATCGGATGACACGGCTACTGACAGGACCCGAACCAGATTTCACCCTGAAACCCGGATAAGATCCTGCGGGGACTACCTTAAGATTAACTCTATCGATAAATCGCTAAGCAATCTTAAGATAGACAACCCTAAAACTTGCAACAAATAAAACACTTCTAAATTCCAGTTCCAAACGAAACACCTGGAGCCACCTGCTCCCCAAATCACAACAACCGCCACAATAAACTCGTAATCAAACTCAATTTACTCACAAGTAATCAGAGCAATCTAAAACAATGAACTGGAATTACAAATAGAAATAGAACAAGAATTTATAATAATAAGGGATCACAGATCCCACCTAGCGGAAGCAATAAGGATGACAGCTATGCCTCGACTCCGAGTACTCTTGACCTCTGGCTATTACTCTGCACACTGGGCGATTTAAATCGAAGGGCCCAGGGGAAAGTAATTTAAAAACGTTAGAGTGAGTGGATAAAAATAATATGATTTAATATAGTACTTTAAATGAAAGTATTATATTACTTTCCCAGAGTTTTAGAAATAAAACCACAGTGCATGCATTATAAATAAAACGTACCACGTTTTAAAAAAAATCATATTTAATAATCACATAAACTCGTAGCCTCAAAAGAATATATATATATATATATACATCCGACATGTCCCACATGTCATAAAATAAATATCGAAAATAATATATAACTTCGACATCTCACATGTCGAAAATCACAAATAATGAAATGATAAACTCCCCGGAAATCTCATTTCCGGTCGTACAAATATAAATTACAATAAAACGATTAAGTATGATTTATCGAATCCTACTATTTCCGGAAATCTTATTTCCGGTCATTTCATTTAAATACCATTAAAACTTTTCAGTACGATCAATTATGAACAATTAAAAACATATTATTTCCGGAAATCTCATTTCCGGATAAAATCACGTACTACTAAAATCTTAGTAAAAATATAACCCCAAAACATATTTCTTTAAATATCATATCATTTAATTATTTAAATAATCATCCTTCTCAAATGATTTTTTTGAAATAAACTTCATTTCATTAAAACAATTATGCATGCATTTATTTAAAATAAAAATCCACTCACAGTACTGCCAAGCGCGCCGCTAATCTGATCTCTCGTCCCGTCGAATAACCTCTCGACCTGAAACAAGGACGAAATTCTAAATATTACGAAACTCGGAATTTAATTATAATCGATAAATCTACGGACGTCCTCACTCGTCCGAAACTTCCAATTTTTCCTTTTTCACTTATCGGTATAGGAATTTCGCCTCAATACCGAATAATCTAAGTCTGAAATTACTCAGGACACCCACTCCGTGTCCGATTAATTCTTTTCCTAGTTATTCCGTCGTAAAACCCTTTTAATCAACTTTTAATCTTTTTACGGTAAGTCAACAGTAAAAACTACTGGTCAAACAGTAATTATTCCAAGTCAAACAGTAATTCTGAAAGTCAAACAGTAAATGGTTAAAATCTGATTACTATTTACCATTTACTGTTTACTATTTACTTTTACTGTTTACCTTTTTACTTTTCACCTTTTACCATTTTATTTTTACTGTTTTACTATTTACCGGTTACTGTTCATCATCCCCTACCTCTCGCCGCCGGAACAGCGTCGCCGCTGCCGGCGCCACCGGAGCGCCGCCATCGCCTCTGGCAGCTCCGCCACCGGAGGTCAAAAACACCTCCAATTGAAGCCAATTTCACCCAACATCATCGCCACCACCTCAGAACCTCATCCCCGCCGTCTCATCAGCCAAAAGCAACCCCAGCCGCCGAGTATGGCGGCCGGCACGGCGACCCGAAAATTCGAAATTCTCATTTCTCCAAAAACCAACCAAATCAACCCCAAATTATACTCAATCAACTCCAAACAATGTTCTAAACACTAATCTAGCCTCCAATTACAACAAAAACATCAAAATCACAACCTCCACCAAAATTCACAAAAAACCCTAAAAAAATTCAAATTCAAATTTCTCCTTACCTGGTGCAATTCGGTTCAATTCCTTCCATGGAATGATTGCACACGTCAAGGTCATGAATTCCCCCCAAGAATCGGGTGGAACCTTGGCCGGAGGAGGGAGAACCAGCCCGACTGGGCTTGAAGTTCTTGGGCTGGAATCGGCCGAACGGCGGCGATTCCCACCGTGCCACTGCCACTGGAGTGACGGGGAGGCCAAGCCTGTCCGAACGGAACCGGTGCGCCGACCCAATTCGGCCGGACGGCGGAGTTGGGTGGAGGCAGGGAGCGGGTCGGGGGAGAGGAGAGAGAAAGGAGAGAGAAAAGAAGAAAAGAAAAAAAAGAAAAAGGAAGAAAAAGGAAAACTTGCCGTTTTGGGAAATTTCCTCCCGGCTATTTATACTCGTCCAAAAACGGCAAAATCCCGTTTTTACGTCGTAACGTTTTCATACAAACTCCAAATTAAACGTACCACGTGTCCACAAACTCGTTTCAACGTGCTCTACCTCGTCAAGAAATAAAATCTTTGGCCGGGTCAACTTATTTAAAAGTCAACGTTTAGAACTTTCAAATCGTAAAAACAATTCCCGAGGAGAAATAATAAAAGTAAAACAGTTAAACGGTAATTCTAAGTTCGGGTCGTATCAATTCTCCCCTCCGTATAAAAATTTCGTCCTCGAAATTTACGTACCTGCCAATACAGAAGGATGAGCACTGACATTTTACTGCTTCTCTATTTTCTCAGGTGGTAGGCCATTTACCTCATAATTTACCTCAAACAATTTAGTCCTCCTGATCAAGACTTTCAACTGACTGCTCTTGGACATTTAAATCTTTCTTCGGGTGATAGGTTAAATTTCCGAGATATGCGTAAGATCGGCAATTACTCATAGAGTATAGACACATGGAAAAACAACATCATGTATCTTGGATAACTTCGAAAGTAGCTTTAATCGATAAGCTACCGAACTAATCCGCTCTGAAATCTCATGAAGGCGGATAAATCTCGAGGCTCAGGATCTCGCCTCTATTAACTGTAGAACTTTGAGTTACTCATCTCAGATACCCCTGAACTGCATCTCACAAAACTCAACATATTCTTTAGGATCTTAACATATCTCTCTGTCTATTCACCAATCCAGGTGTGCAAGACAATGCTGAATATCATCGAGTCTCCAAAGCTGCGTGCAACTCCTTTCAGGTCCATACAATAAATCATGGTTCTCCATCAAATTTCATGGACTTAGGCATCATAAGGTCTAACAGTCTCCCTCACTCACAACTCATCAAGTCGACTTTGGGTGCGGAATATGCCATATACTAATCAAAATAGTAATATCTAATCCCACTCTGACATAGGCAAACGTCGCTAAGAATCCCAAAGTTCTACCTCTCACGTTTTACCTGTTGTCACAACAATCAATAACGTCGCATCACTCGAACTGGAGAAAATATACATGTGAGCTATTCAATGCTTTATCTCTCATATGCTCTCAGGACGAGTCCTCAACTTGTGCTTCCCGCACTAAAATGATCAGGACTGATTCCAAAATAAACTGACTTATCAAAGTCCAATCTCGTCCATAATAAAGCAACTCTCATAACTCACAACTCACAAAAGAGTGGGACCTGAATCATCGTCAAATGTGACAACCAACAGAGACTTTCAACTAAATACATCAGCTATCGCCAATACCCATATCCGATATGACATCAAAGAAATTCTTCTGATGTCCAAATATGTTTTCATAACCAACGACTAACACCAGAACTGTTAAATCAATCATTAACAAAAACAGCATTCCACGTAAATTGAATTTCCGAATATGATCTTAAACTCGAGAGAAAATATCTCAAATACCAAAAGACTCGCTGAATTCACAAAATAAACCTCACAACTTGAATTTGCTCGAGCCAACACAAATCCAATATCCTCTACTAACTCGCATCAAAGAAAAGATATTCTCGAGAAATAACATTCTCAAAACCTCAATTAAACTATAGAGGTTCCAGTCAATATCTCGTCCCACGAGAGCTGACATGAGAATAACTCAAATCAATGATCTATCTGATGAAAACACCAACACGCATTACAAAAATAATGACTTCTCAAGTCATCTCCGAATCAGTAAGTGGTCCCACCACACTACGATCCCAAAAGAAATTCTCCCACTAATGAAACGTCGTTCAACTAATAAGAATACGCACTATTAACGTCACAACATTCCTTACACAAGCCTTGACTCGAAACACTTCCTGACTCAATAGGGAAATACATTTCCCATAAGGCTATACTATAAATGACAGATAAAACGTCTCGAACAAATCACCTGGCCTTGCCATGCAAAACCAATACAAAAGAAATACTCGTGACTGATCTTATCGTTCTCAAGATGCACTTTACTTAATGAAGTCACTTGATTTATTAGCATCCTCTGATTGAGTCACACCATTCAATACTTATCCCATGCTACATTCAATGACTTCAATATCGCTGACCCCTTGGCGTCGAAATCTCTATATCCACAATCGTCAGAGTCTAGGTTGCAACTATCCACATGACTCATACACTTGTCGAAATAGGAACAAAGCCGATATCTTTACTTGACAAGTGTTCCGTGACTAATTAAATAGTCAACGTCAATATTCGTCGTCAACCAGATAAATGTTTGAAAATCAAACCATATCGCTACGAGGGTAGCAGATAGAATTCCGACTCAACTATGAAAAATGGCTAAAATAGCTCTGGAGTTCGAAAAATACTCCCTGGAAGTCACCGTTGGATTTCAATCCAACCACCATAGATAAGCGTGTGACTTCAATACAAACTAGTAGCCATTCACGGATCTTGAATCAGGATTACGGATCAAAAGTTACGATCCGTCGAAGTTTCGAAACAATTCCTCGACTAAGAAACACAAAAGAACGAAAGAAGTGGCCGATCAAATATAACTACAATTATTTATATAATGACCAGTCGATAAAAGCCATTTGTCAAATTCTGGTGCAACTACCAGAATCTTCTCATCCGAATTGCCGAGCTAACCATGCAATAGTCAAATGGATCCCCGATCTTGGTATTTCAGATATCATCTCCAGTTGCTCACGCGGTAAAGCCATGCCACTGAGCTCAAGCCATACATCATTGTAACACGGTGATTCTGAAGCCATCACGACTATATCTCAAATTTATGCCGCATGGAATCACTAAGCATCGCCAACTTCCATTCATCACTGACCTCCCATTGTTATCATGATCACATATTCAAATCTCTTTCCCTTAAAATACCACGTATTTCAAAATAAAATATCTCCAATCCATGTAGCTATTTCAATTTCTAATTCTTCCTTTGTCCAATCTCCCGACCAAGGTCGCTAAGAATTAGAATTACTTATAGTTCCCACAATCTCTATATGGCTCTCCATTTATTCCTCCATAACCGATATGCCCAATATCAACACAAGACGGTTATGTGTACTACACATGTACACTGTCACTTAAACGTCCACATACTCACTTTCTCCACATACGCCAAATCCATTGATCAATCCACAAAATATAGCCGAAGAGTGACTCTCACACAAACCCAAAACAATCTAAAATAACATTCAGAATGTTACATATTCAATTTCCCACTCATTACAGCAAAGTCGCAACGTCGCCAATCATCTCACTCTGGCCATATCAACATTTCCAAAACCGACCACTTAAATAGGCTGCTCCAGAACTAGGGCCAATTCCCCGTACACACGTGAATAAGAGACCAGGGTCCCAATGTGTAGCCTTCTCAGGAATAACATCTTCTTATCTCAAAAGAAATAGGGCCGAAACATCCGAGTTCCCAACTCGTAACCTGACGCTAAAACTGCTGATAAGCGTCAATGTACAACTGAATAGGTATAACCCACATACCTATTACGTACACAAGGATAACGTCCTAAGAGGTCGATGTACTCGAGGCATAGTCTAAAAGATATAAATCGATACCTGGAATGTATTTTATATACTTAATAATGACATTAGCACCAAAGAACATACGATGGCTACCCGCTGCAGTCGGACCATCAGTCGGTGGTACTAAGCATCTAAAATAACAGAATAGAATAGTACTCTATAGAGTACATAGACTCCAAGAAATCTGGCTTACACAATACCAAGGAATCTGGCTCACAACATAATGAACACACTAGCATTGACGAGCGTGATGGAAATCCACCGTGGTCGGACCCTCACTCAAAGAATGCTAGGTGTCGTCAAATAGAGAAGACAACATGACACAAGAGAATGAAAGGACCTAATGCTCTGATACCAAACTGACAGGACCCGAACCAGATTTCACCCTGAAACCCGGATAAGATCCTGCGGGGACTACCTTAAGATTAACTCTATCGATAAATCGCTAAGCAATCTTAAGATAGACAACCCTAAAACCTGCAACAAATAAAACACTTCTAAATTCCAGTTCCAAACGAAACACCTGGAGCCACCTGCTCCCCAAATCACAACAACCGCCACAATAAACTCGTAATCAAACTCAATTTACTCACAAGTAATCAGAGCAATCTAAAACAATGAACTGGAATTACAAATAGAAATAGAACAAGAATTTATAATAATAAGGGATCACGGATCCCACCTAGCGGAAGCAATAAGGATGACAGCTATGCCTCGACTCCGAGTACTCTTGACCTCTGACTATTACTCTGCACACTGGGCGATTTAAATCGAAGGGCCCAGGGGAAAGTAATTTAAAAACGTTAGAGTGAGTGGATAAAAATAATATGATTAAATATAGTACTTTAAATGAAAGTATTATATTACTTTCCCAGAGTTTTAGAAATAAAACCACAGTGCATGCATTATAAATAAAAAGTCCCACGTTTTATAAAAAAATCATATTTAAAAATCATCAGCCCCGCTGATATAAAATCAAATAAATAAATAATTATTCTTTTTATATGTATTCAAAAACAATATACTTTTGAAAACCATTTGTGATGTTTCTCGACCAATCCCATTGGTCGCATAAAAACCTCAGCCCCGCTGGTTCGGGAATTTATTAAATAACAGAAAGTCTCATAGAGAAATATTCCCGAAACCCAAATGATATAATATACTGACCAATCCCATTGGTCATATCATATAATAAAATAGGGGAACGTTATTACCACCATTTAATAGTAGCCTCCAAGACTAAGGGTCAGAGCCTCCAAGACTCTCTATAGCGTCCCACGCTAAACCTCTATACCACACTCCGTCGACCACCGAGCGTGAATCTGATCTATATGGTCAAGTCTTCACCTCGCGTGGGATGAGGTTAATAAGTTAGCTAGCATCAATATATATCTGGACCCTGATATGGTGAAAATCCGAAAACAAAACCGAAAATTTCGTATCCCCTTATATATCATAAATCCGTACGGTCCCCGACCGTACCCCTGAGGCTCATATATATATAATCACATAAACTCGTAGCCTCAAAAGAATATATATATATATATATATACATCCGACATGTCCCACATGTCATAAAATAAATATCGAAAATAATATATAACTTCGACATCTCACATGTCGAAAATCACAAATAATGAAATGATAAACTCCCCGGAAATCTCATTTCCGGCCGTACAAATATAAAATACAATAAAACGATTAAGTATGATTTATCGAATCCTACTATTTCTGGAAATCTCATTTCCGGTCATTTCATTTAATTACCATTAAAACTTTTCAGTACGATCAATTATGAACAATTAAAAACATATTATTTCCGGAAATCTCATTTCCGGATAAAATCACGTACTACTAAAATCGTAGTAAAAATATAACCCCAAAACATATTTCTTTAAATATCATATCATTTAATTATTTAAATTATCATCCTTCTCAAATCATTTATTTGAAATAAACTTCATTTCATTAAAACAATTATGCATGCATTTATTTAAAATAAAAATCCACTCACAGTACTACCAAGCGCGCCGCTAATCTGATCTCTCGTCCCGTCGAATAACCTCTCGACCTGAAATAGGGACGAAATTCTAAATATTACGAAACTTGGAATTTAATTATAATCGATAAATCTACGGACGTCCTCACTCGTCCGAAACTTCCAATTTTTCCTTTTTCACTTATCGGTATAGGAATTTCCCCAAAATACCGAATAATCTAAGTCCGAAATTACTCAGGACACCCACTCCGTGTCCGATTAATTCTTTTCCTAGTTATTCCGTCGTAAAACCCTTTTAATCAGCTTTTAACCTATTTATGGTAAGTCAACAGTAAAAACTACTGGTCAAACAGTAATTATTCCAGGTCAAACAGTAATTCTGAAAGTCAAACAGTAAATGGTTAAAATTCAATTACTATTTACCATTTACTGTTTACTATTTACTTTTAATGTTTACCTTTTTACTTTTCACCTTTTACCATTTTACTTTTACCTTTTTACTGTTTTACTATTTACCGGTTACTGTTCATCATCCCCTACCTCTCGCCGCCAGAACAGCGTCGCCGCTACCGGCGCCGCCGCAGTGCCGCCGGCAGCTCCGCCACCGGAGGTCAAAAACACCTCCAATCGAAGCCAATTTCACCCAACATCATCGCCGCCACCTCAGAACCTCATCCCCGTCGTCTCCTCCGCCAAAAACAGCCCCAGCCGCCGCGTACGGCGGCCAGCACGGCGGCCCGAAAATCCTAAATTCTCATTTCTCCAAAAACCAACCAAATCAACCCCAAATTATACTCAATCAACTCCAAACAATGTTCTAAACACTAATCTAGCCTCCAATTACAACAAAAACATCAAAATCACAACCTCCACCAAAATTCACAAAAAACCCTAAAAAAATTCTAATTCTAATTTCTCCTTACCTGGTGCAATTCGGTTTAATTCCTTCCATGGAATGATTGCACACGTCAAGGTCATCAATTCCCCCCAAGAATCGGGTGGAACCTTGGCCGGAGGAGGGAGAACCAGCCCGACTGGGCTTGAAGTTCTTGGGCTGGAATCGGCCGAACGGCGGTGATTCCCACCGTGCCACTGCCACTGGCGTGACGGGGAGGCCGAGCCGGTCCGAAAGGGACCGGTACGCCGACCCAGTTCGGCCGGACGACGGAGTTGGGTGGAGGCAGGGAGCGGGTCGGGGGAGAGGAGAGAGAAAGGAGAGAGAAAAGAAGAAAATAAAAAAAAGAAAAAGGAAAACTTGCCGTTTTGGGAAATTTCCTCCCGGCTATTTATACTCGTCCAAAAACGGCAAAATCCCGTTTTTACGTCCTAACTTTTTCCTGCAAACTCCAAATTAAACATGCCACGTGTCCACAAACTCGTTTCAACGTGCTCTACCTCGTCAAGAAATAAAATCTTTGGCCGGGTCAACTTATTTAAAAGTCAACGTTTAGAACTTTCAAATCGTAAAAATAATTTTCGAGGAGAAATAATAAAAATAAAACAGTTAAACGGTAATTCTAAGTTTGGGTCGTATCAGCTACGTCCAATTGGAATATAGTATGATCGGCCAATAAGCCATCGGGTGATGGTTACATGCCAAGAGTAGTAAGTATCCAAGATCCCTAACTCTAAGGGGGAAGCCTTCTATTTATAAGGAAGGAAGGCTCCCTCCTTTATAATGTTTCCAATGTGGGATGCAAACCCACTTTTCCTACTCTAGAGGCTACTTCAGGTGCCCGGTGGTACGGCTTCCGAGTGCGGTTCCGGTGATATGGAATAATGGAGATGTAGCCGGGGTGCTGGTCTATCCGAGGTGTGCCAGAAGTAGGTCCTATGGCGCCTGTTGCACGGTCCACGAGGTCACCGAACATGCTTGGCGGTGCACCATATATACCTCCAACAACACCTATCCCATGTTTAATGTACCAACATACCCAAAGTAATCATGTGGAGACATAATGATATGAAAGGTGATACGTATCTTTGGAGAAGCTGCCGGGTGTTTGAATAGCTCATGGGAATGGTTCCCGGGTTGTCCGGTGATTGTCTAAGGCAGTAGAGAGCAGCTTGGGTGTCCAAAGAAAACTAGTGGGTGTCCGGAGAAGATTGCCCTCTGCCTGGCTTGCTGCAGCTCAACCCGGCCCGGCCCAACCTGTTCCAGCTTGTTGACCCTCTGGGTCCGTTGACCGGGCTGCATGGCACTTTTTTTTTTTTTTGTTTCTTTGCTTTCCCGCTCTTTCTTTCTGGTTTTCCTCTGTGTCGACCTTTTCTTTCCTTTCTTTCTGCTTTCTCTCTTCTCTGGACCCGCACCGCACCGGAGGGAATGAACCGCATTGGAGAGAAGAGCCACTAGTACCCGCTTACGGAGATGAAAGCCACCAGTACTCGTACCTGGAGAGGAGAGCTACCGATGAGATATAACCGGTGTTGTTTCTGCCTAAACCCGGGGGTCTAGTAGATACTTGATGAATCCAACTCGATCTCCTGCAATCCTGCTCACTAAGGGGAATACCGGGCGGGCCGGCCTTCTCCTCTCCGATGCCTAAGTTAGTATAGTTGGAATATATATAACCAAGGTACGTATGTAAGCAGGGAGAGAGATAAGTTACCTAATAAAGAGGGTAGTTGGGGCCCATATATAGGTGGTTGCGGGTAAGGGCTGGCCTTACTCTACGATGTGGGACTGGTTCCCTTCTGTTTCTACCTTCTGGTGCCCTCTTAGGCAGGCTGGCGCCCCCAGCTCCAGGGTCCCTGGAGGCAGGAAAGAGTGCTAGGCCCCGAGGCCGGGTGCTGGTGATCCGGTCCTGACCCTTGGGCCGGGCCCTGGTGCGCTTGCTGCGGGTCTGTGGGCCTGCTGTAGCCTCTCTGCGGCTACTGTCAACAAGTCCCCCAAGTTTCCGGTCAAGTGCAATCTTGAATGGGGACTTAAATCTGTCTTGCTCTTGTCCCGCAGACCCGCAGGGCTACCAACCTACCGGTGCCCAGTCCCCCAAGTCCGCGTTAAAGATTGGGCGTGACCGAGGTGAGTACCTGTTACCGATGGGAATCAATAGTTTATAAGCACATTTGCAATATAAGCAATAATATGCTCAAGTGTTGTGGTGTTATGAGCATGGAGCCGGGTGGAACTCGGTGAGTGTATGAGATGATGCCATGATGTTATGATGCCATGCAATAGATGTGTGCATGGAATGATAATGAGGCGTTGAAATCCGCCATGCAGGAGATGTGCACGGAATGAGAATGAGGCATTGAAATCCGCCATGCAAGAAATGTGCACGGAATTTCGGCCGGGCACTCTGCCCTCTCGGTACGAAGCGGAGCTTCATGGACGGGAGCCGAAGCTCGCATACAATAATAAACCCTGCAATCGTTAGTAGTATAGAATAAGTAGGGATCGTTCTAAGCCGGGGATTAAGGGTACCTGAAATATGAAATTGTTAGACACAAACATATTCACAAATATACAAAAACGTCACAAATATGGGGGGTATAAGAGTTCGGCAGCAATGCTGCCCTAAGACTAGGTACGGCAATAAGAGAAACAAAAACAGAAAATTAAAAACCTAAGACTAATATTTACAAGTGATCATCATCTTTCACAAAACATTTAGCACAAAAGACTCTTTAACATGTAGACTAATATGCAAGAAGGTAAGGAACAAGTATGAATGTTGTTTCGACTTAACCAATTTCGATCCCAATTAGAGCCTACGAGGTCATCTAATCGTTGATTACTAGGGTCTTAAGATTAACTACGAGTATAATCCTAAGGTATGTGTTAATCGATTTTACTGGGCCAACAATTAAACACATGAATCACAAATCGAAGACAAGCGAACAAGTAGGGTTG
Organism: Potentilla sterilis; assembly: GCA_963682095.1. NCBI lineage: Eukaryota > Viridiplantae > Streptophyta > Magnoliopsida > Rosales > Rosaceae > Potentilla > Potentilla sterilis. Next base: position 15,094,795 of record OY821764.1, read on the forward strand.
TCAATCCTCTTATTATCTTGCAAGTTCTAAGGTTATTTACTCTAAGTGAGCAAGTGATTAAGAAAACTACGAGTATGACTCAACCACAAAACTCTAGCCCATGAAACCTAGCACTTAGAATTACATGCAAACAACAAATGCTTAAACAAAACTAGTGTGTCGATTTAATGCCCTAACCTTAGATTACTAATCGAATTAAGTTCTCAAACAACATAGCATACCTATTGTCCTAGTTATCAATCATAAAAATCTACAAGTCACATATCATAAATTAACATGCGAAGCATACAATTTATAAAAACCAAAATCGATTCATACATAGACATACAAATCTTCACCAAAAATTCATGAGTGTTTCATAGACAAAACTTAAACATAACTAGACAAAAAGTACTAAACCGAAGAAGGGAGTGGATCACACTTTGAGACACCTTGAGAGCTTCACTTGGTGTGGATCCGGTGGAGTATGGATGATGGGGTGAGGCTGCTCGGCAGTAAGGTATGTCGGCAGTAGGTTATGGAGCAGAAAATTCCAAGATTCGGCAAAGCAGAAACTTGGTTGAGGTGAGGTGAAGGTGATTTTCGGTTTAGGTTTTTGTCTAGGATCTTTGGTGAATTTTGGTAGAGTTTCGGCCTTGTGTTTAGCTTGAGATGAGATAGATTTTCTGTAGAAAAAGTGAGGGTTTATATAGGAGAGGGGTGCCGGCAGTCCCTTAAGCCAATAAGGAATTCAGAAAACCTAGTTCAATAAGGTTTTGCAACCTTCCTTTCTTAGTCCAATTAGGTTTTCTTTTCTGATTTTTTTCTTCAAGGCTTGGGCTTCACATCTTCATGGACTTCTTATATGGTCTTGGACTGAAATTGATAAACTTTGATCCACCAAAAATGCATCACATTGCCGGCAGCCTGAAGTTGCACCCGATCTGCCTCAAATCGGCAGCTTCTCCTAGTTTGACTAGGAGACTTGATTTCTTCATGTTTTTCTTTGATGCCATGGCCAAGTGTCGTCCCTCTTCCTTCTATATGCTTGGGATGTCTTCACAAATGCTCTTGTACATCATATGGTCCATCAAAATGAAGCACTTGTGAAAAGGAAGCAATCAGTCCCTGGAATCGGCAGCTTTGACCTTGTCGCAGTAAATCCAGCATATCTCCACCTTCGAAGCTCCGATTGATGCGATTCCAAATCTCACGTAAACTAGACACATATGACCATCTCCCCATGAAATATCTCGGCCAAATTCCATGCAAGTCGTCGGGAATGGGAATTCGAAGTTGGGGCAAAGTCCCAGGAAAATCCTGTAGCCTCTGGATTGGAATGTTCGGACTGCCCTTTTGCAGCCAAGTTTTGGGTGACTTCCCGAACTCCGATTAATCTGAAATTTTAACACAGCATTCCTCAACATATGAATATTAAGCACATAAAATTTCATAGAATTCGGACAAGGATAGATCATAAATTTGCTCATCTCAAAATCACGAAAAAGACATATTTTGCAATATTTTCCAGATTTCTCAAACTTAGTCATTTTTCGGATTCTTAACCATTTTTCACAAAACTCTACCAAATGGACACTAACTACATTACGACTCTATCTTAGACAAATAAGGGTTAAACAAAGCATAAACGAGGGCATAAGCATATAATACCGTCGCACATTGTGCTGCTATCACTTCACTGGGCCTCAACTAGGCGATCTGCCGAATCGAAACGGAGCGGAGTTCACTGGGCCTCTACCGGGCGATCTGCCGAAACGGAATTCACTGAGCCTCTACCGGGCGATCTGCCGAAACGGACGGGGTGAAGTTCATGGGACCTCGACCATATCGAGACGGGTCCCAGGTGAACTTCAGTACTGGACCTCGACCGGGCGTTCTGCCATATCGAGACGAGTCCAGGAGTATGGGAACTCGACCGGGCGTCCTGCCATATCGAGACGAGTTTCCCATTGCTAGGCTGCAGGGAGATTACCCCGGTGTTGCGGGCTGTTTAAAGCACCGGTGAACACTTGCTAGCTCTTCTCAGCTTGTGTTGAATAAGCGTTGAGGTAAGGGGGTGGCATTGAGGTGACAAAGCTCGCCGTGTAGCCCCATGTTTGATCGCCTTTCAATGCGATGCAGGGTTTTTATCCTGCTGGACAAGCGTACATGGGTTAGATGTAAACTCACACGGGTGTATAAGCCCGCCGGTCGAATGGTCTCGACCGGTGTCAGCCATGGTGCTGGGCGGAACTCGACCGGGCGTCCTGCCATATCGAGACGACTCCCCCAGTGAAATGCCATGGGGCCAGGTGCATTATATTCCTGATAGGGGGGTGGCGTTGAGGTGACAAAGCCCCTTTTGCCGCAGCTGGTGCGATGCAGGGTGTTTATCCTGCTGGACAAGCGTACATGGGTTAGATGTAAACTCACCCGGGTGTATAAAGCCCAAGCCGGTTGAATGTTCTCATAACCGGGGTCAGCCATGGTACTGGGCGGAACTCGACCGGGCGTCCTGCCATATCGAGACGAGTCCCCCAGTGAAATGCCATGGTACCGGGTGGATCCTATTCCCGGAATATGCTCTCGAGCCGGTTGGATGCGTCGTAACCGGTGGGCGGATCTTGACCGGGCGTTCTGCCATATCGAGACGAGTCCCCCAAGAGAGATGCGACTGGATGGACCTCGACCGGGCGACATGTCATATCGAGACGAGGTCTCCAGTAGGATGGCGTGCAGACGGCTGAATGATTCCTAACCGCGAACTGCTACGGACCGGACGGATCTCGACCGGGCGACATGCCATATCGAGACGAGTCCTCTGGTGAAATGCAATGAAGAAGCCATGCAGCCAGTTGAATGATCATAACCCTGAACTGCCATGGTGCCGGGCGGTCCTCGACCGGGCGTCCTGCCGTATCGAGACGAGGCTTCATACCCGGATGGGTGCTCTCCAAGCGGTTGGATGATCATAACCGCGAGAGAGGTCTTCGAGATATGCAGCGAAGAAGCCATACAGCCGGTTGAATGATCATAACCGCGAACTGTCATGGTGCCGGGCGGATGGCTCGTACCCGGATGGGTGCTCTCCAAGCGGTTGAATGATCATAACCGCGAGAGAGGTCTTCGAGATATGCAGCGAAGATTGTCGTGCAAGCGTGGAATCTGGGGAAGTGGGAGGGCCTGACTCCTTGGTTCCCGCTCCTACCTTCCTGTCGCCAGCGTGTGGGACAAGTGGCTGACATGCATTTAAGGAGGAAGTCCATCAGTCCCGTCAGTTATGATGGCATGGGCAGTTTTCCAATGCTGGGACACGTGCCAGCGGGGGGCGGTCTTGAGATGAAGGGCCTGGATTCGCAGGCGTTTGAGTTGCTCTGATTACTTGTTTTGGAGGGATTTCGATTGCCTAGGGCACTGGTCCCCTCTATAAAAAGGGCCTCTTCTGTTCTCCTTTCTGCTGTTGCTTCTTGCTTTGGAGAAACTAAGAGAAAGAGAGGAATCCGGCGACCACTCTGAGCCCTTCTTGCCCTACGAGATCCGTTTTCTTGAACGCTCCCTATCATTGCGCGCTGCTTTCCCAGGGCCGATTGTCCTCGGTTGAGCATACTAATCGGTAAGATTGTTTGATTTCTTTGCCCCGGTGTTGTTCTTGTTTTTGGCTTTGTTGTTTTGCGGCGGGGGGGAGGGATCTCTGCCGCTGACGGAACTGCTTCTGCGGCGGACTTGGGGAGAGACCGTAGGAGGTGCCGTTGTAGCCTGTTGCTGACGAGCGCTAGGGTTTTGTGTTCTTCCCCTAGGTTAAGATGTCATCTTCGGGTTCTGACCGGGCTTCCGAATCGGCTGCCAGGGGTCCCCTCGTGAATGATGCGGAGAGGCTGGATAACTGGCTCAGTTCGGAATCCCCGGAGACCGAAGTCGCTGACTGCTCCGGGAGCAGGGTTTCGACTTCGTCCTCGTCTTCGTCTTCCGGGGCTGAATCCTCGGAGACTGAAATACCGCACGGGGTGCGCCTTGCAGACGCTCCGGCCGTGAGTTACACCATTGGCAGAGGGAAGCATGCTGTGGTGTGTGATGAACCGGAGGAGAGCATGACCCCTGGAGAGATTGCGGCGCTCCGGGAGACATGGAGCATCCCGGATAACGTTCTGCTGCGGCCCCTGAATCCTGGAGAGTTGGCCTGCAACCCGGAAGCAGGTTGGGTTGCCGCGCACCAGGATCAGTTCCGTCATGGACTCTCGCTCCCGCTGCCAAACTTCGTGCAGTACATGCTCAGTGCGCTGCAAGTGTCGCCCGCGCAGCTTCCTGGGCTCCAGTGGAGACGACTACTGAGCCTCGGCTGCTTGTACGAGTTTTCTGGGATGAATATACCCACGGTAAACGAGTTCCGGGCCTTGTATAGGTTGTCGTACTCCAGGAAGCAGGGGTCCCGGGGTTGCCTGTCCTTCAACACCCGGAAACCTCCACCGATCGTTACCAATATGCCTTCATGGGTAGACAACAGCTGTAGGAAGAAGGTGGTGATGGTGGGCGGGAGGTGGCAGGCGAGGAGTAAAATGTACTCGGTTCCTGGCGCCTTCCAACCCATTGGCGACCAGTCGTACGAGCTATCCGATCTGGAGCGTGAGAGGATCTTGACCATAACCGGATGTTGGGACGATCTGGAACGGAGTTCTTACAACTTCATCCGACGAGAAGTGCTGGAACACTGCCAATTTGGGCGGGGTCCCGGTGCGTAGGAAGCCCTTGAGCGGTGATACTTTGTGCTAGTTTTTGCAAAATACTAACTGTTTGCCTTTTCTTGCAGGTGCATCTTCGCGGGCGACTATCAAGCCCGAAACCACTCTCTCTATGGACGGGGAAGACCTCCTTAACAAGCTTAAGGAGAAGGCCGAGATCGTCTCGCGGACGTTGGTGGACGACGTGTCCGGCCGGCTTACGATTCATTCGGAGCCGAGGGCTATGGACATCGATGACGACGCGTATGTCCAAAAGCGGGTGAAGTCCCATCATGCTGCAGGCCTCCTGGCGCCTGGAAAGGGCAAGAGTACCGGGGGGGCAGTGAGGATTCCCGGTGGGATGAACAGGATCCCCAACCGGCCGGTGTCTGTGCCGCACGTGGCTCGCGTCGCCCCGGTAAGCGCACGATCTTCTTCTCCGGAAGGCCGGGGAGAGAAACGGAAGGGCGGGGACGTTCCTTCCGCCGCACTGGTGACGCTTACTGGTGGGTCGGCACGGGAGAACCTGGCCAAACGGTTCAGGATAACCAGCGGTGCACAAACCAACGCTGCTGGGGAGAAGGCTGCTGCTGCTGCTCGGCAGAGTAGTCCAGCGCCTGCGGAGGCACCGAGGGGAAGCCCGGATAGTGCAATCGCCCGGCAAGTCACTGCGGACTAGGCCGGCCTTGGCCTGGACAGACCCGGGGTTGCTGGAGCCCTGGCGGGCGGGAATCGCCCAAAATGCAAGGAATCCGTCCTTCGGGTAAATACCGCACGGTACCACTGTACTGCTTGTAGCTTGTTTTGTTTTGCTGTTTGACTAACTCTTTGGTGTTGCGCAGTTGCTGTACAGTCTGTACGAACCGGACGCGAGCGAGGAGCTGCGGAGCTGAAGAGACAGATAACTGCTTTATCTGAGATCCGGCAGCGCCTGGAGGTGGAGAAGTCTCGCTCGGACCGGGAGAAGGCCAGATCGGAGGAGAGGGCCAAGAAGCTGGAGGAGCAGAACCGGATCCTGGAGAAGGAGAGGGCCGAACTGGAGGCCAAGGTGGACGAGCTCCAAGTGGGAGCTGCTGCTCTGCGCGCCGCCTCTGCTGCTCCGGCCGGGGATGATGACCCGGAACTCTACGAGCGGGTCGTTCTCAAATACCGCGAGAGCGATCAGTTCCTGGAGTTTCTGGTGAAGGCCAGGGAAGAAGGCATCTCGGATGCGTACACGGAATGGGTGGGGAAGGGATGGTTAGACACTTCCCTGATGTCGACTGCTGCTGAAGGAGATATCCATGAGCAGTCGGACATCCATCAGGAGGCGGTGGAGGGGCAGCCGGGTGAAACGATTCGCTCGGACTTGGATTCTTTTACCAACGGTGCCGAGTCTGCCCGAGCCGGAGTCAACACCGGAACTGATCCTGATGTCGACGACTAGGGTACCGCAGGAGAGGCTGGCGGATTGCCTGCTGAAGGCGGAGTCGTAGCTCCTTAGGATTTTTCTTGCCCTTTTCCTTGCAATCTTTCCGGATCGGTTACTGCTTGTATACTTGCTTGAATATGAATATACTAGAACTGGCAGAGCCGGTGAAATTTTCTCAAAAGTAGTTTGCATATATATTTATTTTTACAATGGTTGAACCGCGAACTATGCCAAACTAACCGCTCGGTACTAGCGGGTTTTACCAGGACTGGTCACGTTCCCGATCGGGGTCTGTTCTTCTTTCCCCCACGTACCGCTGGAGCTGGCCGTTATCAATCAAAACCTGCACCGCTGTCTTGAGAGCGCAGCACTGGTTCGTTCGATGAGTAGCCTCGTCGTGGTAAGAGCAGTACTTGCCCGTCTGCGCCGTTGTAAGTTTCCCCTTCGGGATCCTTCTCTTGGGCGGTGGGGGAATGACACTCCCGTTCTCAAGTAGGATATCCTCGTAGGAAGTGGTGAGAGCGGTGAAGACTTCTTGACCGGCCGGTGGTGGTGCTGGCATGATTGCTAGGGGGCGCTCTTGGCGGAACGGTGCCGGCTTGTGCTCGTTCTGGGACTTATCAGAATAGGACATCTGCTGCCGCTGTGGCCAGTTTCTGTTGTTGGCGTTTCGGCTGGGCCGAGCGGTGCGGTTATCGGTCCGCTGACTGGGCTTGGCTTCCTGGGCGGGCGGGGGGTTCTCTTCCCGGGGATGGTCTTCCTGCTGCTCATCCCGCTTCCTCTTTTGTAGGTGGTGTCCGTAGGTCTCATGATCGGCCTGAGCATGCCGGATGGCCATAGCCATCAATTCGTCGTACCCCTGCGGGAGTTCTACCCGGACGGCGTAGGAAAACTTGCCCGCTCGGAGCCCCTGCTTAAACGCCATCTCGGCGATGCCCTTGTCCAGGTTCCGAACTCCGGCCGTAGCCGTCTACCATCGGTTGACAAAGGTTCTCAGCTCCTCTCCGGGGGCTTGTCTGCAATTGAAGAGGATGGTCGACGTCCGAGCTCCCTCGACTCGGAGAATGAAGCGGCCTACGAACCGGTCGGCTAACTGTTCGAACGCCTCGATCGAGTTTGCCGGAAGCTCGTAGAACCAGCCGAGTGCTTCTCCGGACAAAGTCTCTTGGAAGATGTTGCAGCAGACTGCATCGGAGTATCCCTTGGCACATGTTTGGGACCGGAAGCTGTCCAGATGCTGGTACGGGCAGCCGGACCCTGAGTAGGTGAGCTTGAGGGACTTCTGGTTGCCAGATCTTCCCGACTCTATGACCCGGTGCGAAAAGGGACCCATGCGCTCATTAAACTGGGCACCCTCCATCGGCTGCGCGGCTCTTCTCTCGTTGGCCTCCATTTGGGCCTTTAAGTCTGACACGGTGTTGGCCAGCATCTGCAGCGCTCGCGCGGTCGGAGTCTCAGCTTCATCCACTGATGAAGCGCCGAGCTGGCGGGAGGTTGTCGCGCTCTTTGGCGGGCCTGCGCCTGCTGGCGACTTCTGTCGTACGGGGTCACCGGGCCGACCGCCCGAAGATTGCCCGGCTTCAGCGTGTGTAGGCGGGATCGGCAGGAGTGTCGCCTGTGCTTCTGCCATGGCGTCACTGCGTTGCTGTCCCCTTTCCAGGGCGGCCACCAGGGCAGTATTCACCGCCTCCATCTCTTCGTACCGAGCGTTGGACTTGGCTCTGTCCCTGTCGCTCTCCTCTTTTAGACGACTGACCTCTGCGGCCATTGCCCGTAGTTCTCCCGCCATACTGCTATGGCCGGGGCTGTACGTGGGGTCCCGGTCCGGGCTCTCAGATCGATCGCTTGAATCATCTGAGAACGTCAAGGAGAAGCCCCGTCGCTCTGGAGTGTCTTCCTCCTCTGCCGGGCCTTTACCTCGCGAGCTATCGTGGTGGGGATCCGGGACGCCGGATGGTCCCCCACAGCTCTCTCCATCCTGACCGTTGCCCCGGTCGCCGCGCGGTTCCCGCGTGACGGCTGGGGTGGAGGTGAGCGTCTGCACTACTGCAAGGCGTCCCCCCTCGGCGGTACCTTTCTCTTGACTCATCTCCGAGCTCTTTCTCAACGGTGTTGCTTACACGGCTTTTCGTTCAAGGTTCCCACAGACGGCGCCAATTGTTTCTGCCTAAACCCGAGGGTCTAGTAGATACTTGATGAATCCAACTCGATCTCCTGCAATCCTGCTCACTAAGGGGAATACCGGGCGGGCCGGCCTTCTCCTCTCCGATGCCTAAGTTAGTATAGTTGGAATATATATAACCAAGGCACGTATGTAAGCAGGGAGAGAGATAAGTTACCTAATAAAGAGGGTAGTTGGGGCCCATATATAGGTGGTTGGGGGTAAGGGCTGGCCTTACTCTTCGATGTGGGACTAGTTCCCTTCTGTTTGTACCTTCTGGTGCCCTCTTAGGCAGGCTGGCGCCCCCGGCCCCAGGGTCCCTGGAGGCAGGATAGAGTGCTAGGCCCCGAGGTCGGGTGTTGGTGATCCGGTCCTGACCCTTGGGCCGGGCCCTGGTGCGCTTGCTGCGGGTCTGTGGGCCTGTTGTAGCCTCTCTGCGGCTACTGTCAACAGGTGTGATGCCAGAAAGGTTGGAGTTGCAACGAGTGCGAATCCGAAGAGGAAGACTTATCGGCGAACCCGGAGAGGAAGAGAGGACCCGTCGACCAAAGGGGGGGGACCCAGCGCCTGCTGAAGCGGCGAACCGGAAGCTGCACGAGGTGTGAAAGTGTACGGTAATGATGCAGCGGCGATCTGGTGCAAAGATGAGGATCCGGGGTGCCCAGAGAAGATATGCCTTTTGGTTGATCCGCTGAGGGGCTTGCTAACCCGGAGAAGAACTAATGGATGCCTGGAGAAGAACTCATCGAGGCAAAACCCATATACTTCTCCTCAATTGTGGTCCTAAATGCCAAATTCACAATGACCCAATATTTCTTCCTTGTTTTCACACAATCTTAGATTATCCAGCAAGCATGTTGCAAATTATACAGCTCAGCCTTTCCATCAGTAGCCAAGAATGATCGTCACTCCACCGATACTGATATATAATTCCACTCAACTCATCCTAAAGAAGGTCATCATATAGTTGAGCCAAGACAATCATGCTCCCGAAAGTATACGTTGGCATGCGGGAGTTTATAAATACCATCAGGCTTGTACCATAACTTCACCAGCGGCCCATCGAGTATACATCTTTCAATAGCAAACACATGCGTATAGAGCATGGAATATACTTTTGCTTGCAAAACTAAGCTGCTCGGAGTGAAACGAAATGTTGTAGGTGCCTTAGAACTTACTGCGGTGACTCGGCTAGGCCTGGGACCGGTGGAATTTATTGTCTTGGTGATTGACCAAGTCGTGTAGTCACCGGTCCATGTAATCCGGTATAGAGGTTGAGTCACCGGGAAAGCCAGGGAAGGCATTTGGTAGTGAGCATGGTCTTTTGCACTGGTTCCTGCATAGTCCATTTTGGAGCTTAGTGTACTAGACTCCACCGATTTTGCTTGTGTTTGTACATGGAGCAGCCAAAGATAGTATGTCGAGAGAACTCATACTATATATATTGAGGTACAAATGCATCTTTCCTTTGTTTGAATTACCACAAGCCATTAAGCAAAACTGATGGGATTTTGCATGGAGCCAACAAACTCCTCATATTAAAGAATGGAAATGGATGATCGTCTCAGAAATGCATGGTCTTATTAAGCAGGCATATACAACTATATGTGCAGACAAATTGGCTCGTACTGATTGAAGCCATAGGCCCATAGCTCAACTATATGTGATAAACTGATCAATCATGAACTGGTCAGACCAGGCGGCGGCATGCATATGTGACCTCCATGCATATATCAATTATACCCACTTGTCATGATAGATGCCTATACGTGGTGTCCAGTGGAAAATGACTAGAACATGCAACCAAATGTTGGGCAGACACTACCGAAGCAGTACACGTGCACGCATTATACAAATGCATAAGCACAGGTGTTTGATATTTCAGCTAACAGTACTTGAAGCGATTCATACTTAAGCACTTGTACGAATACTTAGCTTTGGGCGCATGAAGCCAGAGAGTTATATGCAACAACTCATTTGAAGTTGTTCCCTGGGTCGTTCCGGAGCTGCGAAACTGAAAATAGTTGGCTAGCACGCTGAGACCCGGAGGGTTAATGAAGCTGCGGGAGATGATTGAAGCTGGATTGCCAGGGCATTTAGTAGCTCATGTCCGTTGTTGTGCAGAAACTCAGCAGCCTTGGCGCAGGGGCATTTCGGCCCCGCGGTGAGGATCCGGGGTGCCCAAAGAAGATATGGGTTTGATCCGCTGACCCACCCTTTTTTTTTAATTTTTTTTATTTTCCCGCTTTTGTTTCTCTCGCATCTCTTCTCTACTCTGCATCTCCACCAACTCTCGCCTCATGACCGAAGAGGAGGACGATCGGAGACGGAAGCCCAGCACCCGGAGAGAAGAACGACTGGCACCAGAGGGTAGGACGATCGGCACCGCATCGGAGGGTAGGACGACTGCACGGTGATGACGACGTTGCCAGGAGAGGACATCGGAGAGGGAGCCACCGGCTCTCGCGTCCGTACCCGGGGAGTCACCGACCCCTCACCCGGAGTCATCGGCACCCGCATCCGGAGTCACCGACACTCGCACGCGTACCCAGAGAGGAGAGCATCCGGTACCTGGAGAGCAAGGACGAGTGCACCGGAGAGCGAGGCCTCTCGATTGCCGCTCGACCGTCCGGAGATGGAGGCCCATCGGCTGGAGAGGAGAGCCAGCGGGGGGAGGTGCTTGGCGGTCTTCCGTTCTTGCTGCCCTGCTGGACCGGAGACGGATCGACCCGCTGACCAGTCCTACTGGGCCGCTGACCCGGAGATGGGCCTGATGGAATGATTAAAAGCAACTGGACTGATTGATCTCTACCCGCCGATAGAGCAACACAGTTTTTTGAAGAAATTCTCACAGACGGCGCCAATTGTTTCTATCAGAATTCGGAGACTCTAACAAAAGCAATGATAAAGATAATAAATGTTGACACAAAGGTTTATAGTGGTTCGCCATGCCATCGGTGGGTATGACTACATCCACTTAGAATATACTATAGTCGGCTAATAAGCCATCGGTGTTATAAGGGTGGAATGTCTTGGAACCAACTTATCAGATTCTAAGGGGGAAGTCTTCCTTTTATAACTAAGGAAGGCCCCCTCCTGCACCATGTTTCCAATGTGGGATGTTGTCACACTTTTTCTACTCACGAAGTTACTTCCGGAGTCCAGTGGCACGCCTTCCGGATGCGGCATCGGTGATCTTCCACAATAGGGATGTAGTCAGAGTGTCGGGCTTCTCAATGCATGCCGAAATTGGGTCCTACCGCGCCGGTTGCACGGTCTACGAGGTCGTTACATATGTTTGGTGGTGCACCATATATACCTCCAATAACAGCGTAAAGATAGAAAGGAAGAGAATGCTCAGAAGGGAAAGAGGAGAGATATTAGACCGCCATACCGACATACTACCTTTACACTGGCCGGCTCTGTCGTAAATAAGAAAGAGAGAAGGGGTAAAAAAATTATAAACAGTTTATGAACATTACCAACCTTAACTTATTTTTAGTATATAATAAATTTAAGAATCTTGAACAGAGAGATAATTATCACTTTTTGAAATTTTTATTTCTTTCTCATATATGTATATTTTAATATGCTCTAGTAGGTAGTATTGACTACTACTATTTGAGTTTATTCTCATTTTTGGATCCAATGTGCAGCGTGTAAGCAGGCACGGAACTAGAGGGGGGTTAGGGTGTGCTCCAGCCCTCCTCATTTTCTTGGAAACAAACTGAAGCATATAGGTTTCATATACAATTAAGTTAGAAAACACCTATCATCTTCCCAATCTAGCAATCTCTTCCCATTGGTCAGTTCTAATTACAACCTAATGTAGTACTTAATTAAGAAAATGACTCTAAATAAAAGAAATTTAGTTTAAATTTCAGTACAAGTATGTCCTCAAAATTAACTTCAAAGTGCAGCCCATTTAATTTTTCATTTCTAGTTCCGTCGCTGTCTGTAAGCTCATACCAAATGAATGAAGGAACCTAATAGGCTAATATCAATCAATAATTTCACGTCGGCCGTTGCCAAATCAGTGCATACGTGTTCCGAATCATTGTATACGTGTTCATTTTTGTATGGATAGACCGCATTTAAAAGGTTTAATTAATTAAACCTCCTTGTCGATAAAAAAACTGGTGAATTAATTAAAACCAGTAATAGCAAGACAATGAAATCGAAACACGTGTCCCTGCTATGACTCATTAAAGACACGTGTCCAGCATGCTGGCATTACACAACAGGTGTCCCCAAAATATAAGACACTATAAAGAAAAGCTGTGCGAGCTCCTTGAAACTCAGATCGATCCCTACTTTCCTTGAATCATTTCATCATATCCTACTACTGCAAAGCAAGCTCCATCCATCTGCTGCTGCAAACTTAAATGACTCTTGGTATTGGAAAGAAGCACAGAAGAAGCAAGCAACCCAGAATGACTACTCGTGGTAGTAATTTTGGATGCGTGCAGTGCGGGACGCACAGCAACCCATGCCGGTGCAAGGTCATCGGCCCTACCTTGGGTTGTCTGGCCTTCGCCGCCGCGGCCATCGTCGAGTGGCCTGTGGGGGCTCTCGTTTACATCTTCAAGCACATGAAGGGTCGCCGAATCATGGCTCATCCCGCCACCGTTGTTTACCCCAAAGTTTCTAATTCCATTCACATTTGAATGATCGTCGACGTCCATCATCATCTGCTACCTGCTGCTTTAATTTCTTAATTGCAGTCTAATATATATATTCCATCCCTGGAACCAACTCCATCCTGCTCGATCTCTGTCTTCGATCATGTAAAACCCCTAGCTAGCTACTTGTTTCTTTAACTAGCTTGCTCCTTTTGTCTATAATTTCCACTCTTATCAGCTCTCTCTTAATATATAACAAATCCAATGTAATGAAAAAGGTTTATATATATGTATACACCCTAGCTAGCTACGTACATTCCTACTTAATTTATGTATTTTGAAATTTGAACTACCTTAATTTGCATGCACTCGCGGCTCAAGTTTTGTACTTGTTTTAATTCATCTTTATAGCTAGGATATATGGATATCTCCAGCCATTCTAGTGCAATTTTATTCACTATCCTAGCCTCATTTTTTCTGAACAAGATTTTGAACCTGCTCTTATTGATAATACTCGGTAGCAGCTAGTACTAATACGTACGTAACAATAACATATCAAATCCTTTGTCCAAGGTATTCTTCATTTTCTACTAGTTAAATACGTAAACATAATGTTCCATTTAATTAATTAAGCAATTTTGGGGCTTGATCGAACCGTACAGAAGGTCTTATTGGAATCACTCTCCACCACTATCAGTTAGTTCAGCTGTTCTTTTACACTGCTTGTACGTACGGTAGATTTTATGTATGCATGTAACTTATTTGATCTCTATCCCAAGCCAAAACAATTGAAACAAGATTCATTCATTACTAGTCTCTTGATCAAGGACATGATAAAACGCTCTTTTGATACGTACAGAAAATTGGTCTGCCACATACTAAGCCATTGCAAAAATGTAAAAATATATATTTTCGTATGTATTTACAGATACAGAGTAATTCACGAAAGACGAAATCCTGGTATTGATAGGCCATTGCTATTGAGGACCTTCATCTAATCGAATTTCCCCTTCCTTGCCAGGGACAAAACTCACTCGCTTCTGCAAATTAATTTATGCATGTATTAATTTTATATATATATATATATATATATATATATATGTAATATTAAGATTGTGATCGAGACCTCAAAAAGTCAATACTTTCTTGTTTCGACCGACATTAATTTATAGCACTAGAATACTTGGTACAAGAAATCTCCTTATATATACTTAGTCCAATAGCCTCATGCACACGCATGCATCTCTAACTAATTTTTAACAAAATGGGAAAAAATTAGAAGAACTTCGATTCTCCCTTTGCAAAATAACCAAATAGGTGTGAAGTGTTGGTAGTTTGATCCAATGCATTCAACTTCTTGTTTAAAAGAAAAAATAATATGTAATTAAGCAATGAATGCTAGCAATACTCTAGCTACCCACCACGATGATGAAGTAACTCCTACTAATTTATTCGACTAATTCTATAGACTTGCGTCAGTTAATTTTTCCACATAAAGTAGCTTCAAAGGAACAATCATATTAATAATGACCTAATTACATGAATGAAGTTATCGAAATTTCTTTGCCCTCCAAATTATCACAAAAAAAATTAAGCATCAATCCTATATATTACGTACCCTGACGCACCTTGAAGGTGAAGTTTTTGTCCGTGTTGTTGTTATCGCCGACCACGGTGCCGGCATTGGTCATATAGAGCTGAATGATTTTATCGGCAACCTCCATCTCATCCTTACTCTCCTCCATCAGTTTGACCATCTGCGCCCTCGGCAGCCTTATTTTCATCCTCACCGGAGCTCCTCCTCCTCCTCCTGGAGACGGTGGTGCTGCTCTCGAAATACTCGTAAAGTCGGAAGCAGAGCGTCGAGACAGCATCAAGCACTCCAGCCTCTCCCTGGCGTTCAACTGAGTATTAGCTGACGATCTAACCCTTCTCGCCAACCTGCAGCTACTACTTCTCCTGCTAATTCCTTCTTCTTCTTCTTCTTCCGAATTCATATACTCAAATCTGGGCAGTTCTACTAAAACATATATACTCCTGGGCTTCAGCTCCTGTTGTGCTTCTAATGGCTTCGCTCTCATACCAAAATGCTTCACAGCTTCAGAATTCAAGAGCACATGACCTGGGTGCTCCTTCACTACATCCCCAGCTCGTATCGGAGTTTTTACCTTGAATGTTTCTCCACTTATCTTCATCACCTTTGCTTTTCTGCTTTTCCCTCCAATTGTATTTCCCATCTTCGACCAAATATATTACTATTCGTCTCTCGAACTCAAATCTATTGCTAGCTCGATCGATCTTCATATCATATATCGATATGGTTTATATATATATGCACAGCAGGGTTGGTCGATCGGTGTGAAAGAGTGAAAATTGTTTGAGATTCCCATGTTAGCTTTGCGTTTGAATTAACTAATCAATATGTTTTTTTTTTTTTTCAATTATGGTAGGGCTCTCATCAGCTTTTACGTTTCATTCCCATTATATGAACTAGTGGCCAACTTATCCTTTATATATTATTCCTTTCACATATTATTAGTATCTTTTCTATCTGTATTAGTGTCGACTTTAATTTACTCTAGGAGAAACTGCTTGAATATTAACGATGTATAGCTTTATAAAAGTGGATAAGATCGACCAGAGGTGTCGGATGGGGGGCGCTCTGTCTCAATCATGTACCTTACATCAACATACTTCCCCACAAATTTGACCTACTTGTTCCAAACACACTCTTTATTTCTTTAATTTGGCCTATAATCCTAATATAACTTACAACTCTCTCTCTCTCTCTCTCTCTAAATGAGTGAGAGAAAAAAATTAGCAGCCGTTGATCTTGAAAACGTCTCTTCTCAGCAGTCGGCACATTTCGCTGCAGCGTTCACTATTAAGAAGACATGTAAGGTGGTACTTGGGGGCGCGGGCACCGCAAGGATGCTACCATCTCCAAACAACCATACGTGGTAGGCAGACTACTCACGATGAAGAAGAAGCCAGAATCGGAGGCACTAATTCGTACGTTGACTTCAGTTTGGGACTAAAAGAGTCGACTTCAAGTTAGGGTAGAGCGGTTCACCATGAAATTTACTAAGGAGGAGGAATATTGCTATGTGGTGAATGACCTTAGTTCTTAGGGCTTTCTATGTTTGTTGTTGCGGTGTTGGATGGCTTGTGCAACCCTGCTAGATAGGGTTCCAATCTCAACTTTCCCTAGCTATGTGGGTTGAGATTTTTGGAATGTCTCCTGCACTGAAAACACAAGATGTGGTGGAGATGGTTGGGGAGACTTTAGGACAAGTAGATCATAAAATATCAAAACCAAATAATCTTCAAATACTGTAATGAATCAAAACATCATGTAAACACGGAATCAAACTTAAGAACAAGAATTACTACATGCTACATTGATGCTGACGACCATTGTTTCTAATGTAAGTAACTCCAATCTTCAAGCTTTAATCTTCTTATCTCTTTCACAAGTGTTCCTTAAATGGGATAGGATGTTGTATGCGTTAGTGACAAGATCAGGGACTAATGCTCATATATTTATAGTGATCGATGAACTAGCAGTGCATTACCCATCAAAGAGTCCTAATTGATAACAAGATTGTTTCCTTAATGACATGAGATTCATATCAGATTCTTAGATGCATTCTTACTCAATATACTGATTATAGGTTATCCGTATATTACAAAGATTACATTCCTTATACATCTCTTATTACTTAGATTATGTTTAATCAAATGCTTATTACTCAAGACATAAAATTATTGTATAAGTCTAATTTATTCTTTCAATCTCCCACTGGACTGTACAATGATTCATATGAAAGCAAAAAAACCAAAACATAAAATAAGTAATAATCTTAAGGCATGCATGAACTGTGTAAAATGCATAAATCCAAAACAAACAACTCGATCAATCACTTCACAATTACAAATGCATAACCAAAGATCTAACGATATCAACAGCTAGAAACTGCAGATTGAAGATCACTGCACAAGTTCCTGTAAAGCACAAGAGTTCCACATATGAACTGGAGTAGAGCTAATGACATTTTCACACACACACACACACACACATATATATATATATATATATAAATGCATTGTCAAAATTCTCTTGTCCTCTGTATGGTTTTAGACAAAAACTCCAAAATCACAAGTAACTTAACACCAGTGAACATGAATATACTTGTCAACTCAAAAGGTAAAATATGTACAGAACAAATATTGCACATAAGCATCGGCTTGAATTCTCAATAACTTGAAAAATAAAATTGAAAACAGAAATTGAATTTCAAAATTTAAATATAGAGTACTAGAAATAATATAAATGGAATTCCTCAATTTTATTTGATAACAGAATCAAGTTTACATAGCCAAAACAAAATTACAAGAATAAACTATATATTGAAAACTCTCTAACTCAATATTTGAATGCTCCCACTAAACTCCAGATTTCAGCTTCTTAAGAACACCTAGTCTCGATAAATGCTTCTGTAGTAAGCCTAAATTTAAATTCAATTTCTTGTAATTCCTTGAAATTAATGAAATGGTGATTTATGAAAATTTGTATTTCATACTCTTTTAGTTAGCTGTTGCGCGACGTCGGAAGTGTTTCGGAGAGTTAAAATCAGAAAAAGTTTAAGTTCCGAAGGGTTAAAAGTTGACTTTTTTATCCGTTGAGAATTTCAAAAAGTTTCCCTCATGAAAGTCATAAAGCTCGGTGATATGAGTTCGTAGACACGTGGCACGCGTAAAATAGATATCGTATGAAGAAGTTACGACATGTTAAGGTAAGTTCCTAAATTAGTATAAATAGAAAGAATTAAAAAGGAAACCCTAGGTTTCCAAAAATATCAAGTTTCCAAAAATATCACAGCAGCCACGTTTTATGTTGTTCATCTTCCCCATCGACGTCAGATTTTCTTCTCCTCCGTTCTCCACCATCCGGTTCTCCTCCGTTCTCCACCATCCGGCAGAGCCACGGCTCGTGTCACCCACCTATATACTCGTCTCTCTCTGCTCTACAAGCCAGTACCCGTTGGGAGCCCCATCGACAGCTGTGCTCGGCGCTGTGAAGCCAGAAAGTTCTCGCCATCATCGACGGCGGAGCAGCAACCTCTCTGGGCGAAGCCGGAGCTCAAGACTCCCATTTTCCAGCCCTTCTCGTTCCTCTGGAACCTTGGAAGGCGTTGGAAGCTGCAACCGAGGTTGCCGCGGTTGACTTGAGGAGCAGCTTTGCGGCACCGTTTCCGGCCACTTTCCGGCCGTATCCTTGGCCGTTGCAGGTATATATCGAATCCTTGAACCATGATCTACATGTTGGTGTTGTTGGTTGCAGATTTGGGTGTGATTTGAGTGGCGGCACGTGGGGCCCACGCACAGCCGCTTAAGGCGGCGCGTTTGGGTGGTTTTGGGGAAGTGGTGTGCTCTATTGTATCGTGCTCGTCGATACGAGCACGGGGATATATATTTTACATGATTAAGCCGCCGTATGAGCAAATTATGCATTAGTGAGTCCGATGTTAGGCGATTTTTAATTTACGAGAATATGGACCTTGAAATTGGTGCTTAGTATCTGACCCTATGGTCGATTAGGCATTCTAGGAACCTTGAGAGGCTCAAAAGGAGGTTTGTCTCGTTTTGGCAAATCTCTATGTTAAGGGTTAAGTGACCGGAGCGAATTATAATATATTTTCTTTGAATTGGTTGCTAAGTTGTCGATTATGTCTATTATGTGATTAACGGTGCGTGAGTATCTCACCTTTGTGAGATTGAAGACGTAGCAGGAGTGGTTAAGGTGAGTAAACATCACAATGTTCACATAAACAAGTTAATTTATAGTAAATAAATCGTTAAATGTGAAATTGCTTTATGAAAATAAATATTTGTTTTAAATTGAATGAACTTGATCGACTACGGTTCATTGGTAAGTAAAATGATTTTAATATAAAAATGATTTAAAAAAGTGTTTTACGATCAATGACTATAGTTGGTAGTAGTGGACTATTCCTGAGTGAATATCTACGTATGTGTGTGTGTGTGTGTGTGTGTGTGTATATATACGTGAAATATATGTATTAAGGATGTGCATTGGGTGAATTATTTTTTTATGAAATTGTCATAATCGAATATATGTGGGTCGTGTGACGGGTGAATGTGTTGGTTTAGAAACCAACGGCCAATGAGAGATTTTTCCTGTGTGATGATGAGGATCTCTCATGTATGGCGATTAGGGTCCATCTTGTGTTAAGAATGAGGATGTTTATGGAAATTATATCGGAAACCAAACCTTTGGCCGGGTGATTGGTTACGATCAGTTAGAGTTCTAGTTTGTCTACCTTGGTGGGATTTGGAGGGGAATGACATTGGTCATTGTGCCCCGAGTTTTATTCCTTTGGAATATTGTGCAATGCAAGTTTATAATTCTTGAGTTGTGGTTATTTTGGAAATGTGATTTCCATTTGTGTTTTAATGATATTATCCTGACCTTAATTATTTTACTCACTCGATCTTTGAAAGCTTACCGGGTTTGTTGTTTACAACTTGGTGCACCAATTTATGGTGTATGGGTTAGACCTGCATGTGAGGATCAGTAGTCAAGTGGCAGCAACTGAGTGGCTCAGCTAATAGGTGTGATTTGTGACTTAGCTTTTATTTATTTTTAGGAAGAGAGAAATTAGCGTGAAACTCTACATTACATCCATGTGTACTTGCCGTAGACATTTGATGATGTAATATTTTGAGTCTATTGAGCCTCGCATTTGAACTTAATTTCTTTATACTTGGTTATTTGTAAGATAATTTTTCAGTATTTGAGTTTATTATTTAAATTTTCACATTGTCGAATTTCAATTTTTATTATCCAAAATTCGGGGTGTGACAACTTCTTAAAAGTCTCAACTGGTAATGGTTTGGTGAAAGAGTCTGTAGCAATGTTTAAAATCTTGACTTCGCCATCTTTGACTCTTTTCCTCACACCATAATATTTAAGATCAATGTGCTTAGAGTTAGTTGATCTTTTATTGTTCTTATAAAAAAACTTTGCAACTTCATTATTATAGTACACACTTAGCTTATTTGGAATCACATGGCCTAAAAGTTTGATTTCCATAAAAAAATTCCTCATCCAGAGACCTTCACATACATCCTCTTAAATAGCCATAACTTCTGCTTGCATAGTAGAAGTTGCAACCATAGTCTGTTAATTTCATGGTTTTCCATGCAACTGCACCTCAAGCTAACATATATACATAACCACAAGTAGACTTATCTGAGTTTAGATAATTTCAAGCAAAATCAGAATCTGTAAAGCCTTCTAGAGTTAAATTTGTCACTTTCCTATATACAAGCAAATGATTTTTGGTTCTCTGAAGATATCTTAGAACCTTCTTACCTGCATTCCAATGTTGAATTGATGGATTACTCTGAAATCTTGAAAGCATACCAACTGCAAATGTTAAGTCTGGGCTAGTGCATACCTGAGCATACATTAAACTACCAACTAACATAATATATGGCTTTGAATCCATATCAACTTTATATTCTGCAGACATAGGTAATTTGTTTTTATACAATTTATCTCCCTTAGACATAGAGACTTCACCAAAACTGCAAGTTTCCATTCTAAAACGTTTTCTATCATTTTTTATCTCAATGCCTAAGACAAAAGATGCTTCCCCCAAATCTTTCATGTCAAATTTCTTTGACAGAAAGATTTTAGTGTCTTTGAGTAATTTTGCATTACTGCTTGCGAAGAGAATATCATCAACATATAAAATGAGAAAAATAAAATTATTTCCCACAGTCTTGAGATAAATGCATTCATCAACAATAATTTCTATAAAACCAAAAGTTGATATTACTGAATCAAATTTTCAATACCACTGCCTAGATGCTTGTTTTAATACATAAATTGATTTTTTGAGTTTACAAACCTTTTTCTCTTTCCGTGGAACAACAAACCTTCAGGTTGTTTCATATAATTGTTTCCTCAAGCTCACCATTTAGGAAAGCAGTTTTGACATTCATCTGATGTAGCTCCATATTAAAATGAGCCACTAATAATGCCATAATAATTATGAATGAGTCTTTTGTACACACTGGAGAAAATGTTTCAATAAAATCAATTCGTTCTTGTTGAGTGAAACCCTCAGCAACTAATCTAACTTTAAACCTCTCTATATTTCCCTTAACATCTCTCTTAGTTTTAAAGATCACTTACAATTGCCTTTTGATTTTCATCTGCCTTAACCAAATCTCAGTCTTCATTATTCTTCATGAACTCAATTTTTGCATCCATGACTTTCTGCCATTTAGATGAGTCCTCAGTTTTAATAGTTGCATAAAAAGTAACTAGATCAGTGTCATCATCCAATGTAGCCTCAATTTCTTGAGAAAACACCAGATATCACTTTTTGAAAATATTATTTGTTTATTCGTTATATCAGCGATGCTGCTTTATAACCACGATTTTTCTGAAACATTTGTCGTTTTATTAACATGCATGCATCGTGGTTTTTAATTATAAAATAACGAAAATGTAATAGTAAAATGAAATTGGTCTACTCATTTCATTAGAGAATCTCTTTATATAGAGTATATGATTACAATGGTAATAACCATTATATTTATGATCATAATCACTAATTGTAATGTTACATCTTATTGATTACACAAATGGTATTTTCCTTTAACACTCTCCCTTGTGTCGAGTCAAAGACGAAATGGTGCATCAATCGTTGCCTCATTAAAAACCTTGCCAAGTAACAAAACCCAGTGGGACAAAATAAAACTTGGTCGAAGGAAAAAAAAAGCACAACGCACCTTTAACCTTTAAGGATGACATGTGTGTATTAGACTCTCCCTGAAGTCTACATCTCCCCCTGATCCTTACATCAATCAAGGAAGCTTTGAAAGCTTTCGCATTCCTATGTTTTTCACATGTTCCTTAAATATTCCTTTGGGTAATGATTTGGTAAACAAATCTGCCACATTCTCCTCAGACCTTACTTGATTCACTTGACTCTTAAGAAGAGCTTGTTGTTGCTGATTATAGAAAAACTTTGGCGATATGTGTTTTGTATTATCACCCTTGATATAACCTAGCTTCATTTGTTCGATGTAAGCTGCATTATCTTCATAAATGCAAGTAGGCTCTTCAGTGGTAGAACTTAAACCACTAGTCCCTCGAATATGTGTAATGATGGACCTTAACCATATACACTCACAAACCGCCTCATGTAGAGCAATGATCTCTGAGTGGTTCGAGGAGGTAGCCACAAGGGTTTGCGCGGTTAATCTCCAAGATATCGCCGTATTCCCAATGGTAAATACATAACCAATTTGAGAATGATCTTTATGTGGGGTTAGAGAGATACCCAGTGTTTCTGCACAAACCCGTAGGCCTGGTAGAAACCGGTGGATCTTGATGTGATTTCCTCTTGCGAACCCTGCTAACTAAGGGGAATACCGGACGGGCCGGACTTCTCATCTCCGATGCCTAAGTTAGTACCGTTGGAGCAAATAGATAACTTAAGCGGGAATGATAAATAGTGGGAGAGTTGAGTTGAGTTGAGTTACCTATTAATGAGGGTAGTTGAGGCCCTTATATAGGTGGTTGATCGTGAGGTCTGGTCTTACTCTTCGATGTCGGACTGGTTCCCTTCTGTTCGTACGCAAAGGGGCAGCTAAGGTGACCTGTTCGGCAGGCTGGTGTCCCCGGCTCCCGGGCCCCCAGTCATAAGTTAGACTGCTGGGCCTCAGGTCCGGGTGCTGGGGATCCTGCTCCGGGCCTCGGTCCGGCCCCGGGCATGCTAGCTGCGGGTCTGTGGGCCTGTGTAGCCCCTCTGTGGCTACTGTCAACAAGTCCCCCAAGTTCCCGGTCAAGTGCAATCTTAAATGGGGACTTAATATGTCTCGCTCCTGTCCCGCAGACCCGCAGACCCGCAGGGTTACCGACCCAACGGTGCCTAGTCCCCCAAGTCCGTATTGAAGATTGGGCTTGGCCGGGCGTTCGAGAAGAAGGGCTCTTATGATGGTGCGTGGTGATGCGAGTACCTATTAGTGATGACGTGTGGCAGTTATGAGTATGTGTTTGTAACAATGATGGTGTTGTGCTGAAGTCTTGCCATGCCATGAGTATGGAACGGGGTGAAACCCGGACGAGTGCATGAGATGATGATGTGGCATTGAAATTCGCCATGCGATGAATATGGAGCGGGGTGAGATCCGGACGAGTGCATGGGATGATGATGTGGCGTTGAAATCCGCCATGCGATGAATATGAAGCGGGGTGAAACCCGGACGAGTGCATGGGATGATCATGTGGCGTTGAAATCCGCCATGCGATGAATATGAAGCGGGGTGAAACCCGGACGAGTGCATGGGATGATCATGTGGCGTTGAAATCCGCCATGCGATGAATATGGAGCGTAAGGACTCGACCGGTGGATTGCCATGTTGGGACGAGTCCCCCAGTGAAAAATTGCTGCCAACAGTTGATGGAGGTGTTATCCAAGCATAAAATACCTGCAAAACAACTACATACACATAATACCCTTCTTGTGTCGATTGTAGTATTGACAAGTAGGGATCGTTCTATCCGGGGAAATCAAGAGCTTTCAATTACATAAAGTATTGCACAAAAAGGAGGTTTCGAATTTTAACTAAATATCTACTGATTTTTTACGAAAATTTAATTCCTAAGCTATTATATACAATTGATCAACATCTTCCACACAATCACCAAACACAAATCTCATTATACATGCAACAAAATTAAAACAAGTAATAGGGGCAGCAGCAAATATCGAATTCAAGATCAACTAAGTTCCAATTTAATTAGAGCCAACGCGGTTATTCTAATTATTCAAGACATCACAAGTATTTAGAATCCACAACGCGTGTAATCCTAAACATGGTACTAATCGGTTTAATAACACAACACGTAGAAATTAAACACAAATAGCACATAAGCACAATATGTCGAATTAGAAACATGTTAGCAGGTATGGCGTCACTCATCCCACATCGACATGTAAATTTCCATAATTACTCTAGCCCTTAGATAAATACATATTAAAATCCACAACGCGTGAGATCCAACATATATTAAATCGGCATATGAATTCAACATCTAGATAACAACCATGGCCTACGATTGCATCTAGACATCTCCTTCGGTTGCACACGAATTAAGGAAATAAACCTAATTAAACCAAGAAAACATGCTAAAGCTACTGCCCATAATACAAATTTAATTAAACCACATATATAATTCGGCAATCATATACAAAATATCCAAACATTTATAACAAAGATCCGAAGATCCCATATATAGTTATCAATACCGAAAATAAAACCAGAAACCAAAACATATTTCATAGACAAAATTATGTTTAAATACAAAGAATCAAAAGCCAATAAAGTACAATCCATGTTACAACCTTATGAAGATTCGGCAAGGATTGGTGGAGATTGGATTTCTGTGAAAGGTGGAGGTGGATTCGGCAAAGCTTCTTGGTAAGAATTTCTGAATTTATTTTGGCAGAGGTTCGGCAAGGATTTTATGAGGAAGAGAAGATGATTTTTATGAATACAAAGTGTTGTATTTATAGAGAGAAGAGGGCAGCTAGGGTTCGGCAAAGGTTACACCAAGAAAACCAAAACCAATTAGGTTTTGGTTTCGGCAAACTTCATCTTCAAGAAACCGAAATATCTTTTCTTTTTTCTTCAATAAACTCTCTTTTAATTCGGCAAAGAATCCTTGCACAAAGTCACAAGGAAACCAAATCCGAATTGGTTTCCTCTTCTTCTTTCTCTTTCACGGCAAAGAACCTCATTTCTTGCCGAAAATTCCCTCCAATTCTTCCATTAATCTTCTCTTTAATTCCTGAAAAATAAGAATAAGAAATAAATTAAAAAGAAGATAAAAAGATGTAGCACAATTATCATGAGTAAGAGTCCTAGATAGATAAGGAATCCTAGTCCAACAAGGAGTTGTATTTTCAATGAAATTCTTTCGACATTTCAAAAACGTCGAGCATTTGTAGACTCCTTGTTCGACTAAAACTCTTCAATTCGTAGACTTCAATTAGGACTCAAACTCGTAGAATCCTTATTCAATTGGGATTCCTACTTTAGTAAGGATTCCTTTTCCAAATAGAGTTCTACTTGAAAAAGGAGTCCTAGTCACAATCAAACTCTTATTAGGAATCCTAGTTCAATAAGGACTCCACCATAATTATGCATTTTTAACATTTCTAGCACAAATTGATTCCACACAAATATTAGAAACGACGAAAGATAAAGAAATCAATTCCGACAAGTTTCCTAGTCAAAACAGGTTTACTAGTCCAAACAGGATTCCTAGTACAACAAGGAGTCCTACTCAAACTAAAACTCTTCAAAAATCGACATTTCTGCATTTTTAGCTCAATTTATTCACCAACACTTGCCAACGACTCCAACATGACTCAATGACTCTATATTACAACAATAAGGGATAAGAAATGCATAAATGGGGGTAAAAACATATTAAGAACGTCGCATTTTATGCTCCTATCAACTACCCCACACTTAGCCTTTGCTAGTCCCTTAGCAAAACAAATAAAAAGACTCAACACTACAGCCCCTAAATGATTGTCTCAGGATCTTTAAACACATAGCTTTCAAGTTAAGCATTCAATGTAAGTACATAAATCCCGAGCGTCATAGACATGTATCATGGCATGAACAAGTAAGAAACGAAAATCACAAGCAATGACATGTTATATTGATTCATCCTCCTCACTAGGCATACTCTCTTCTTTTCACTCATGATATGGCAATATTCACTCAAAGTATATGCAAGAAAATAGATTGAGAGTTACAAAGAGTAACTTGCATATTTCAACAAATAAAGGCAATTTGTGAATAGATCTTTCAGGAAAAACTTCATATAACAACTATGTGCACCAATGAACCAAAGCCATATGCTCAACTCTTGATAAAAATCTCCACATACAAAGTTCACCTATTATTCGAATCATGAGAGATCTTAACATGGGAAAATAGTGGGGCTTGGCATAAGGAATTCGCATTTAGGATAGTGGTGAGAAAATGTCACCAAGACTTAGCAAAGCTCAATACTCCTTATGACTTCGCTCAAAAGGGCCAAGTTTAAACTTGTTGGGCCCAAACTTCATTCTTTTCTTCCCCATAACATAGTGAATAAGAACAAATGTCAAGTATGATAATAATAGACCTTCAATTGTAAAACAAACTCCAAATTCACCACAAGATCCCAATCCAAGCATTTCTATTTTTCTTTTGCCGAAATCTTTTTCAATTTTCTTTATTTTCGGCTCAAATTTTTCTTTTTATTTTCTGTCCGAATTTTCTTTTTGTTTCGGCAATCATATTTCTTTCATGCTTTTGGACAAGTTTTACCCCACACTTACTTCCCAACATCACTTCAA
Source organism: Potentilla sterilis (assembly GCA_963682095.1). NCBI lineage: Eukaryota > Viridiplantae > Streptophyta > Magnoliopsida > Rosales > Rosaceae > Potentilla > Potentilla sterilis. The sequence goes on from OY821764.1 coordinate 15,121,146, forward strand.
ATAACAAATTCCAATTAAACTTTACCAAGTCTTGACAACAATGGTTAGGATAAACTGTTCTAAGCTCAAGGAATGTGTATCATGGTGATGAAATAAAATGGCTCAATGTTGGCTCAATGGGGTTAAAACTAAGGAGTCCCACGACGGGCACAAATAGGCATATGCTTTGTTTGGCATGGTGGTAATCCTAACAAGATCATCTCAATCATATTCGAAATCAAGGCATTTCATGAATAATAGTCTTAACAATCATCAAGAGTGAGTTCTAGCATTCTAGAGTTCATTAAAATCTATGGCACATAGTCATTGAATATTCAAAGAATGATGAAGTTTTGAAAAATTCTGCCCATTTTTATCACTCAAGAAGGAAAGTATATGGCAATCAAAGCTCACAAAGGTTATTATGGAACAAAATCAACACAACAAACATGCTTCTTACACAATTAAGTTCAAGTCTCAAATGTTCATACCAATCACAAAGTCCATGAAACTCACAATTATTTTCAAGATTATGCAAAACTATCATCTATGTATTAAAGATATAATCATCATAGACTATTTAGGGGCACCTAAGACTCCAAAATTAAAACAAAAATTTAAAAAGCAACGAAATTTTTTTTAAATTTTTCTGATTTTTTTTTTATTTTATTTTTTTTAATTTTTCTTTTTCTTTTTATGACTCAAAACAAAGACTCAAAACAAAAACAAAACATGTGAAACATGTATCCCTACCCCACACTTAGAAAATTACATTGTCCTCAATGTACACAAAAATTATGTAGTAATCTCTAAGCATATGATAAATCACACATTCCACATTTATACAATTCAACCAAAAAGAGTTTAGGGTTTAGAAATTCAAACTCTCGTAGACGGCTCCTTCACAATTCTTGATTGAAATGGGTTGCCTCCCATGCAGCGCTTAATGTTTATAGTCTACTCAGCCTAGACTCTTCTCCATATCATCAGGATCTTGGTGCGTCTCTAAATTGTATCTCCTCAATGGTGCGCTCCTCAAAAGGTTCGTAGTAAGGTTTAAGTGGATGACCATTCACCTTGAACGCTTTTCCTGTTTCAATACTCTGAATTTCTATAGCACCATGAGAAAACACATTAGCAACAATATATGGATCAGCCCAACGAGAACGCAATTTTCCAGGAAATAATCTAAGACGAGAATGATATAACAATACTTTTTGACCAATATGAATCGTTTTGCCTCTTATCATCTTGTCATGATACAATTTCGTCTTCTCCTTGTAAATCCACGCAGCATCATATGCTTCATTCCTGATTTCCTCAAGCTCGCTCAACTGCAGTTTCCTGTGAAGTCCAGCCTTGTCAAGCTCCATGTTGAATTGCTTGACCGCCCACCACGCCTTGTGCTCCAACTCTACTGGAAGATGGCACGCCTTGCCATATGTAAGCCGAAATGGAGACATCCCAATGGGTGTCTTGTATGCCGTTCTGTAAGCCCAAAGTGCATCATCAAGTCTGTCACTCCAATCTTTCCTTGATGGGCCCACAGTTTTCTCCAATATGCTCTTAATCTCTCTGTTGGACACTTCCGCCATTCCGCTCGTCTGAGGGTGATAAGGTGTGGATACCTTATGGGTGACTCCATATCTTCTGAGCAAAGCCTCAATTGTTCTGTTGCAGGAATGAGAACCTCCATCGCTTATAAGCACACGAGGTACTCCAAACCTGGAAAATATGTTAGTTCTCAAGAAACCTGCAACAACTTTAGAATCATTAGTCCTTGTGGCTTTCGCCTCCACCCATTTTGACACATAATCAACAGCCAACAAGATATATAGAAAGCCCTTAGATGAAGAAAAAGGTCCCATAAAATCTATACCCCATACATCAAATATTTCGACAAAGATCATAGTAGTAAGGGGCATTTGGTCTCTCTTACCAATGTTACTTGTCCTTTGGCACCTATCACATGTCATACAAAATGTGTATGCATCCTTGAAAATCGTGGGCCAATAAAACCCGCTTTCTAATCCCTTAAGGGCTGTCCTCTTAGCTCCAAAGTGTCCTCCACACGCCTCATTGTGGCAAAATGTTAGGATCGGCCTATGCTCCTCTTGTGGCACACAACGTCGAATAGTTTGATCACTACAAGTCCTCCATAGATATGGATCGTCCCATATGTAGTGTCTTGCATTCTTTTTGATCCTCGTCTTGGCTGCCTGCAAACATGTACTTGGAAAAGTTTTAGTAACTAAATAATTGACAATGTCTGCATACCAAGGTTCTTTTGTGTCCATTCGAAAAAGCTGCTCATCTGGGAAAGTTTCCTGAAGTGGTAACGTTTCCTCTTCTCTCACAATTCTGCTCAAGTGATCCGCCACAACATTTTCACTCCCCTTCTTGTCCTTGATCTCGATGTCAAACTCTTGGAGTAAGAGAATCCATCGAATCAAACATGGCTTAGCATCCTTCTTCTTCATTAGATATCTAAGGGCTGCATGATCAGAATAAACAATCACTTTAGAATTCAAAAGATATGAACGAAATTTTTCTAAAGCAAATATAACAGCCAACAGTTCTTTTTCAGTAGTAGAGTAATTTAATTGAGCATCATTAAGTGTGCGAGAAGCATAATAAATGGCATTTGGCTTCTTCTCTTTTCTCTGTCCAAGCACTGCTCCAACTGCATAGTCTGAAGCATCACACATGATCTCAAATGGTAGGCTCCAGTCTGGTGGCGCCATTATTGGTGCCGACGTCAATAGCATCTTCAACATCACAAATGCATCTTCACACCCTTTGTCCCATATGAATGGAACATCCTTCTGCAAAAGGGCACAAATAGGTTTGGCCACCAACGAAAAATCCTTGATGAACCTCCTATAAAATCCTGCATGGCCAAGAAACGAACGTACCTCCCTTACAGTTGTAGGGGAGGGTAAGTGAAGCATAATATCAATCTTGGCCCTATCTACCTCAATACCCTTTGCAGAAATAATGTGTCCTAAAACTATCCCTTGTGTTACCATGAAATGACATTCTTCCCAATTAAGTACAAGGTTAGTTTCTACACATCTCTTCAGGATTAGTTCCAAATTCTCTAAACATGCATCAAAGTCTTTTCCATAAACACTAAAATCATCCATAAAGACTTCAATGATATTCTCAATATAATCGCTGAAAATAGAATACATACAACGTTGAAATGTACCTGGTGCGTTGCATAAACCAAAAGGCATGCGTCGATAGGCAAACGTACCAAAGGGACATGTGAACGTCGTCTTTTCCTGATCATCTGGGTGAATGCATATCTGATTGTAACCGCTGTACCCATCCAAGAAGCAATAAAATTCATGCCCAGCTAATCTCTCCAACATCTGGTCCATGAAAGGCAAAGGCATGTGATCCTTGTGTGTAGTAGCATTCAACTTTCTGTAGTCGATACACATCCTATGACCAGTCACTAATCGTTGGGGCACAAGCTCATCCTTGTCATTCTTCACAACCGTGACTCCACTCTTCTTAGGTACAACTTGGACAGGTGCAATCCACTGGCTATCTGAGATGGGATAAATGACTCCACAATCCAGCAATTTGATCACCTCGTCCTTCACAATCTTCAACATAGGGGGGTGTAATCGTCTCTGACCCTCCCTAGTAGGCTTGGCTCCTTCCTCAAGCAAGATCCTATGGACACAAGTTGTAGGGCTGATTCCCTTGATATCCGCCAACGTCCATCCAATGGCGGTCTTGTTTCTCTTCAGCATGCTAGTCAAACGTGCTTCCTGCTGCTCACTCAGCTGTGATGACACAATAACTGGTAGTGTGTCATCGTCTCCCAAGTACACATACTTCAAATGATTGGGAAGCACCTTCAGTTCTAAAATAGGGGCCTGTTCCACAGATGGTAAAATTTTATTAGTGGAAATGGGAATTGACAAAAATTTACATGTTCTCATCACGTGGGGTGTTGCCTCTAGCTCGGCAACAATACTCATCATGCTCGGCTCAAGTTCAAGCCGAGCCTCCATCGAAATTCCATCCCCATTTGCATCAATTCCGGCCCCTTGCTCAATAGCTAGTTGCTATTGATCCAAAGTTTCTGATAAAACCTGTGCAAGAGAATCAACCACATCAATATTATAGCAAGGTTTTAAATCAGAAACTGGATACCTCATCGCTTCAAAGATATTGAAGCCAATCACTTTATCATCAAACTCCATGGTGAGGTTGCCTTCAGCAACATCTATTTTCGTTCTTGCGGTTCTCATAAATGGTCGCCCCAACAATAGTTGAGTGGAATTTAGGGGCGACTCTTCCATATGTAGCACATAGAAGTCTGCAGGAAATATCAGATTATTCACCTGCACAAGAACATCTTCAACATATCCCTCAGGATATTTGTTAGACCTATCGGCGAGTTGAATAATTACATTGTCCTTTTTCAACTCGCCTAGACCTAGGGATTTATACACATTGTATGGCATAATATTTATAGAAGCCCCTAAATCTAGCAAAACTTTTTCAAAGCAAGATTGTCCAATTTTACATGGCACTGAAAAGCTGCCTGGGTCTTTCATTTTTGGTGGGAGCTTCCTCTGGAGAACGGCTGAAACCGTCTCACTCATCTTTACCACCTGCTCCTCCCTTGTATGCCTTCTTGTTGTGCACAGCTCCTTGAGAAATTTGGCATACTTGGGAATCTGCTTGATGCACTCAAGCAATGGAATGTTCACCTCCACACGCCTAAAGATATCAAGTACCTCTTCATCTGATTTCTCCTTCTTCGATTTAGCAAATCTGGAAGGAAAAGGCAAACTCGAAGATTGGTTAGTATTAACTAAACCACTTGAGTCAGATTTTACCTTATGTGTCTCTGAGGTTGCGGGATCTTTTTCCATGTCCCTCTTTTTCATCACGTCAAGCTCAGCCTTGCTCGGTTCACCATTCTTCTCGGCCTCATTGCCGTGTGTATCCTTGTCCTTGCCATTGCCGAATGCCTCCTTGTGCTCGGCATCATCACCATCGTCATCACAATTCTCCATTACCTCGTCACCTCTCTTTCCTATGCTCGGCCCCTCCAAAATTTTACCACTCCTTGTGGTAATTGCATTTGCTTGCTCGTTCTTGGGGTTCTTAATCACTCCTCCAGGTAACCTCCCTTGTTCTTGGATCTGCCCCATGAAATCCACAACCTTCCCCATCTGATTCTTCAACTCAGAAATATCCTTCGTGTTTGAGGTTGTAGATTGCAACAATGTGTGAGTTGCATCATTCAAGGATTTCAGCATTGCATCATAGTTAGGGTTTGATGATGCTTGAGCATTGTTGTTGTAGAATTGTTGCTGCTGAGGTCTTGCATATCCTTGGAATTGCCCTTGAGGTCTTGGTTGAAACGCCATTCCTCCTTGGTTTGCTTGTGGTGGCGCCACTTGTTGAGGGTTCTGAACATTGCTATTGTTTGCCCAACGAAAATTAGGGTGATCGTTGTACCTTGGATTGAAATTCTGGAAAGTGGAACGTTGCTGCCCTTGGAAACCAACCAAATTGGCTTCCTCAAAATTTTCACTTCCCCCCAATTAAGGACATACATCAGCCGTATGGCCCTCCAAACTACACACTCCACATACTTGGGCATGCTTTTGCTTCATCATCTGGGACATCATCTGAGTTAGCTTCCCCATGTCTTCCCTAAGCTCCTTGACAGCATTGGACTCTTCAAAACCACTAGCTTCATTCACTCGCCTTGAGGAAGTAGACCCGAACTGTTGTTGGTTAGTGAAATGCATCTCCAACAAGTTTTTAACTTCCTCCTTGCTCTTTTCCATCAAAGATCCACCAGCTGCTGAATCAAGAAATCTACGCTCCAAGGGACGCAACCCTTCATAAAAGTACTGCAGCAAAAGACCTTCACGTATCCCATGATTAGGACACGTTGCCACCAAAGATTTGTACCTATCATAGTACACATCGAAGCTCTCGTCTGGCTCTTGTCTGATCGAGGTGATCTCCTTCCTAATCTGTGTCACCCTCGATGAAGGAAAATATTTGGTGAGAAATTCCTTCACCATTGTATTCCAAGACACCATCTTCCCTGGTGGAATAGCAAAGAACCATTCGGCTGCCCTATCATCAAGTGAGAAAGGAAATGCCTTCATTCTCACATGTTGCAAATCTGCCCCAGTTGGGCACATTGACTCACATCTGAACTCAAATTTCTGAATGTGTCGATTAGGATCCTCTCCACTGAGTCCAAAGAACTTGGGCAATTGGTGAATAAATCCACCCTTCAACTCAAACTCTGCTAATTTGCCAGGTGCAACAGCAGGATACGTTACATTGCTCGGTCTCACTACTCCTCCTTGTGGCGCATCTACCTGCCCATTCTCCTCTCTCAATGAAGTCATATTAAATGTAGGGTCAGGTAAATCGAAATTCAAATACTGAATCAGAATAGGACTTTGGAGTAGCTCAAACTCTGGTTCTTCGTGAAACAAAGGGTTAAGTTCACACGAAGCTTCTGAAGGAAATGGTGATGGTGGTGCAACGAAATCACTGTTAAAAAGTGATGAGGAGGGAGATACAAACTGGTGTTCTGGTGAAGAAGTGCTCGGCAAAACTGGCTCTATTTCCTCTTGGTTGCAAATTCTTTTCAATCTATCCTCAATTTCTTGTGACCAACCAAAATTCATGTACCTGAAATTATTATAAGATCAAGGTATTCAATCAATGAATTAAAAAGAGAAACAAACGTGTATTGTATAGTTAGAATGTAAAAGTTAGTGTTAGGGTAAAAATATCACACGAAAGTGTTAGTATGTACCAACGAAAAATTCATTATATGTATCATATGAAAATTAAAATATGTATAAGTATATATATCACACGAAAAATAAATATAACACACAAAAACAAATCACACGAAAAATTACAAGTATTGCTCACATAATTTCACAAGTATCAAGAAATAAGTATCATACAAATATAAGTGAATATTAACGAAAAATTCAACTAAAAATATGCATATGTATCACACGAAAAATTCAAAAATGTATAAGTATCACACGAACATTTCAAGTATATTTCACATAAGTTTACAAGTATAAAAGAAATATTAAGACTGTGTTTTATGTATCCCTAGTTAAATTGCTATATGATTTGTTCGAATTTTCAAAGTACGTGGAGCAGAGGAGATAACAGTGCAATGGGCTGAAACAGTCCAAGGTAGTATCATGCTTATTCCGATATACCTCGAAAATTCAAACCAAGAAATGATTTCTTTTGAGATCAAAAATTTACTTATATCAAACTCATTTAAGGTTTTGAAGCTCGGTGGACGTGCGGCCTAGGTCTATCGACTAGACATGAGATTCCGTGGTTTCAGAAGGCTAGAACGACAGTACTAAAAATGGAGTGAGGCAAGACTCGTTGTTGGACACCACGGAGAGCGAACTCCCTATCGACTCACTCACAGAGAATGAACATCAGTCTGTGGGCCTTGAGATCTAGTTAAACAAACCTCAATACCAAAATTAGAACAAACGAACTATGATTGCCCCTTACTCTGTTGAGAACCTTATGTTGTCAGTACCACTAAAGTGCATAAAAGCCGCCCTCAACCTCATAAAAACGCAAGCGCTAGTATGAAGGGTTAAGGCTAATATCAACATTAGTGACCTTACCTATTCCTCTTCCCCTCAAAACTAAAAACAAACTCAACATAAATAGACTTCTAAAACTCCTTAACAATTTAGCTAGTTATACACATCACACGAAAATTTTTACATGCTCTATATTGGTTCGGTTTTTTAAGGTTAACGATTATGTAAGTATTGTAACTGCCGAAACTTAGGGTTTCTAGATGTCTTTCACACAACTTTAAAATTTGAGGTACGTGGAGCAGAGGAGATAACAGTGAAATGGGCTGAAACAGTCCAAGGTAGTATCATGCTTTTTCCGATATACCTCAAAAATTAAAGACGAATTTTATCTTTTGAAGAAAAATAGATTCACATATGCTCAAGTTATTTTCTAGCGTCTAAAGTGAGGTGATGCTTCGGCACAAGCGGTTGTCTAGGTCGAGGATACTTTACTTTTCTAAGGCGGTGTCGTTAAAATTCACGGAGAGTAAACTCTCTTTAGAAACAAGGCAGGTCTCAAAGTTTTTAACCACGGAGGACAAGTCCCCTATCGACTCACTCACAGGGAATGAACATCAGTCTGTGGGTCTTGAGAGCCAGTTTTACAAACCTCGAACCCATCAATGAAAATAACTTGTCCTATACTTTGTAAAATAAACTCGGGTCCTAGCGGTCTACAAGTGTTGATAAAAACCGCCCTCAACCTCATCGAAGTAATACTATTGCTGAAAAATCGCTTGTATGCGTGGGGGGGAAGTATCCCGCATTTCCCAATCTACATAAAAACGGATCCAACAAAGCACCATTCAAATGAAGGGTTTTGGTTATGATCAACAAAAGAGGCTTCACCTACATGTTACACTTTAGAAACTACAATAAACTACAAGCATACATAAAAACTATCAACTTCCTAGAAATTATCTAAGTGTACAAACATCACAATATTCATCACACAAATCGGCAATTAAGCAAAATAAAAACCAAAAACCAACAACCAAAAATCGGATAAGTCCTATTTACTATTACACTTCCGAAAATCCTATTAATACATATCACAAAATCTATTAAAAAATTAAAATAACCTGCAATATACATAATTACAAACAACACTTTATGAATCAAAACATTATAATTTCCCCGGCAACGGCGCCAAAAACTGATGGAGGTGTTATCCAAGCATAAAATACCTGCAAAACAACTACATACACATAATACCCTTCTTGTGTCGATTGTAGTATTGACAAGTAGGGATCGTTCTATCCGGGGAAATCAAGGGCTTTCAATTACATAAAGTATTGCACAAAAAGGGGGTTTCGAATTTTAACTAAATATCTACTGATTTTTTACGAAAATTTAATTCCTAAGCTATTATATACAATTGATCAACATCTTCCACACAATCACCAAACACAAATCTCATTATACATGCAACAAAATTAAAACAAGTAATAGGGGCAGCAGCAAATATCGAATTCAAGATCAACTAAGTTCCAATTTAATTAGAGCCAACGCGGTTATTCTAATTATTCAAGACATCACAAGTATTTAGAATCCACAACGCGTGTAATCCTAAACATGGTACTAATCGGTTTAATAACACAACGCGTAGAAATTAAACACAAATAGCATATAAGCACAATATGTCGAATTAGAAACATGTTAGCAGGTATGGCGTCACTCATCCCACATCGACATGTAAATTTCCATAATTACTCTAGTCCTTAGATAAATACATATTAAAATCCACAACGCGTGAGATCCAACATATATTAAATCGGCATATGAATTCAACATCTAGATAACAACCATGGCCTAGGATTGCATCTAGACATCTCCTTCGGTTGCACACGAATTAAGGAAATAAACCTAATTAAACCAAGAAAACATGCTAAAGCTACTGCCCATAATACAAATTTAATTAAACCACATATATAATTCGGCAATCATATACAAAATATCCAAACATTTATAACAAAGATCCGAAGATCCCATATATAGTTATCAATACCGAAAATAAAACCAGAAACCAAAACATATTTCATAGACAAAATTATGTTTAAATACAAAGAATCAAAAGCCAATAAAGTACAATCCATGTTACAACCTTATGAAGATTCGGCAAGGATTGGTGGAGATTGGATTTTTGTGAAAGGTGGAGGTGGATTCGGCAAAGCTTCTTGGTAAGAATTTCTGAATTTATTTTGGCAGAGGTTCGGCAAGGATTTTATGAGGAAGAGAAGATGATTTTTATGAATACAAAGTGTTGTATTTATAGAGAGAAGAGGGCAGCTAGGGTTCGGCAAAGGTTACACCAAGTTTCGGCAAACTTCATCTTCAAGAAACCGAAATATCTTTTCTTTATTGCTGCTGAATATCTCTTCCAAAAGTCATTCCAAGTGTTGCCGAATATCCTTGATAAAAGGCTGAATTATCACTTCAATTTCTCTTTTAATTCGGCAACAATGCACCAAGCTTCAATTAAGTCCACATTCATCCCAAGCTTTTCTCCTTTCTTCTTTTCCAAAATTTAGAGATAATGGCTGAATAAATTCCTTGTTATCTCTTCTTCTTTGCCGAAATATATTTTCTTTTTTTCTTCAATAAACTCTCTTTTAATTCGGCAAAGAATCCTTGCACAAAGTCACAAGGAAAACAAATCCGAATTGGTTTCCTCTTCTTCTTTCTCTTTCACGGCAAAGAACCTCATTTCTTGCCGAAAATTCCCTCCAAATCTTCCATTAATCTTCTCTTTAATTCCTGAAAAATAAGAATAAGAAATAAATTAAAAAGAAGATAAAAAGATGTAGCACAATTATCATGAGTAAGAGTCCTAGATAGATAAGGAATCCTAGTCCAACAAGGAGTTGTATTTGCAATGAAATTCTTTCGACATTTCAAAAACGTCGAGCATTTGTAGACTCCTTGTTCGACTAAAACTCTTCAATTCGTAGACTTCAATTAGGACTCAAACTCGTAGAATCCTTATTCAACTGGGATTCCTACTTTAGTAAGGATTCCTTTTCCAAATAGAGTTCTACTTGAAAAAGGAGTCCTAGTCACAATCAAACTCTTATTAGGAATCCTAGTTCAATAAGGACTCCACCATAATTATGCATTTTTAACATTTCTAGCACAAATTGATTCCACACAAATATTAGAAACGACGAAAGATAAAGAAATCAATTCCGACAAGTTTCCTAGTCAAAACAGGTTTCCTAGTCCAAACAGGATTCCTAGTACAACAAGGAGTCCTACTCAAACTAAAACTCTTCAAAAATCGACATTTCTGCATTTTTAGCTCAATTTATTCACCAACACTTGCCAACGACTCCAACATGACTCAATGACTCTATATTACAACAATAAGGGATAAGAAATGCATAAATGGGGGTAAAAACATATTAAGAACGTCGCATTTTATGCTCCTATCAACAGTGGAACAGGCCTGGGAGTAGCCTGGTGGGGTGTTTATGCCATGTCATGGCACCGATCCAAACCCGCTGATTCGCCCCAGCTTGTGTTGGAGTAAGCGTGGGGTATTGTGCAGGGTTGCGAGCCTGCGGGAAGGCCTGATGGGTGCAAGCCAACAGGTCCACCGATGGGGTGTTGCGGCCATGTTTAAGCACCGGTCAACATCCGCTAGTTCTTCTCAGCTTGTGTTGGAATAAGCGTGAGGCTGTGCAGGGTTTCTAGCCTGCGGGGAGACTTGTTCTGTTTTAGAGAAACAATCTGCCTGGTGGGGTGGCGTGGAGATAACAAGTCTCGCCATGGATCCCCATATTCTTCACAGCTTAGTGTGATGCAGGGTTTCTAGCCTGCTGGAAGAGTTTGCATGTGTTAGAGGTAAACTATCCCAGGTTTATAAAGCCCATGTGTTTGAAGCCTTGAGTTGTTGCTGGCTTGTTCGTGCTCGTAGGCGCGAAGGAAAGTGACTAGACCGATGGAGTGCCTTGGATCCAGTGGAATGCCTGTGAACCGGTGGAATGCCTGTGAACTGGTGGAATGCCTTTGAACTGATGGAATGCCTGTGAACCGATTGAATGCCTTTGAACCGGTGGAATGCCTGTGAACTGGTGGAATTCTTGTGAACTGGTGGAATGGTTTTCCTTGATTTGAGGTTGGCTTTTGGGGAAGTGGGGGGGGGGGGGGGGGGGGGCTGGACGCCTCGGTTCTCGCCCCTATCTCCCTTAACTGCCGCTTGTAGGCGGGACAAGTGGCTGACATGCATTGAAGGAGAGAGGTCATCAGTCCCATCAGTTATGATGGCGTGGGAACTTAATCGATGCTGGGACACGTGTCAGTAGGGAGTGGTCTGAGATGGAGGGAATCTGCAGCTGGGGTTGCTTCTCCCGTTTGAGTGCCCTAATTATCAAAAAGGTGAAGTTTTGCCGCCTATAAGATGCTTCGCACCCCCCTCTTCTCTTCCTGTTGTACTTTGTTGAAGCTTGGCTCCTCGTCTGTCTGTGTTGTTATCTTGCTAGGTGTTTTGTCCGTTCCCGTCAACAGCTAACGGTGCGTAGGGTAACTTCTGTTCTTAGGTTTATGGAGTCTGGGAGGTCAGCCAGTCCTGTCGGTGCCGGCCGTGCCTCGATGGGAGGGCCCGTGAGGCACCGGTTGTTGGATGGCGACAGGGTGATTTTGTGTGACGAGCCGACAAGGAGCATGACTGCTGGCGAGATAAGGGATTTTTGGGCGAAGTGGGGCATTGACTCCTCCGTTAAGCTTCGGGGTCTACATCCCGGGGAACTGGCTTGCAACCCGGAGGAAGGTTGGGTTGCCGTTTTTTAGGATCAATTTCGGCACGGGCTATCTCTGCCGCTGCCTAAGTTTGTCCAGTACGTGCTGAGCCTGATAAACATCTCCCCCGCCCAGCTTCCTAGCAACCAGTGGAGGCAGTTGCTTGGTCTCGGGTGCTTGTTCAGTCTTAGCAACATGGATTGGCCCACGATAAATGAGTTCCGGGCGCTGTATAAGATTCTCTACTGCAAAAAGGCCCAGGCCACCGGCTGTGTAAATTTTGCCGCGTGAGACTTCGATCCTCCCATCACTCATCTGCCGTCATCGATTTCGAATGTGTGGAGGAGACAGGTTGTGATGGCCGGGGGTAGGTGGCAGCGTAGTTCGAGGAGCTTCCGGGTGCCCGGGGCTTATCAAGCTATCGGGGATCGGTCGTACCGGTTGGTCGACTTGGAGAGGCAACAGATAGCCCGGCTTTTCGTTTGCTGGGATAACCTGGGCCGGAGCTCTTACAATTTCATCTGGTGGAATGTGTTGCAGATATGCGAGATGGGGCAAAAACCTGGTAAGGTGCCTTGCACTGTTGTCTTGTGCGGTCATATTTTATTCTAACCATTCGGTTTATTGATTTGCAGCTAATGCACCTCGGCTCGCTGTTCGGAGCGAGGAGACCATCGAGGCGGATGACGAACTTATGGCCCAGAGGTTGATGGAGATGGGGGAGACGGCCTCGATAACCGTTGTAGATCCTGACACCCTAGAGAGGACGGTGCATAGTAATCCTGTGCCGCTCATGTTTCCGGATTCCCACTAAGGTCGGCGACCGGGCGGTGAGGAGAATGCCCCGCTTACTATTCAGGATATAGGACCGGTGGGCTCACCCGGTCCGGAACCTCTAGTGCGGCCTGTGGGGGCACGAGCCCCACGGGAGAGAGAGACAGCGGATACGACTCGGTACCGCAGAAGCGGTCTTAGGGAGGCTCCGACAAAAATGGCGAGGATGTTTGATACCGGGGCGTCAAGCTCGACCGGGGGGGGGGGAGGGGGGGGGTCAACATTGGTTCTGGCGGAGGGAATTGGTGGCCGAAGGAGTAAGGAAACTGGTGAACCGGAAGCTGATCGCGGCTCTGGTAATGGTGGTTTTGGTAGATTCGTGGTTTCTACCATCGAGGCCTTGGGACTTGACCGGGGAGCCCCCGGGGATGTACGGCCGGGTGAGAGCAGGAAGAAGGCTGTGGAATTGGGTCTTTGGGTAAGTCTGATCGCGTACCTGTGTGAAACTGAGGTTTTTCTGCGCTCCCTCTCCCTTTTTGTTTTACGAGCTGACGTTCTTCTTTTGTGTACTTGTACCAGCTGGTTCACAGCCTTTACGCCGTTGAGCCTAGTGAGGGGGCTCCGGTCCTGGAGAGGCAGGTGGAGGACCTCACCATGCAGCTGTCATTGATGGAGGTTAAGCCTGCGTAGGAGAGGGAGGAGGCCGGTAGACTGGCGGTCGCTCGGGAAGAGAGGATTACGGAATTAGAGGCGAAACTGACGGAAGCTGGGGGGCGGGCAACCGTGCTGGAAGCCCAGTGTGTCGAGGCTTCTGGGAGGGTAACGGTCCTGGAAGCGAAGAATTTGGAGCTACGGACCCAAGTAACAGTAGTCCTAAAGGGAGGGGAGAAGCTTGTAGAATCCAAACTTACAGAAGCCGCTAATAAAGCTATTGACGATTTCCGGGACTAGGTGGAACTTGCAGAGATGCTGGAGACCGCCCGTGTGAAGGGTTTAAATGATGTGTATCTAGAGTGGAGGGAGAAAGGGTGGCTCGATGCCGAGCGGATGGAGGCTGAGGTAGCCTTGGCCGAGAAGTTGGAGCAAGAGCGGTCTCTCAAGGCTAGTGGGTCGGGGCTTAGGGGCTCCGGTGGCGCTGATTAACGATTTAAAAGAAAGGGTAGCAGCGGCAGATACTTGGCATATATATTTACTTTGTAACTAGCTGTAGTTTACTTTGTACCCAGTAACTATCTGTGTTGCAACGTTGGTACTAAATAAAACACTGTCCATTTTTAAGGCAGTGACCTTACTTAGGGTAGAACCGTAGATGCTGAATATTCCATGGGCGGGTGGAGTAGATGCCTTCAGTGTATATGATGTGGAATGTCACCGGACCTGCAGCTGCGGTGATTTGGTTGGGCCCTTCCCACGTTGGCTCTAAGGCCAGCGGCTTTTTCTGAACTTTCTTCATCACCCAATCCCCTACTTGCAACTTCCTTTCCCGGACCTTTCTGTCATAGTATCGAGCGACCCGTTGCTTGTATGTTTGGTTTCGCATATGCGCTTGGTCGCGTCGCTCCTCAATGAGATCCAAGTTGAGCCGTATCCCATCGGCATTTGTTTCAGCGTCATAATTCTCGACCCTGTCGCTGGGCATGTCGGTCTCTACGGGGAGTACCGCTTCGCTCCCGAATGCCATACAGAACGGGGTCTCCCCTGTTGCTTCGGTTGCTGTCGTGCGGATTGCCCATAGAATCGCCGGGAGTTCCTCAGCCCACAACCTTTTTTTGTCATCTAACTTCTTCTTGAGGAGACTTTTGATGATCTTGTTGACCGCTTCAACCTGGTCGTTGGTTTGCGGGAGCGCTACTGAGGCGAACAACATCCGGGTCCCCATAGAGGCCGTGTACCGGATGAGATCATATTATTGAACTGTGTCCCGTTATCCGTAACTATGGTCTGCGGCACCCCGAACCGGCAGTAGATGTTCTTCCACAGGAATTTTTTTACCCGTTCCTCGGTAATCTTGATTAGGGGCTCCGCCTCGACCCACTTTGTCTGATAGTCAACGGCTACAATGTCGTACTTGTATTGTCCTACAGCTGTTGGGAAAAGGCCGATAATATCTAGCCCCCACTGTTGGGAAAGCGCCAACTGAATTGATAACGCGATTGCCGGAGCATAAGGTGTAGTGGCATACATGTGGCACTTGTGGCAACTGCCCGATATTTTTCTCGACGCTGCTGCCATGTCTGGCCAAAAGTATCCTGCCCGTAGCGACTTATGAGACAGGGATCGGGCACCAGAATGGTTACCGCACACTCCTTCATGGATTTCTTGCATGATGGCCTCTCCCGCCTATTTTGTTACACATTTTAGATGGGGGAAGCTGTGCCCTCTTCGGTACAACTTACCGCCGAGGAGGCTGTACCTGGCACACCGGAGGTGTAGCCTCCTAGCCTCTACTTTATCCTGGGGGCTGGTTTTGTCAACCAGGTATTTAATTATCGGATCCATCCAGCTCGGAGGTGCCTCCTCTACCGCAAATATCTCGGAGATGGTCTTGCTTATGCTCGGCTTCTGGAGGGTTTCGATCTTAGCTCTGCGGTACTCTGGTGGGTAGTTTCCGGTCGCCAACCTTCCTAGGGCGTCCGCATGCCTATTTGCCTCCCGGGGTACATGCCGAATAGTCGCGCCTTGGAATGGTTCAATCAGGGTTTTGGCCAACGCCTGGTAGGAGGCCAACTAGGGTTCCTTGACTTAGAATAGCCCGTTCATTTGGTTTACCACTAGGCTCGAGTTGCTGTATACTTCCATGGATGGGATCCCCATTTCCTTGGCGAGCTGCAGGCCGGCTATGAGGGCCTCATATTCAGCGGCGTTGTTGTAAGTATTGAAAAGGAACCGCAGGGCATACTCGTATGATTGGCCATCGGGTGCGGTTAGCATGATGTTGGCTCCACTCCGCTTACTTGTTATAGAGCCGTCCACATAAAGCTTCCAACCGCTGGGGAGGCCTGGTTCGACTTTTATGGCTTTAGTTGTTCCGGTGCCCTCGGACCGGCCGGAATGCGCTTCTACTGCCATCGGGGTGAGTTCGCATATGAAATCAGCAGCGGCCTGGCCCTTAAGGGCCGTTCGCGGGGCATAAGTTATATCGAACTCTCCCAACTCGACTGCCCAACGTACCAGCCTGCCGCTAGTCTCCGGTCTTTGCAGGATTTGCCGTAGAGGGTGATTGGTATACAAGGTGATAGAGTGAGCTTGGAAATAGTGTCGCAGCTTCCTGGCGCTGACGATCAGGGCCAGAGCCAATTTTTCGATGTCAGGGTATCGGCTTTCGGCTCCGGTAAGTCCCTTTCCTGCGTAGTATACCGGGAGGTCGAGCGTGCCTTCTTTCCTGACGAGAGCCGCAGAGACGGCTGTTTCCGATGCGGCTGTGTAGAGGTATAACATCTCGCCCGGTACTGGTTTGGATCGGAGAGGTACTGCAGACAGGTATGTCTTGATGGACTAGAACGCCGCCTCGTGCTCCGCTGCCCAGTGAATTTTCTTGAACTGCTATGCCTTGAGCAGTTGAAAGAACGGGACACACTTATCGGTCAGGAGGGAGATAAATCTGGCCAAGCCGGCTAGTCGGTCGGTCAGCGTCTAGACCTAGTTTCTTTCCCCTGGTGTCTCCATGTCTAGGATCGCTTGGACCTTCAGCGGGTTAGCTTCTATCCCCTGCTGACTGATAATGTGGCCTAGGAACAGGCCCTCCGAAATCCCGAAAATGCACTTCTTCGGGTTCAGGCGCATCCCAAACTTGAGCATCTTACCGACGACTACTGCCAAGTCTCGGACGTGGGCCGCTGCGGTCAAGTTTTTGACCAGCATGTCATCCACGTACACTTCCACCATTTTACCCATCTCCTGTTCCAACATGCGGTTCACCACCCGTTGGTATGTGGCCCCGGCGTTCTTCAGACCGTACGGCATCCTCTTGTAGCAGTAGGTCCCTCGGTCAGTTGTGAACGAGGTGTGCTCTTCATCGTCCGGGCTCATCCTTATCTGATTGTATCCGGCGTAGGCATCCATGAAGCTGAGTAGTTTAAAACCGGATGTGGAGTCTATAAGCTGGTCTATTCGGGGGAGCGGAAAGCTGTCTTTTGGGCATGCCCAGTTTAGGTTGGTGAAATCAACGCACATGCGCCACTGGTCGGTTCCCTTATTTGGGACCATAACCACGTTGGCGAGCCAGCGGAGATACTGAACTTCCCGAATGAAATCCATGCATCTCAGTTTCTGCACTTCCTCTCTGATCGCCTCATACTTCGCCGGGATGAAAGACCTCCTCTTCTGCCTTACCGGGGGAACGTTAGGCAACGTATTTAGTCGGTGGACGGCTATTCCTGGGGATATACCCGGCATGTCCTCGTAGGACCATGCGAACACTGAACTGTTCTCCCGGAGAAAGGTGATGAGATCTTGCCTGACATCCGGGGCGAGCTTCGTTCCTATCACCACTTTTCGTTCCTGGTGGTCCTCCGAAATGGAGATTGCTTCGGTTTCTTCCACAGCCGACGGGCGTTTTGGCTTCTCGTCGTCGGAGTCGGTGTCATCACGGGGGTCAATACTCGGATCCGGTACTGACGCTTGTTAAGTAGTCGTGAAGACCTCGGCCTGCTTTCTCCCGTAGGCCAGGGCCTCCGCATAATACCTACGGGCGATCTTCTGATCCCCGCGTATGGTGATGCCGCCAGCGGGTGAAGGCATTTTTAACATCAGCATGTGGCCGGCTATGAATGATTTTAGCCTCCATAGTCCTGGCCGAGCGATTATGCCATTGTATGAGGACAGGCAATCCACTATAATGAACTCCAGGTGTTCCTTCCTTGTTCTGTCTCCCTTGCCGAAGATCAGCGGCAGGTAATCCGATCCCAAAGGCTGGACCACCTCGCCGGAGAAACTTATCAGCGGCTTGTTATCCTGGGATAACTTGCCCCTCCCCCGGTGCAGCCCTTTGTATGCTTCTCGGAACATCACATTGACAGAAGCCCCGGTGTCGATTAACATGCGGCTAGTTATCCAGTGGTCTATTTGGACCGTAATGAGGAAGGGATCGTTGTGCGGTTGGATCAGATCCTCCGGTTCTTCTTCCTCATAGAACGTGACCGACTTCCATCCGGTTTTAGCGGCCTGGCCGCTTCCTCCTTCCGAAGGCATATACTTCATTTCCCCGGATCGACCTTAGGCACCGCTTCTTCGAGCTCCTGGGGAGTCGATCAATGTGGTCCCCACCATGTATCATATTTATACTTGCATGCACCTCGATCCCCCCGGGGACTCGGGTCGTATGCTTCCTACGTTTCGGGCACCCTGCCTATCCCTTTGTAGATCATCTGTCCGGACTCGGCCATCCACGACCGTTCTCTGGGGTCGGTGATCGTTAGTCCGGAGGTCGGGTCATCGGGTTTTTCCGCTGGCATAATGGCCAGGGTCCTCTCTTGTCGCCATGTGGGCATTACGGCCAGGGCCCGCGGTTGTCGCTCCGTTGGCGCCGCTGCCATGGGCTGTGCCGGTCGCAAAGGCGGTGGTCTTCCACCTGCCCATGAGCTCCCGTTGCCGCTTCGGTGGGGTCGCCGATCCTCCCATACTTCGGCTTTCTTACCGGTCGTAGGCGTACGATTACGATCCTGTCGCCCGGCCTTGTTTTCATAGGATGGTGTTGGTAATAGGTCGTCTGATCTTCTCTTTGGGATCTTATCCCCTACGTCTAATGTTCCGCTTGGGCGTGCCTGATGGCCACGGCCAGCAGCTGATAGGAGCATAAAATGCGACGTTCTTAATATGTTTTTACCCCCATTTATCCAATGCTTAACCCTTATTTTTGTAAGATAGAGTCATATTTTAGTTTAGTGTCCCTTTGGTAGAGTTTTGGAGAAAATGTGCTTAATTGTCAGAAAAATGACTAAGTAAAGAAATCTGAGCAAAAAGTGCAAAATATGTTGTTTTCGTGATATTGAGGTCTGTGCTAAACTGATCTATTCTTTTCCAAATTTGATGAAATGTGGTATGCATATAATTGGCAAGCTAAAGTATATTGTGTCAAAATTTCAGATCAATCGGAGTTCGGAAAGTCACCCAAATGAAGGCTGCAACTTGGCAGTTTGAGTAAACCAATCCAGGGACTACCAGGATTTTCCTGGGACTGTGTCCTGATTTCCAGAATTTCTGTGGGACACATCGGTTGGAATCAGAGAACGAACCATATGCCGTTGGAAAGCTCTACGAGTCTAGTTTGTCTTGGACTTGAAATCGTAGCAAAATCTTTCCTGAACAAAAAGTTATGCCAGTTTGAATGCACGAAGGTCAAGTCTGCCGAAAGAAGGAAACCTAAACCGAGTTCTACATGGATTTGGCTTACGAATGTGGACTGAATTCCATCCTTTGTGCAAGATTTTTGGCTGAATTAATTCATGAAAAACCTAAAGAGATATTGCTCAATTATTCAGTCATTATCTTGGGAATTTTCGGCAGAAAATAGAGGAAGAAAACCGCAACAAATCCTGATCAAATTAGGCAGAATTCCTGTGCACGTCATCCAACTTCCACGGACTCTCCCGGACAGCTCACAATGAATCAGAATTCGAGCCTTATATGGATAGAAAGCTACGGAAGTCTAGTTTCCAACCCGACTGGAATCACCTGAATATCTATTTTCTAGAGAAACATATTCCATAATCTTCACTCGAAGGTCAAATCTGCCAGCAGGATAAGTTTGAGAAAAACTAGGTTTTGTAAACCCTAGCTGCCTCCCTTGCCTCTATTAATACCACAACATAATTTCAGAATAATCATCTTCACTTCCACACTAAAACTAGCCAAAACTCTGCCGAATTGCTTCCAAGAATTCTCACCAAGAACATAGCCGAACCATACTCCACCACCTTTCATAAAATCATTCCAATCATCAACACCAATCCACTTGCCGAATTCTTCAACAAGGTTGTCACTTGGATTATAATTTCAATGGCTTTTGTTTCTTTGTACTTATACATTAATTTGTCTATGAATTATGTACTGATTCTTGGATCCAATTTTGGTTTTGTTAATTATTCATGGGATTTCCGAATTCTTGTTATATTGTTTGGTTTTCTTGTGTTTAATTACTGAATTATGTATGTGATTTAATTGAATATGGTATGATGGGCAGTAGGCTTTTGCATGTTTTCTTGATTTAATTAGGTTTATTTCCTTAATTCGTGTGCAACCGAAGGAGATGTCTAGATGCAATCGCAGGCCATGGTTGTTGTCTAGGTGTTGAATTCACTTGCCGATTTAATACATGTTGGATCATACGCGTAGTTGATTTTAATATGTATTTATCTAAGGGCTAGAGTAATTTTGGAAATTTACATGTCGATGTGGGATGAGTGACGCCATACCTGCTAACATGTTCCAATTCGACATACTGTGCTTATGTGCTATTTGTGTTTAATTTCTACGCGTAATGTTATTAAACCGATTAGTACCATGTTTAGGATTACACGCGTTGTGGATTCTAAATACTTGTGATGTTTTGAATAATTAGATAAACCGCGTTGGCTCTAATTAAATTGAAACTTAATTGATCTTGAATTTGTTTTATGCTTGCTGCCCCTATTACTTGTTTTAATTTCGTTGCATGTGTAATGAGTTTTGTGTCTTGTGATTGTGTGGAAGATGTTGATCAATTGTAAATAATAATTTAGGAATTAAATTCGTAAAAAATCAGTAGGTAATTAGACATAAAAATCGACAACCCCCTTATGTGCAACACTTTGTGTGATTGAAAGCCCTTGATTTCCCCGGATAGAACGATCCCTACTTGTCCTAACTACAATTGACAAAAGAAGGGTATTATGTGTATGAAGTTGTTTTGCAGGTACTTTGTGCTTGGATAACATCTCCATCATCAGCTCATCGTACCTCGGCGGCTCCTTTACTCGCAGGGCGTACGAGAGGTCTCCGGGCCTTAACCCTTGCTTGAATGCCATCTCAGCGATCCTGTTATCCAAGTTTCTGACCCCGGCCGTGGCGATCTGCCACCGGTTAACGAACGCACGCAGTGGTTCGTGGTCCGTCTGCATGCAATCGAAAAGGACCGTCGACGTTTGGGCCTCCTTGGCCCTGAGGACTAATCGGCCGACAAACTTATCAGCCAGCTGTTCGAACGTTTCCACCGAGTTTACTGGCAGCTCGTAGAACCAGCCCAATGCCTCCCCCGAGAGCGTCTCTTGGAACACATTGCAGCACGTGGCATCTGAGTAGCCATTTGTGCCCGTTTGTGACTTAAAACTGTCCAGGTGTTGGTAGGGGCAGCTCGTTCCTGAGTACGTCAGTTTCAGGGACTTATGGTTACCAGATCTCCCGGATTCCCTAACCCGGTGTGGAAAAGGTCCAGTGCGTTTGTGGAATCACGCACTGTCTTGCGGTCGCACTGTCCTCCTCCCGTTGGCCTCCAACCGGTCCTTTATGTCCGACACCGAGGCGGAGAGCGTCTGAAGCGTCCTCGCCGTGGAGCTGTCTTGCTCGCCCGATGCCAAATTCGTTCGGTATGGGGGCTCAACCGGCCCGAAATTCCTCAGAGCTTCCGGAAAGAGTGACATAGGCAAAAGTGCAATCTTTCTCCTCCCCGTAGGCTGTCCCACTTCTAGGTGCGGGAACTCGTCACCTTTATTTACAGGCCGTGCTGCCGCCCGAGAGGTGTTCTGCCAGTGTCCTTTCTCTAGGGCCGCCAATAGGGCGATGTTTACCGCTTCCAACTCTTGGTACCAGGCATCCGCCCTCAATTGGTCTCGATTGCCCTCCTCTCGCAATCGCCCGACTTCTGCCTTCATCTTCTTTATCCCCCCCCCCCCCCCCCCCCTTCATCGTATTGGTCAGGGCGTCTGAGCTTCGGCGATCGAGGGTTCCGTCCCGGTCGGGAGAAGGGACAAACCTTGCGTTGACCTCAGTTTTAGGTTTTTGGGCCCGGTCAGGGGCCCGGACTTGCTCTTTCAGCCCTCTCACGCCAGCTTTCATCTTCCTTCCCTCCATGGCGTCCGGATAGTGGATTTGCTTCCAAACTGCCTTTCAAAGGATCGATCGGGTTCTACCCTCCGGTAGAGCAACGCAACTTTTCGTGGATCAAATCAGTTCCCAAAAATGGCGCCAATTGTTTCTGCACAAATCTGTAGGCCTGGTAGAAACCGGTGGATCTTGATGTGATTTCTTCCTGCGAACCCTGCTAACTAAGGAGAATACCGGACGGGCCGGTCTTCTCCTCTCCGATGCCTAAGTTAGTACCGTTGGAGCAAATAGATAACTTAAGCGGGAATGATAAGTAGTGGGAGAGTTGAGTTGAGTTGAGTTGAGTTACCTATTAATGAGGGTAGTTGAGTCCCTTATATAGGTGGTCGATCGTGAGGTCTGGTCTTACTCTTCTATGTGGGACTGGTTCCCTTCTGTTCGTACGCAAAGGGGCAGCTAAGGTGACCTGTTCGGCAGGCTGGTGTCCCCGGCTCCCGGGCCCCCAGTCATAAGTTAGATTGCCGGGCCTTGGGTCCGGGTGCTGGGGAACCTGCTCCGGGCCTCGGTCCGGCCTCGTACATGCTAGCTGCGGGTCTGTGGGCCTGTGTAGCCCCTCTGTGGCTACTGTCAACACCCAGCATCAGCAAACTCAACCAAAACATTATTTGGGGTTTCAGTGTAAGGGGTGGTACTTTCTCTATTGACATTTTCTTTAGGAGCTGCATTTCCATTTGTGGTCCCTCTTGTCTTTGTGTAGAGAAAGAATAAACCCAAGTCAATGGTTCCTTTTAGGTATCAAAATATGTTCTTAATACTATTTCAATGACGCTGTGTTGGCGTTGAGCTAAATCTTGCTAACAAGTTCACTGAGAATGCAATATCTGGTCGAGTACATTGAGCTAGATACAATAATGCGCCTATTGTACTTAAGTAGGGAATTTCAGCTCCCAATTGTTCTTCGTTATCTTCCTTTGGACGAAATGGATCTTTCTTTATTTCCAAACTTCGACCGATCATGGGAGTGCTAACAGGATGCGCTTTGTCCATGTTAAATCGTCTGATCATCTTTTGGACATACGCAGGCTGGTGGATAAGTATTCCACAAGCTCGGTGTTCTAGTTCAAGACCTAGACAAAACCGAGCTTTCCCAAGATCTTTCATCTCAAACTCAGATTTCATGTAGCTTGCGGTTTCTCTTATTTCATTAAGAATACCTATTATGTTCATATCATCAATATATACAGCTACAATTGCAAATCCGGAACTCGTTTTCTTTATGAATACGCATGGGCATAGTTCATCATTCTTATATCCTTTTCCAATCAAGTAGTCACTTAGATGGGTATACCACATCCGCCCGGATTGTTTCAATCCATAAAGTGAGCATTTCAATCTGATTGCAAACGCACTCCGTGGTTTAGAGTCACTTGACTTGGGCAATGGAAGGCCATCAGGCACTTTCTCTGAATCAAGATTCCCATAGAGATATGCTGTAACCACATCCATGAGCTGCATTTCTAATCCTTCGGAAACTACCAAGCTAATTAAGAAGCAGAACGTTATAACGTCCATTACGGAAGAGTATGTCTCGTCATAGTCAACTCCAGGGCGTTGTGAGAAACCTTGCGCCATAAGGCAAGCCTTGTACTTTAGGGCTTCATTCTTCTCATTACGCTTTCTGACAAAACCCATTTATGTCTTACATGCTTTACACTTGGTGGAGTTAGCACTACTGGACCAAATACCTGTCTTTTTGTCAGAGAATCTAGTTCTGCCTGGATTGCTTCTTTCCATTGAGGCCAATCTGCTCTTTGTTGACATTCTACAACAGAGCGTGGTTCGATATCATCGTGCTCTATGATTTCTTGAGCAACAGTGTATGCAAATACATCATCAATATACATGGAAGATCTTTCCATCAACTCTTATGCATCCCTATAATCCATTGAAATTTCTTTGTTCTTTGGAATCATTTCAAACATCGGAGCGTCCTCCAGTATTGATTCATGGATATAACTATAGTCAGAGACAATCTCATGGGAGGGATTCTTTACATTGATGATTAATGGATCGGGTTGTACCCTACTCGCCCTCTTTTTCCTTTGGTGAGTGTCAGTTCAACCATGTGGCCTTCCCCTTTTCCTTTGGGGAGCCACGGCCTCAACCACACCTCCACTAAGTGTGATAGCAATGCCTCTATCTGCGGCATTGTGCCCCTTTTTGGGGACTTCTAACCTTGCAGGCACATTTGCAGCTGGTATATGTGATCTTGTCACTTTAGCAATATCAGAAAACGCATCAGACATCGAATCTGCTACATTCTGAAGATTGATTATTCTTTTCACTTCACTTTCACATTAGGGATCAAAATGAGACTGAGTGGGGACATACCACTACAATTCATGTCGTTCCTTTAGAAATTCCTTTTTCTTATCTCCCCCTGACGAAGGGAAAACTGTCTCATCAAAATGACAATCCGCAAATCTAGCGGTAAAAAGATCACCTGTCAAAAGTTCCAAATAGCGAATAATAGTTGGGGATTCATATCCAACATAAATACCTAATCGTCTCTGAGGACCCATTTTAGTGTGTTGTGGGGGCGCAATAGGCACATATACTACGCAACCAAATATGCGTAAGTATGAAATATCAGGCTCATATCTAGTGACCAACTGGTACGGATAAAATGGTTGGCTAGCAGTGGATCTGAAACGAATAAGTAAAGCTGCGTGCAATATTGCATAACCCCAAGCAAATATAGGCATGTTGGTGCGCATAACCAGTGCCCTTGCCACCATATGTATCCTTTTGATGGTGGCCTCTGCGAGACCATTTTGTGTATGCACATGGGGTACAGGATGCTCTACATCGATCCCAATTGACATGCAATAATCATCAAATACTTTTGATGTGAACTCTCTAGCGTTATCAAGCCTTATAGACTTGATAGGGTGATCATGGTGGTGAGCCCTTAAACGTAGTAAATGCAGCATTTCTTGTGGACAATAATGCGACATGTGACCAGCGTGTCGAAGCATCCACCAGAACCATAAAGTACTTGAATGGCCCGCATTCTGGATGGATAGGTCCACATATATCACCTTGTATCATTTGTAAGAATGGAATTTTTTTTTTATATCTTTAGCATAGGAAGGTCTCGATCTTGTTTTTGCTAAAGAGCATGCTTTGCAAAACGAGTGATGTGACTTTGAAATAGTCAATGAGGCAGAGGGATATAGTATATCTGGTGCTTCAGAATGTAATGGTTGTGTTGAAGCAACACTATGACCGACACTTTGCATTGTGTTGAAGTAATATAATATTTTTTTTCCAATATATTATGTTAATTACTTTGTTTATCCACTCAATGTAACGTTTTTAATTTCTTCATCTTTAATTACTTTGTTAATTACTTCGTTTTCCCCTGGGCTCTTCGTTTTAAATCTATGAATGACTTTATCGATTTATCAGTAAAATTAGTCTTATGGTGGTGTCCGCAGGGCTCATCCAGATTTCAGGCTGAAATCGGGGTCGGGTCCTGTCAGTATGCATAGAGGTTCTTGAAGCCCATACCACCATGTTTCGTTAAGCATAGCCTATACCCACTTCTCCAATGAATTCTCTTCTTCTCCTCTATATTTTCCCAAAAGAACGATTTCGGCAAGAGATAGCAATTCATGGCTTTGGGCATTGTCTGTGCTACTGTTTAAATTACAATTTCCTTGCCTGTACAGCTAAGAATCTTTGATTTCCATGCAGTTAATCTCTTTGAGAGACTTTCCTTAATATACTCGAAAATTGTTTTTCTTAGACTTGCCTACACGAAGTGGGAGTCCCAACTACTGATCATGTCCATTTTTTCTCTCAACAGGAAAAACAAAGGCCAATACATTACGCTCCTCCAAGCTTACATTTCGACTTAATACCACACTACTCTTGGCAAAGTTGACTTTCTGTCTCGACACTTATTCATAGACATCCAGAATCTGCTTGTATCTCTCACATTCATGTGCATTCGTTGTTCATATACATCCAGACCTTCAATGACATTATTCTGAACTGCTTGAGTGATAAGAGCAGAAGTACTTCTGCACATAAAATGAAGATATATATGGAGAAAGAGGATCTCCTTGTCTTATGCATCTAGTCGGCAAAATGATATATGTAGGCTTTCCCTTTATTAAAATCAAATATGACACAGTAGTAATACATTGCATAATCATCTGATTCCAAACTTCATTGAAACCAAGTTTGTGAAAGATTGCATAGATGTATGACCATTCTAAACGATCATAAGCTTTACTAATGTCAAGGTTTAGGGAAGAAGAAAAAAACATGTTGCTTGCTGACGAAGTTGATGCATAAAATGAGCCACCTCAGTAGCCACAAGAGTATTATATTAGGCGTCTATGGACATTGTTTCAACCTGTTTGCCACCACTTTTGAGTTAATTCTGCTAAGTACATTACATAGAGCAATAGGTCAATAATCTGCTGCATGTTTTGGAGTCTTTATTTTTGGAATGAGACATAAAGGTGTGGTTAGCCTCGTCCCATGTATCCCCATTTTGCAGGAAATCACGAACAGCTTGACACACATCATCCCCAACTCTATTCCAAATTTTTTGGAAGAAGAATGGTGACATACCATTAGGTCCGGGGCTTTTGGAAGGGTGCATTTAAAAGACTGCATTTCGAATTTCCTCATTCATGTATGGAAGTAGAAGATCATGATTCATGTCACTAGTGACTTTGACTGGAGTAGCATCCACTATTTGTGCAATGGCTTCAGAGTTAACGCTTTCTAAGGAAAAGACTCAATTGAAGTATCGGAGAATAATGGCTTGAATATCTTGAGGTTCAGGTTACCATTGTTCCTGCTCATCCATTAGGCCTTTGATGGTATTGCGGTTTCTTCTATTACTGACTTTTCCTTGGAAAAAGGCAGAGTTGCGATCGCCAACCTTGAGCCATAAGACTCTAGATCTTTGTCTCCAGTATATCTCTTGCTGAGATAGTAATTGGCTATGTTTGACATGCAATTCTCGTTGGACTTCATATTTCTCTAGAGAGTAGGGGAGCTTCATAATGTCATTTAACTTGTGTTGTATTTCCTTCATCTCAACTGATGGTTTCTTGAATTCAGACTCGTGCCAGTTTGAAAGATTCAAGCTAGTAGCTTGAATTTTACGAGCAATTTGTAACATGTACATTGTTGCCCTGTTGAGTTCTATTCCACTCTTGTTGAAGACACTCCGGATGATCCTGCCATATCTCTTCAAAACAAAAGAGTTTTTTTTCTCCTAGCTCTTGACTTCTTGTCTGGTCTAACCTCAATACACAGAGGGCTATGATCAGATTCGTCAGGTTCCAGAGTAAGAACTTAGCTATAAGGAAATATGTTTCTCCATTGCAATGATTGAAAGCCTTCATCTAGTCTTTCTCTTGTGAACTTATTGCTCCATGTAAATACGGAGCTGACATAACCCATATTTATTAAGCCTGCATCTGTCATGACTTCTTGAAATTCAAAAAAGATGAGGCTTGGTTTGCGGGCTTGAACAAGATTGAGAACCGCTCTTGGCGTTTCTCCATTGCAGATTCCTCGACAGTTCCAGAGGATCATGTTTCCTTGTAACATGATGCTACGATGCACGGCGGCACTAGGACTGTACTTTCAGCGACGACGGCGGGGCTAGGTTTTGTTTTTTTTTTTTGGACAAAATACTTGTTACCTCCTAATCTCTTTACTTAAAAACAGTTTTGTCTCTCTGCTTTCAAATTAAACTAGTAGATCCTTAATCTCCTATATTTCAACAATTTAGTCCATTCCGTCAAATAAATCCATTATTTGCAAACTTTAGGTACTAAAATGACCAAAATACCCCTGCTGAAATCTTTTTTATTTTTCCCATTCTGTTTTTAATTTTTTTTTTTGGGTCAAATTAAATACCTCTCTCTATATATAATTATATAAATAAATCAAAAGTATAACAATAATATCAAACAAGAAAAAAGAGTTAATGAACAAAAACAAAAGAGAAAAAAAAATATTTTGAACGGGGGTATTTTCGTCATTTTAGAAATTTAACGGAATATTTTGATGGTCATGTAACGGAATGGACTAGATTGTTGAAATATGAGAGATTAATGATCTACTATTTTAATTTGAAAGCACAGAGACAAAACTGTTTTTAGGTAAAAAAAAATTAGGGGTAACGTATTTACTCTTTTTTTTTTTTTTTTGTTCAGCTACTTTTCATTACTAGTTATTTGTATAATGCATTTCGTGTCAAGATTAAATTGGGCTGCTTCATCTCTTATGTAATTGTGCAAATTTATACTTACCTGTTCAAGGAAGGATAATTCTGTAACTTCCTATGTGTGTCTTGACCTAATTAGACTAAATTAGTAACTATTAGATAGGGAATCTCTGATTATTCGGGATACTTGATGTAATGCTTATATAAATGTCTCCTTATCAATCAATAAAGACTACGCTTTGCATCTATTCTTTTTCTCCTACAACACGTTACCAGCACGTGGCTCTAGCCTTCGTCTAATAGCCCTGAAAAATTCATAAACCCCAGGGTTCCAATCTGGAAAAAAAATTTAAAAATAAAAAATTCAGAAACCCTAAATGCTCTTTTCTGCCGGCAACTACTTGTCGGCAAAGAAGACCCTCCCAGAAATCATCTTCTCGCAACAATCTGTTCGTCAGAAAAGAAAGAAAATTCTCAAGACACCAAGTTCTGCCGACAACCCTTTGTCGGAAAGGATTAGCCTAACGAACTCTGCCAACGAAGATTTGGTCGGCAGAGGATGAAGATGTTCTGGGCACCTAGAAATTTGCTCTAGGCACCCATCGATTCTTCCCCACACCTCGACGGCATCCTCCCTCGTCGCCTCCCCGCCGCAACGCAATCCAGAGACGACGCCTCAGCCCGGTGCTGCTCCGATTCAACGACCCTCCTCGCTGCTTCGACGAAACCCTAGCGGGCCCCAGCCTCTGAGGATGAAGTCAAGCCAGATGCTCTCGAATCCCATGTTTGACGTCGCCGCCTGGCAGCCTTGGAATCCACCAATCCGAGAGCACGGCGTTGCACGATCCACGACGACGCCTCTGTTGCCGCCATCGCGCCGCGCTCTAGTCGTCACCCCAAAATCCAGCAACCCGGTTTTGTCAACCCGACCCAGCCCTGCCGGATCCGACCCGGACCTGCAGCGTCAACCCGACCCGTGTCTGGTTTAGGCCTCTGCCGAGCCCAGTCAGCTTTGGGCCTCTTGCCGAGCCCAGTAGCCCTTTCGGGCGAAACATCTTCCTTCGTCAACCTATTATGATGATATGTACACGATGAAGAGAAGCAATTTTCCGCATTTCGTTCAAGAATCAAAGCGACTATTGCAATTTGCACAAGGATCATAACAGAGTCCTCAAGTGCAATTTACAACACAGTTCATTTAATGAACTAACAAGTAAGATGAGAGTATATCCTCATGATTACGGATTTTTCGATTTCATAGTCAAAGTGACTACAAATCCTTTATTTTGTGAAGGCATAGACCTCACATGTATGACTAATGCTACTTGATTAACAATAAAATGACATTTTTCCCAATTCAAAATAAGGTTAGTTTCAACACATCTTTCCAAGATTAATTCCAAATTTTCCAAGCATGTATCAAAGTCTTTTCCATAAACACTAAAGTCATCCATAAAGACTTCAATAATGTTCTCAATAAAATCCAGAAATATGGAATACATACAACGTTGGAACGTACCTGGTGCGTTGCATAAACCAAAAGGCATGCGTCGATAGGCAAACGTACCAAAGGGACATGTAAATGTTGTCTTCTCTTGGTCATCCGGGTGAATGCAAATATGATTGTACCCGCTATACCCATCCAAAAAGCAATAGAACTCGTGTCCGGCTAATCTCTCCAACATTTGGTCCATGAAGGGTAAAGGCATATGATCCTTGCGTGTAGTAGCATTTAGCTTACGATAGTCAATGCACATCCTATGACCTGTTACCATTGGCTATCCGAGATCAGATATATCACGCCACAATCAAGCAATTTGATTACCTCGTCCTTGACAATCTTCATCATAGGGGGGTGTAAACGTCTCTGACCCTCCCTAGTAGGCTTGGCTCCTTCTTCAAGCAAGATCCTATGCACGCGTGTTGTAGGGCTTATACCCTTGATATCTGCCAAAGTCCATCCAATGGCGGTCTTGTTCCTCTTAAGCACGTCAATCAGCTTCTCTTCTTGCTGCTCGCTCAGCTTTGATGACACAATAACTGATAGAGTGTCATCGTTTCCCAAGTATACGTACTTCAAGTGATCTGGTAGAGCCTTAAGCTCTAATGTTGGGGCATGTTCCACAGATGGTAGAATTTTGTTAGTGAAAATTGGAATTGACAAGAGTTTGTTATAACCTACATATGGGGCTGCCTCAATTTCGGCAATAAACTCAAAAATATGTGGATTGAGGGCAGCCCTATCTTCAAACGTCATTTGCTCTCCATTTATGTCAAATCCGGCCCCCATCTCAATAGCTAGTTGCTATTGATCCAAAGTTTCTGATAAAACCTGTGCACAAGAATCAACAACATCAATAGCATAGCACGGTTTAAGATCAGAAATTGGATACCTCATTGCCTCAAATACATTGAAGCTTATCATTTCACCATCAAATTCCATGGTGAGGTTACCCTCGGCAACATCTATCTTTGTTTTTGCCATTCTCATAAATGGTCGCCCCAATAAAAGTTGAGTGGAATTAAGGGGCGATTCTTCCATGTGAAGTACATAGAAATCTACAGGAACTATCAGATTATTTACCTGCACAAGAACATCCTCAAAATTTCCCTCAGGATATTTGTTAGATCTATCAGCAAGTTGTATAATTACATTGTCCTTTTTCAATTCTCCTAGACTTAGGGACTTATAAACATTGTAAGGCATCACATTAATTGAAGCCCCTAAATCTAGCATAACATTGTCAAAAAGAGTTTGTCCAATTATACATGGAACGATAAAACTGCCTGAGTCTTTCATTTTTGGAGGAAGCTTGCGTTGGATAACAACTGAAACTGTCTCACTCATCTTCACAACCTGCTCCTCACGTGTATGCCTCCTCGTGGTACAAAACTCTTTCAAGAACTTGGCATACTTTGGTATTTGCTTGATGCACTCAAGCAAGGGTATGTTCACCTCTACCTTGCGAAAAATGTCAAGCACTTCCTCATCTGATTTTTCCTTCTTTGTTTTTGCAAATCTAGAGGGAAAAGGTAAACATGAAGATGGGTTAGTTTTAACTAAACCACTAAGATTGGAATCGTTTACCTTGGGTGCTTCCTTGTTGGAAGTGGCCAGATCTTTTTCTAGATCCCTCTTCTTCATTATCTTGAGCTCTTCTTTGCTCACACCATGTTCGGCCTTGTCATTGCCGTGTACCTCATCCTCCTCTATCTCGGTTCCTTTGCTTTTCGGCACTCTAAAGATTGGTCCCTCCAAAACTTTACCACTCCTTGTGGTTATAGCTTGTGCTTGCTCCTTCTTGGGGTTCTTGATGACATTGGAGGGTAGCCTCCCTTGTTCGTTGAATTGCCCCATGAAATCCACAACCTGCCCCATCTGATTTTTCAGCTCAGTTATATCCTTGGCATTTGTTTGTTTTCCCACCAACAAAGCTTGTGTGGAGGCATTCAGCTGACTTTGCCCCATAGCTAGAGACTTCAATATCTCATCAAAGTTAGGTGTAGTAGGCACACCTTGATTGTATGGGACGTAAGGTTCTTGTGGCCTCTGATAAGGTACGGCTGCCCTTTGTTGAAAAGGTGCGTTTGGTGGCACGTTGGGCTTGAGCACGTTGTCATTATTGCTCCATCTGAAATTGGGATGATCACGCCATCTAGGGTTGAAATTATTTTGGTAACCTCCTCCTCCTTGGTAGCCCAAGGCGTTTACTTCCTCAAAGCTTTCTCCTCCCATTTGAGGACATTGATCCGTAGGGTGTCCCTCGGCACATACCCCATAAACTTGGACTCTTTGAGACTTCATCAATTGAGCCATCATATTAGAAAGCTTGTCAACCTTCTCTTCCAATGCTGGATTTGCTTTTGTCTCATGCACTTGCCTTGGACCAATTTGTGGTTGCATTTGCTGGTTCTTCAACGCTCTAGTCTCTAGCAATGCCGTAGCTTCCATTCCCTTTCTCAAGGAACGATCCTTCTGCTGCTGAATCAAGGAACTCCTTGTCATAGTCACGCATGCCTTCATAAAAATATTGAAGGAGAAGGCCCTCAAGAATACCATGAGCTAGATAAGAGGCAACGAGACTTTTGAATCGATCATAGTAGTCATAAAATGGCTCGTCTTGAGCTTGCTTGATTCCTGTGATCTGACTCCTCAGCTGAGTCACTCTTGATGCTGGAAAGTACTTGAGAAGGAACTCATGCACCATGGTATTCCAACTATTGATCTTCCCACTAGGCACGGTGAATAACCACTTTCTCACCTTAACATCAAGTGAGAATGGAAAAGCTCTCATCTTTACTAGTTGAATGTCGGCTCCCTTTGGACACATAGACTGACAAGTGAATTGAAATTGTTGCAAGTGAGAATTCGGATCCTCACCCGCAAATCCATAAAATTTCGGCAATTCACTCATAAAACCACCTCGAAGCTCAAAATCTTCAGATTTGCCGGCTACTACGGCCGGATAGGTGATGTTCGAAGGAACCATGTCGTCCCCAGCTACATGTCTGTTCTGCTCTCTAATCGATGCCATTTGTGGTTGTGGATCAGGTAAGTCGAAGTTCAGATTTGTTGGGAATGGACTTGTAAGTAGCTCAAACTCCGGATCTTCGTGGAACAAAGGGTTAAGTTCACACGAAACGTTGGATGGAAATGGTGATAGTGGAGCTACAACGTCACGATCAAAAAGTGATGAGGTGGGGGACACGAATTGATGTTCAAAAAGTGGTGTGCTTGGTGATCCTTGCTCGGTTCTCTCTCCACAAATTCGGTTTAAGCGATCTTCAATTTCTTGTGACCAACGTGGAATGATGGACATTCATGTACCTGAGAATTTGTGAAGATCAAGTTGTCAATAAACTAAATCGAAAACGAAAAGCAAGTAAAATTTTATTTATAAGTATAGTTAGAGTTAGATGTTAGTTCATATGAGTTACTGATATTGTAATAAACAAGTAACGAAAATATTAAAGTGTAAGAGTATAAATTACAAACAAGTATATAGGTATAAATAACAAACTAAGTATAAGTCATACAAAATTATCAAACAAACATTCGGTTTAACAAGTAACAAAAGATTCGACTCAATCTTACAAAAATTCCGAAATTATTAAAGCATATCAAATATGTCGAACTCTTAGAGTCTAATTGTTTTTATTCACAACTTTTAAAATTCAAGGTACGTGGAGCAGAAGAGATAACAGTGCAATGGGCTGAAACAGTCTATGGTAGTATCATGCTTTTATCCGATATACCTCAAAAGTTAAAAACAACATTTTACTTTCAAGTTTTAAGACGTACTCATACTCGATTTACTTTAGGTTACGAAGCTCGGTGGACGTGCGGCCTCGGTGTTATCGTCTAGACACAAAATTCTGTGGTTTCAGAAGGCCGGCTAGAACGAAAGTTCTACTATGGAGCAAGGCAAGACTCGTTGTTGGTTACCACGGAGAGCGAACTCCCTATCGCTCCCTTCACAGAGAAGAGATAGCAGTCTGTGGGCCTTGAGATCTAGTTAAACAAACTTTGACATCCATAATAGAGACAAACGAACTAAAAGACAAACATTTATGCCCCTTACTCAGTTTGGAACATTGTGTTGACAGTACCACAAGGGTCATATAAAAGCCGCCCTTAACCTCATGAAACCTTGAAAGATAACATGAAGGGTTAAGGCTAATATTGACAAAAGTGACATTACCTATTCCTCTTCCCCTCGAAACCAAAGTAAATCAAACACAAATAAACCTTTAAACTTCTAACAATTTAACTAAGTGTTAAAAAAATATATCATATGATAAAATAAAATTTCGGCACAATTATAAAACAAAAACGAAACCCTAATTACTATTACAAATTGAAAAAACTTATTATACAAAACTGAAAACTATAAAATTATAAACAACCCGAAATTTAACAAATATACAATTGTTACAAAGTAACACTTCATGAAATTAAACAATTTTAATTTCCCCGGCAACGGCGCAAAAAATTGATGGGAATTATTCTCAAGCAAATTTGTACCTGCAAAACAATCTTATACCTATATTACCCTTCTTGTGTCGAGTGTAGTATTGACAAGTAGGGATCGTTCTATCCGGGGAAATCAAGGGCATTTAATCACACAAAGCATCACATATCAATATGGGGGGTTTGGATTTATATCTGACAACTACTGATTTTTACGAAATTAAAACCTAAAACTATTATTTACACATGATCATCTTCTCCACAAAAACACATAACACGAGATCACTTACACATATATGACACGAATTTAAGACTCACGGCAGCAAGTATTTTTCACATAGCACTTATAACAATTTAATTCTAATTCTAATTAGAGCCCTCAACGGTTCATCTAATCGTTAAGACTTCTTAATTATTTAGAATTAACTCAGTGTATAATCCTAAACATAGTGCTAATCAATTTAAAGACACTCAGCGTAGAAATTAAACATGAAGAACACATAAGCACAATAAGCCGGATTAGAGACGTGCAACAAGTATGGCGTCATCTCACCTTGCTTTAACACGTAAACTTTCATGGTTATAACAGCCCTAGTAAATAATCTAAATCACAACAACTCAGCATATGATGCAATCCATATTATTTTGATGGACAAAATCGACACCTAAGGAGAAGCCACAAAGTCAGCCCTTAAGCACATGATTTGTGGTGCTCGAAGTCATGTAAATTAATCAAATAAAACACCAAGAACACATGCGAAAACCTACTGCCCTTAACCATTAAATCATGCAATCAACATATATAAGTTTGTACAAAATAACATAGAAACCCTGATTAAATTCGGAACTCCATAAGAACCCTGATTAAAATTTGGAAATCATAATATAAAGTGCAAAGCCGAAAGTTATAATCCAACAATTCATACAATATGAAATCGTAAAATATACAGAATATTAAAGAAGCCATGAGTTACATGAATCACACTTTAGAAGAACCTTGAAGAAACTTCGGCAAGAGATGATTCGAATGGTGAAGTGGTTGCGGTTTGGAAAGGTGATGGAAGTTTGGCTTCAATGTTTTCTGTATAGGAATTGTGGAGGCACTTTGGTAGAGTTTCGCCAAAGTATTTGTGAGAGAAAAGATACTTTCTTTTGGGACAATGCCGAACTATATATAGGAGAGAGGGAGAGCTAGGGTTTCCGCACAAAGAGTTTGTGCCGAATTCTTCTTTCTTTTCTTCCAAGGTAAGTTACTTCCTTCCTTTGTATAATTGCCGAATTAATCATGGTAATTTCTGAATAAATCTTCTCTTCTTTAATTCGGCAAGAAACCCTGAATGAATGTGTATGGAATTCAGTCCACATTTGTCTTTGAATTCTCATGTATTTCGGCAGGAATCTTCTTTCTTTCAATTCGGAATCTTTATGTCTTGCACAGCAAGACTTCTCCATTGCATATGTTTGATCCGAATTCTTCTTCTCCTCTTCATGTGCACGGCATGCTTTCCTTGATTAACAAGCTTCATGGCATGTGCTCGGCATGCTTCTCATTTGCATCCAATTTCTCTTCTTTTAATTTCCTAAAAATAGATAAGAGAAATATATATTAGGAAAATAATAAATAAGTATGCCGAAATTCATTAGAGTAAGAATCCTGATCCATTCAGATTTCCTGGTTCACTAAGGAGTTCTAGTTTCATTGAAACTCTTCAAACCTTCGACGTTACGAGAAACGTCGAGCCATTGTAGACGCCTAAACCAATTAGGATTCCTAACGTAATAAGGAATCCCACTTTGAATCAAACTCTTCATAAATTCAACATTATTCGACAATTAAGCTCATTTCATTTATAAACTCTACCAAAGACTCCTGACTCGATTAAACGACTCTATAAAACAATAATAAGGGTTAAGCAATTGCATAAATGAGGGTAAAACATATTAAGAACGTCTCATATTATACTCCTATCAGCTTCGGCCTTGGCTAGCCTAGCACGCACCTATGCTTGACCCCGGCCCTCCCTTGCCTTGCTTCGACTTGGCTTCCACTCTAGCTTGGCTTCGGCCTCGGATAGCTAGCTCATGGCCTCGGTCTTGGATACTTAGTTTAGACATTTATGTCTATATAGTATCGATGTTGGCTCATTTGGTTGTTTTCCGGTTCTATTTTTGAGCCTTAACGGATGTATTTACTACGCATTTAAGCATGCCTATGTTTTATCTTGTGATACTACACGCCATGTAACACACTCTATCGGAATTAAGTATGCATTCCGGTTTATATGACTTGACATAAAACCTTGTCTCTACACTCTTATATGCGAATGTATCATAGAGACATTGAGTGTGTAGCTAATCTCCATGGATTTTATAAATACATTGTGACTATGATGACTAGTTCATCACATATAATCATAGAGCACTCTCATGCTCAAAAGTTTCAATGTCTTATGACATTATGATTCAAAGTTACATATGCTATCTATGCATAAAGAAGCAATCGAACCTTGCTCACTATTTAAAGATATTCGTGCCAACGTTTATCACCTTGAAACTCATTGTGAAAATTGAAGAAATTTCTTATGTATCGCTCCTAATGAATGCGCACAACTTATGAGTCAATATTGTGAATGTATTTCACGTATACTATGATTCAGATTCTTTGAATCGGCGACTCATATAGACTCTTCTATACATCGTCCAGAATTTTGGACATGTTTTGATGATCCATATGCAAGTAAGTCATGGACATTGTTTCTTTTGAGCAAAGAAGCTATTGGGATCAAAGATTACCAAAAGAATATTTGGTAGTGTCATGAGCAATGCTCAAGGCTTAAGGATGATATTAACGTCACCCAAGTCTTCCTCCAAGTCAATGGAAGCACCATCTATACATTTAATACTGCATATGATCCCCCTCTCATGATCTTTCATTAACTATGCTCGTGATATAGAAGCCTAATTTTTAGCAAAGTTTCGGAGTAACGCCCTCCTACGCTAAAGATAATGATACATAAGATGATGGCCTTAATGCCCTATCATGGTTCAATTTTTGAGACACAATGATACTTTGGTGATCCATATATTGGTTAAACTCAAGGCATCACACTTAAATATTATGAAGCACCAAGACAATGATTGAAAAGTTGAAGAAAACCTAGAAATCCCGGTTTTCCAGCTCGCGGACTCATCATTGGACGGACCGGTTCACACACCTTTATGCCGGTTCTTGAGGTGAAATTTGGTCCACCGATTCCTAACATCCATGACTACCTTCTGATAAAATTTCAGAGCCATTGGACACCTGGAAGGTGCTGAACCGCTCGACACAAACATTCACTGAACTCCGGAGACTGTTCCGACCGGTTCGGTATGTTTTCGACCGGTTCCGGCGATAAGGTTAGCTGCGTTGGAATCATAACACATGTGTCTACCTACTGTTAAAATTTGGTGGTATTTGGTGTCCCGAAACTTAGTGAAACGTTTCAGGAAGCGTACATGCATGTTATATTTTGTAACGGAATGCATCTTGTTAACCTATCAGTGTTAACGATCAATACCCTTTACCGTTCACATACTTTATGTGCCATATTGCCCCACCACAAGCGCTTAATGATAGGTATTTGTCTTTGAATAAGACATAAGCTTCCACCTATAATCCGCTGTATAGAAACCTTTACAGGCGATCTCGTTTACGTCATTTTTTTTATGAGTCAGTCTCCTCGTCGTTAGGGGGAGAGAAGAACAAGTTTGTTCAAGTAGAACGACTTGGCATTGCCGTGGTTTGTCCCCACTGTGCCTCATCATGTTCCCAAAGTCTCATAAATCAAAGTGACGAGATTTGATATACATGTTGCAAAGAGTAAACTATTGGTCTTTCAAGGAAAAGATCGGAATAGTCCTCTTGTATCAAACATGCTTGTAAGGATTGATGTCCGGATAAATGGACTCATAGATGGTGACACGATGACTCCACAAAAGTGGTAGATGGTGTCACTAGGCCGTGACTCTCACAAGAAGTGTAGAGAGGGCACTTAGTTCGATATACACTCGTCGAATGCGAGTATGGCACAACTTGATCCTTGGATCAATGACAACTCATTCGTCTCATGGCTTATCATTGGGGCACGCCTCAATGCAAAGCCGATCCATATAGAGATATCTACAAATGCGAATTACACTAGTGTACATGAGTACGTGGTTTATGAGTTAGATATCAAACACACTCACTTCGTTGAAGCAAATACCAACGTTGTGAATTGTCCTACACGGAAAGATATGCGATCCAGTTTATACAAAGAGATAGGTCCTTGGTCAGGTGATGCCGACACCGTAAGTGTAAACCCTATCGATAATCTTTGATGGAAAGCGTAGTGAGAAAAAGAGCATAAACTCACCTTGTGGCGCAAGGTCTCTCACAAACGCCCTGGAATCGACTACGATGCCATATGCTCTCGTAATGGAGTCATATCACACTCCACTACCTTGTTAGTTAGGTAGTTCCGAAAAACTGAACATGCAGCTTATGAATTATCTCTATTGGGACTAAGTAAAGAGATGTACATAAATATCATGAACGGATCAGTTTTCACCCAAGTCAAGTAAGCAAAAACCTCGAAATGCGTATGCTATCAGATTAGGATGTTCTCTATATGGGTTCAAATCTTTTGGTTGGATATTGTACAACGCGGTTGAGCGACTACTTGATTGGAGATGAAATATGAAGAATCATGCCTATTTGCGTGTAAACTACGGATGAATTGTGATTGAAGTATCACTAATCCAATGTTAAGAATGAAAAGATCTTGGGAACAAGGTCTCGAATGTGAGAACCGTTAGTGATGAACTTATTCATCTATTGGCTTATGGCAATCTAAAGGACGTTAAACCAAAGTCTATATGCATCCCATGATCAGTCCATGTCTTGAGAAGACTCGTTTCGTCTAGATGACGAGAAGTCTTGGGAGATGAAACTCTCCATCTAAGTACCATGTGCGCAATCATGTACTTGTCATAATATGCTTGACTCGACATCTCATTCGCTATAAACTTATAAAGCCAAGGTAATGGCTAGACACGCCCACGCAATGCCATGGTATATGGCGATACTTTCTTTCAAGAGAGAAAGGTTTAGGCTTATTCGATCTCATCATGAAAGACACATCAATAGGCAATTCCAGAATTTGCCTGGTTCTGTACGTCGACTTCCCCAAGACCTATAGGACAGCCCCCTCACTGGAAAATAGTGAAATTGAAACTATTGGAAATGTCTATTTGTCTAATTTACAGGGACAATAACCATTTGATCATAACTATCATATTGAGTGAGTTATGGCTATTTTGGAAAAGTATGACGAATCTGTCCGGTAATTTGCATACCAGTCACCTTCGACAGAGCTTTAAGACCAGTTCTAGACGAACCATATTGTGTAATTTAGCATTGGAAAGATATGGGTGTCTAGTTTCCATAACTCTTTACGGTTTGTTCATACCTATTGTATCGAACAAGTTATGACTATATAAGTACACAAAGGTCATGCTGCGCGTGAATCTGATTTTCAACGCGAACTCTAGTTTTGAGTTGTTAAGCAACCTTCTTCCTTAAGACTAAGTAAAGCTAAGTGTAGCTGGTCTAATACAAGGATAATGTGGCCGTATTCAATGACTCAATCATTGGCTACGCCTACTTTTGAAGCTTGTGAGGTGCGTTTGTATACGCCATTTATCTTAACTCCGATATTGGGTTACTAATCAGGTGGAGTTGTCTTGTAGACATCAGGGGAGTCTACCTCACATATAATCTTCAATTTTAGTTGGTGTGTTGTGCTCTTTTCCCTTCGACCAAGCTTTTTATTTTTTACCCAAGTGGTTTTGTTTTACTTGGCAAGGTTTTAGCGAGGCAACATGTTATGCACCGTGTCACATTAGGTACGTGACACAAGGGGGAGTCTTCAAGGAATGATAATTCCGTAACTTCCTATGTGTGTCTTGACTTAATTAGACTAGATTAGTAGTTACCTTATTAGATATGAAATCCCTGATTATTCGGGATACTTGATGTAATGCCTATATAAGGGCCTCCTTATCAATCAATAAAGACTACGCTCTGCATCTATTCCTTTTCTCCAATAACATTACCTAATTTCTTATTTATGATTCTTCAATTAATACAAGACCCTTTATATGACAGAACAAACTCGGTTTCTTTTAGGATTTGATTCCTCTTTTGTAACGATTTGCTCTCTTTCAACCCTTACAAATACCTTATTAAGGTCTCATTGTTTCTCCCCACATATTTCAATCAACAAATCCCCACTGCATCACAGCCACCAACACCATAGGCCATTGTCATCGCCACCAAGGGAGTTCAAGGCGCCATGGCTCTTGAAAAAAGAAGCATAAGGGAGGAGTATAAGGCTCACCTTCCAAAACATAAAGCAAGTATAAAGCAACTTGCTCGGTTGAAGGACCATGCTTCACCTTCCCTGCTCCGGCACGAGGGAAAACCTCCGAGTTCATGCTCAGGTCATGCTTGCTCGAGCACATCCCCACTTTTCATGGCTTGTCAACTGAAGATCCCAACCAGCATTTGAAGGAGTTTCAATTCGTATGCACATCTCTGGCACCTAAAGGCGCAGATGAGAACATCCTCATGCTGAAGGCCTTCCTTTTCTCGTTGGCTGACAAAGCTAAACAGTGGTTGTTATATCTTCGGCCTTCCGGGGGTCACATAACTTCCTGGGACGCTATGAAGAAGGTCTTCCTTGAAAAGTATTCTCCAACTCCTAGGGTTATGCTTTTCAGGAAGAGAATTAGTGGGATTGTACGAGGGGAAGACGAGTCTCTTCCTGCTACTATGAGAGGTTCAAATCTCTGATAGCTCAGTGTCCTCAACATCAGATGGAGGGAGAACTTCTCGTTCAACACTTTTATGAGGGACTTATCCCTCACAGAATGATCCGTACTATGAAGGCTGGAGGAACCACCCTAGATACACAGATTAGCCATGGACTTTATAAGTAAGATACAATACCATGATGATCAGGTGGGAGGAATAATTCCTAGTCTAGTGGGAGTAAAGTAAGCATTTAGGGAACATGGAGGAACCACCCTAGATACACAGATTAGCCATGGACTTTATAAGTAAGATACAATACCATGATGATCAGGTGGGAGGAATAATTCCTAGTCTAGTAGGAGTAAAGTAAGCATTTAGGGAACATGATGAGTACTCGTTTCGGTGTTTTTGCTTAGTTCGTTTCGCACGATCAATATTTGTTTTAATTCAACATAACTCAAAATTATTTCCTCGGACTAATACCGTGGTTACTACTTACTTGGAAGTGGCAAAAAAATTTGTGACGCACCTAAGGCTCAATCCTCAACTAAACTCCAGCCAAGAGCCTAAATTTGTTTCTGAAATATATCTGATTTTCTTCTAAGAAAATAAATAATCTGGTACATGGAGTAAAACGCACCAAACCAAAAGCGAAAACCTCAGCAGCCAAAAAAGTGAGATACATAGTAGCCTCAAGTTATAAGACATTCTTCTGCTGCATATCTTCAGGATAAAACCATAGAACTTGCATCCATAGTTTGACACCATCCATCTTTTACCCGACTTTTAGCGATTTTCCTTTGTCTGCCAAAGTTATTTAGGTTATCAGAATATTAGCAGTAACATATAAGACTGGAAAACGATTAGCAACAAACTATTACCTCCTACGGCCAAATAATGACACTTTTTTCAGAACATCTTATTCTATCAAAGCCAATAAATTGATAAATTGGGACAATTTTCATTTGAGTTCAAAGTTAAACTTTAATGAAGTTAACTTATAAATCCTATCTAATATTTGCTTAACCTGTTGTTATTTAATACTCTGTCAACCATGGGTTTACGGGGTTCACCATTATCTAACTAAAAAATTCCCTGCCCACAAATAAAACAGTACAGAACTCTCGCAGTATCAGTTTACAATTCTTGAGAGAGAGAGAGAGAGAGAGAGCTTGTCACTCAATTAATTAACTAGGCTGCGCTGGTGTCCCCTCCCTTACTCTCTTGCTGTTGTTGTCTATCTCCGATACCGAAAGTAGAGAAACTGTATAAATATCTTCAAGACATTAAGGTACCATAATCCCAATACGTTCATAATAATAAACTTGTTCTTGGGGAGAAGGAAAACGAGCAAAATGTTCAACCTTCCAAGTAAAATCATGACATCAACTAATTTTGGATAGTTTGGGAATGCATATAATAGAAATTAAGAAGTAAAAAGCATATTCCCGAAAATTAGATATGATATATTTAGAGAAGCATGTATAGTGGTTATACAATTAAGGATACAAAAACATCAAGAAACATAC
The DNA here is from genome assembly GCA_963682095.1 of Potentilla sterilis. Taxonomy (NCBI): domain Eukaryota; kingdom Viridiplantae; phylum Streptophyta; class Magnoliopsida; order Rosales; family Rosaceae; genus Potentilla; species Potentilla sterilis. The sequence goes on from OY821764.1 coordinate 15,163,894, forward strand.
ACCCTCCAGCATCCACAAGCCAAGCTAGATTTGGTTTAATTTTCGACCATTCTAAGCTGTTCACAACAATACTGCAAAACAGAATCATGCTCGTTAATAAATGAAATGTAAGCGACAGTTGAACTAAGAATACAAGAAGTCTACTTGAATATTACAAAGCTTTCGAGGTTTATACTCTTATAAAAAAAACTACATAATTGAATTCGGCGAGAATGTTACAAATGAACGGCGAAGTAAAATGTTCACCTTGCTACATATGTGGCATTTCCAACGATAGCGAAGATGAACATTAAAGGATTAAGGCCCTGCACATTATAAAGAAAAATATCATTATCCATTCTCCCATCCCGCATGCAACAGAAAATATAACTATAGTCTTCTCAAAAAAAAAAAAAAAAAAAAGATAATATCACTGTAGTAGATAGTAGACGCTGGGAGGACGCTGTAACTCTGTAAGTGCGTATTAGAAGCTTATGCTTTTGCAATCTAACAGCTTAAATGAGCGAGTTTTTGACAAGTTCCCTTTCCTTGTTCATCACGGTAACTCAGTGCAGCTTGTCTTTCAGGAATTGACATGAGAAAAGTAGCTCTCGAACCTTAGAATAATAATGGCATCCATGGATGTTATGAAGAAAGATAAATTCTAAGAAGGCCCCGCATATTAAGGCATTCCAATTAATTGCAAGGTGACCGAGGCCAATTTTGTTGTGTCATCCAAACATTCCAAAATTGGTTGCACCTCTCCTCGTCAACCCATTGACAGTCTAGCAATCTCTCGAAACTAATGGATTTCTGTACTACTGAAACTGCCCGAGTCACTCAAGATCTTTATATTGGGAAGAAAGAAAAATATAATGAAACAAAAAATCAGTAACATGTAAGGACAACTATAAACTAGCTGTTACAAAACAAGCGTGTAAAACAATCACAAAACTTCCATAATTAAGCTACATCTTTGTTCATTTCAACCCTTCTTTATTTTTCATTAGCTCAAATCTAAGATCATTTACTTGAATTATTCTGCATCCAATTTATAGTGTCGTATACTGGTACAGAGGTTCCTTGATCCACTGTAGTTGCCCATAGCTTCTCCTCCATTTTTCACCTATGCTCATACATGGAATTGAAGTTGTGTGGGAGTAGCAACTGATATTAGGAGGTCACAGGAACTTTGTAGCGAATCATTGTCAAGTGGCAGAACTACAAACCCTGACATTAATGTCTTTGAACCACCAAAAAGATACTGTACTGTTTTTACGATAGTATTTTTATTTTCTGAAGGCTTCTTGGTGTTTTGGGAACTGATGGGGATCATATGCCTTCTACGCACTACTTAATATATATTTATGGCTTAATCTCTTTATTTGTTTCATACTTCTGTTGTTTAAATTGATGAAAATGGCATCATCACAACAACTTAAACAAGGATCAAAATCCACGATTAAATGCATACTGAATAAGAATGAAATAGAAGGGAACCTAGAAGAATGTATGGAAACTCACTAGTTGATGAACTTCCAATTACTCCAGCCATTGCTTGATCTTCACAGAACTGCTCCAAGGATATTCTTCTGAAGTACAGCACAAGAACTCAGTAATGGGGCTGATAACTTAATGTATCTCTCGTGTGTATTCAGGGAATATCTCTTATGTATATATTTATATAGGCCTAAACTCCTCTTTGCCCTCACCCATAGAGAGTCCAAAGTTAATAGGAGTATTATCTGTTAAGAGACTAAACTTATCTTTTTCCTTAATGTTGAACAAGTTAACAATTTTTGTGAGAGTCCTAGATTTACCAAGAGATATACATCTTGATAACAACTGATATAGGATTTACTTGCTATATAATTCTACTATTTAAACTTAATTTAATTCAATTAATAAACACTTAAGAGATAATGCCTAAGTCCACATATTTTCTAACAATCTCCCACTTGGACTAGCATTGTCTTTACTGAATAATTGAAAACTGTAAACTATAGTAATAGCAACTGAAGTGTGCACTTGAATTATATAAAATCCAACTCTCATCTAGCTTGGTCAAGTTAAAGCAACTAATGCAGGACTTAGAATCAAGTATGTCATGATCAACAAGTTTATTAAAAACCACTAACAGAAGTTGCAGTACTCACATAAGCTAAAACATAAAGTGAAATGTGATGGCTGATATATCTACCTGTAAATGCCAATCTTTCACATCCCTCTGCATGACTTTGTTAAAACAAAATCTTCAGCAACATAATGAATTCCAGTGAACTTGGAATTGCTGGACTGAACTGAATTGCTCAAAGCATGAAAGTTCACATGTAAACACACAATACTTATAAAATGGAATAATTCAAAAAATTTCAGAACTTGAATATAAAGACATGTAGAATTCTGAAATACCTCAAATTTTATTGAACACTTGTAAAAACAAAGTACAAAAATGCAGTAGACTAAAACTGGAAAATAAACATTACAGTGAGATAAAAATTCAGAAATTGTTCTAGACTCCCACTGAACTCAAGCATCCAGTTGAGGTAAGACTCCTATGCTCTTTGCATGTTTCTTGAGGATTTCAACCGGTAAGGCCTTGGTAAAAGGATCAGCAAGCTGTGATTCTGTATCTATGTTTAAAACTACAACTTCTCCACTTTTCACTCTTTGTCTACTACTGTAGTATTTTAGATCAATGTGTTTAGAGTTGCAGGACCTCTTATTGTTATTGGTAAAGAACACTGCAGCTTCATTATCACAGAATATCTTAAGTGCATCAGAAACTAAGAAATTTAACAATTCAATTTGAGTTATAAAATTCCTCATCTATAATCTCTGGCACATTCCTTCATAAACAGCTATGTATTCAGCTTGCATGGTAGAGGTGGTAATTAATTTTTGTTTCACTGTTTTCCAACATACAGCCCCTCCAGCAAGCATAAACACATATCCACATGTTGATTTATTTGATTCTGGAAAACGACCTACAAAATCTGAATCTGTATATCCTACTAACTCTAACTCTTTCCCCTGCCTATAGACTAACATGTGAGATTTGGTCCTTTGTAAATACCTAAGTACCTTTTTCCCAGCTATCCAATGTTCATGAGTAGGATTAGATTGAAATCTAGAGATAATGCCAACTGCAAAAGCCAAGTCAGGTCTTGTACAAACCTAAGCATACATGAGACTCCCAATAAGTCTAGCATACAGTGTGCTATCCATATCAGAACTCTTCCAATTTTTTATTTTTTATTCTTTGACAGTTTATCTCCCTTAGACATAGGGACTTCACCAAATGCACAGTTTTCCATCTTAAATCTTTTTAAGACTCTTTGAATGTAGTTATGTTGAGAAAGTCCTAATAAGCCCTGTGCCCTATCCCTATGAATTTCAATCCCTAAAACATAAGAGGCTTCACCTAAATCTTTCATATCAAAATCCCTAAATCTTTCCCTAAATCTTCCACATGTTGATTTATTTGATTCTGGAAAACGACCTACAAAATCTGAATCTGTATATCCTACTAACTCTAACTCTTTCCCCTGCCTATAGACAAACATGTGAGATTTGGTCCTTTGTAAATACCTAAGTACCTTTTTCCCAACTATCCAATGTTCATGAGTAGGATTAGATTGAAATCTAGAGATAATGCCAACTGCAAAAGCCAAGTCAGGTCTTGTACAAACCTAAGCATACATGAGACTCCCAATAAGTCTAGCATACAGTGTGCTATCCATATCAGAACTCTTCCAATTTTTGATTTTTTATTCTTTGACAGTTTATCTCCCTTAGACATAGGGACTTCACCAAATGCACAGTTTTCCATCTTAAATCTTTTTAAGACTCTTTGAATGTAGTTATGTTGAGAAAGTCCTAATAAGCCATGTGCCCTATCCCTATGAATTTCAATCCCTAAAACATAAGAGGCTTCACCTAAATCTTTCATATCAAAATTACTTGATAAGAAGGCTTTAGTTTCTTTAAGTAGCTTTACATTGCTGCTTACTAAAAGAATGTCATCAACATACAGTATGAATTTCAATCCCTAAATCTTTCATATCAAAATTACTTGATAAGAAGGCTTTAGTTTCTTTAAGTAGCTTTACATTGCTGCTTACTAAAAGAATGTCATCAACATACAGTATGAGAAAAATGAAAGTATTCCCCACTGTTTTCATATAAACACATTCATCAACAATGTTTTCTGTAAATCCAAACAAAGAGATTACTGAATCAAATTTTTTATACCATTGTCTAGAAGTTTGTTTCCACCCATAAATGGATTTCTCAACCTTGCAGACAAAATTCTCTTTTCCAGGTTCCACAAAACCTTCAGGTTGTTGCATATATATGACTTCATCTAATTCTCCATTTAAGAATGTTGTTTTAACATCCATTTGATGCAGTTCCATATTATAATGAGCAACAAGTGCCATTATAATTCTAAATGAATCCTTGGTGGACACAGGAGAAAAAATTTCATCATAGTCTATGCCTAATTTTTGGGTAAACCCTTTTGCTTCTAGCCTGGCTTTATATCTCTCTATGTTTCCATTAACATCCCTCTTGGTCTTAAAGATCCATTTTGAACCTATAGCTTTCTGATTTGGATTAGGTCTTACAAGTTTCCACACTTGATTTTGACTCATGGAAGAAATTTATGCTTCCATTGCTTTATGCCATTCTGAAATTTCAGTGCTCTCTAGTGCTTGTTTATAGCTTAATAGATCATTATCTTCTGCATCCAACTCTTGTAAATAAACAACATAATCATTGTCTTCCCCAAAAGTTGCTTTTCTATCTCTCTGAGATCTCCTAAGCTGAGGTTGTTCTATATTTGGTTGATCAGCTTGATCATGGACAGGTTCAACTACATTTAAGTTTTCAGCTTGGTTAGGAGCAACTTGATCTAAGGCTACTGGTTCCTCTAAGTTTTGATTTTGGACTTCAGTTTCTGTAGCATTAATTTCCATTTCATTTTCTGAATTGAATGGTAAAAAAATTTCCACACGAACAGTGTCTGTATTTTCTGCAATTTCTTCAAAATCTGCAGTCAAGTCCTCAAAACTTGTGTTGCAGATATCTTCATCCATGAACTTAGCTTGATGAGTTTCAAAAGTTCTGGTTGTTCTATTAGGTGTGCAAAACTTATAACCTTTTGATTTTTCACTGTATCCTATGAAATGGCAACTTAAGGTTTTCTGATCTAACTTTTGTGCTAATTCTTTAGGTATTTTTGCTTCAGCCCTGCATCCCCATACATGGAAATGATGCAGGCTTGGTTGTTTTCCAGTCCAAAGTTCAAATAGGGTCTTTTCTACAGATTTACTAGGTGCTCTATTGCAAATATAATTTGCAGTCTTAAGAGCCTCACCCCATAAGAATTTTGGCAACCTTGTAGTGCACATCATGCTTATCACCATATTTTTTAAGGTTCTGTTTTTCCTTTCTGCTGTTCTATTTTGTTGAGGGTTATAGGGAGTTGTATACTGAGCCTTAATGCCATTCTTTTGCAAGTAAAGTGCAAAAGGTCCCATTTGTTGGCCTGCTTCAGTATGTCTACATTAGTACTCCCCTCCTCTATCAGACCTAACAACTTTAATTTTCTTCTCTAGCTGCAATTCAACTTCAGTTTTGTATATTATGAATGCCTGTAAAGCTTGAGATTTTTCTGATAATAGATAGATAGAACAGTACCTAGAAAAATCATCTATAAAGGTGATGAAGTAAACATTTCCACAGATAGTTTTATGTTTAAAAGGGCCACAAATGTCTGTATGGATTAATTCCAGTAGTGAATGACTTCTTGATGCATTTAAATTTCTGCTATGTGTCATTGTCCCTTTACAACATTCTATACAATCACTTAAATCTGAATAATCTAAAGTTGGTAAAATTTTGTTCTTTTACAATGTTTTAAGTCTTTCTTTAGATATATGACCTAATCTTTTATGTCATAGGTTAACAGATTTGTTATTGTATATGGTTCTTTTACTTCCTGCAATATGGTTTTCTGAATTTATGCTTTCTGCCACTACCAGATCGGACAAAATAGCCGACGAAAAAAAATTCGTCTACTATGCCAAATTTTCGTCGGCTATTCCTTCTGCCGACGAAACTTTCGTCGGCTATAATTCGTCGGTAAAAGGGCGTCTGTAAAATGAATGGCCGACGAAAACAACGAAATCGTCGGCTATTTTCGAGTATGGCTGACGATATTACCGACGAAAATTCATTTTGTCGGCCAAACCTGGGCAAAATATCCGACAAAATTCGTCGGATATTTTCGAGTATGGCCGACGATATCGTAAATTATAGCCGACGACATTCGTCAGCTATTTGTTCTGAAATAAAGCCGACGTTATCGTAAATTATAGCCGACAAATGAAATATAGCCGACGATTTCATCTATTTCGTCGGTTATTTCGTCAGAATATATTAATATTTTAATAGACATTAATTAGTTATAGCCGACGAAATAATGCCAATATCGTCGGCTATTCTTACATTTTGGGGAAAAAAATTAAATTAATTTCTAACTTACCATTCCAAGCAACCTGCAATTCACAATGACAATCCATGCATTTACACCAACAAGAAACACGTCTAAATAACTTATTATTTAATTTGTTCCAATATACATAAAATATAACCCTAATCATCACCTAAAGCACTAAAGTCCACCACGTCATCCCCAGCATCCTGCTGTCCATCATGCTCGTCATCCTGCTGAACGAACTCGGGAGGTTGAGGCATTGGAGGTTCAACTAACGGCTCAAACGGGGGCGAGGGTTCAAGGCCTTGTTGTTGTGCCGCGAACATAGCATACCACCAGTTTTGTTGGTCGGCGTAGTTCTGTCGCCGAATTCTCTCGCATTCAACATGCCAACTGGACATTTCCAAATGATACTGTTGTGTTCTGCGTTGTTGCTGATAAGAGCATAATGTGCTACGATATTATATGCTTATGCCCTCGTTTATGCTTTGTTTAACCCTTATTTGTCTAAGATTGAGTCATAATATAGTTTAGTGTTAATTTGGTAGAGTTTGGCGAAAAATGGTTAAGAATCCGAAAAATGACTAAGTATGAGAAATATGGAAAATAGTGAAAAATGTGTCTTTTTCATGATTTTGAGATGAGCAAAAGTGCGATCTATCCTTGTCCGAATTTAATTAAATTTGGTGTGCTTATTATTCATATACTGAGGAATGTTGTGTTAAAATTTCAGATCAATCGAAGTTCGGGAAGTCACCCAAAAGATGGCTGCAAAACGGCAGTCCGAGCAAACCAATCCAGGGGCTTCCAGGATTTTCCTGGGACTTTGATCCAACTTCAAAAAATCATTCCCGACGATTCACAAAGAATTTGATCGAGATATTTTATGGGGAGATGGCTATATGTGTCTAGTTTATCTGAGACTTGGAATCGCATCAATTGGAGCTCCGAGAAGGGAGATATGTCGGATTTACTGGAGCAAGGTCATTCCAGCCGAGTTGCTGCCGGTCTTGTGTTCTTGCGGGTTTGGGGTATTTTTCCATGGATCAAGCTCACCAAATGGAGTTGTCAAGCCTACACAAGAAGTCCATAAAGATATGCAGCCTAATCCAAGGAAGAAAATCAGCAAAAGAAGTTGCCTAGAAGAACCAAGAAAGGAAGGAACCAAAACCTTGTTGCACAAGGATTACCTTTGCTGATTTGGACTAGGTTTGCTACCTAGGGTTTCTGCCGAATTTACCTCTATATATAGCCATGTTTTCCTACAGAAAAACTTGTCACATTCCAAAGCAAAAATCTAGCCAAAGCTCTACCTAAATTTCCCAAGAGTCCTACACAAAAACCTTAGCCAAAACCACCTCCACCACACCCAAAGTTCTTGCCGAACCTTGGTTCTTTTGCTGTCGACACTACCACTGCCGAGCAGCAGCCTCCATCCGATCACCACCATCCGCCGGATCCACACCTAGACGAAGCTCTCCAAGGTTTCTAATGTGTGATCCACTCCCTTCTCTTGGTTATGTAATTTTTGTTGTAGCTATGTTAAACTTTGTCTATGAAGTTAGCATGAATTCTTGGTTTCAAACTCTATGTCTATGTATTGTTTGGAGTGAAATTTGGTTTTATGATTTGTATGTTCAATTTGTTTTCTTTGTCTTTAAGTGGTATTTGGATGTAAGAATACTAATTGCATGTTAAAAAGTAAGGAAAATATGAAGTAAAGAGATAGGATTAGATAGGCAAGCATGTTCACTCTGATTCTAGTAATTCGTTCTTGGTTTAGTCTTTTAAATCCGTGTGCCTCAAAGATTGGTACTTAGCATATTCGCGATGTGTTTTGGGTATTGGTCTTGTATCTGTCAACATAAATAGGACTAGAGTGGTTTAAATGACTATGCATGTTAACAAGAAGTGGTGACGCCTTGCTTGATTGATGTGTTTCCAATTAAAAGGATTTCGTATTTCATTGGTTAATTGATTATCTTCGACGCTGCGTGTTTATAGTCGGTTAGCTAAATATTAGGGTTATGCGCTGAGCTAATTCTAAATACCTTTGTGAAGTCTGAAACAACTTAGATAACCGCTGAGGCCCTAGTTGGGTTGGAACTAAGTCGGATCTAGGATATTGTGTACCCTTGCCATATGTCTTGTTTTGTCAATTTGCTAAGTATTTTGATTGCTTTCGTGTTAGTGCTTTGTGGAAGAATGTCGACCAAACTTGTACATAGTAGTTTAGAGTTTAATTTCCTGTAATTTAATTTTGTGCCATAGTTTTTAGGGCAGCCCATGGCTGCCGAACCAATTCTTCCCCCATGTGTGACGTGTGAATATGTATATATGTATATAAGTGTGACAATTGTGTGCATATGTATTTGTGAATATTTGTGTTAACATTCTCATATTTCAGGTACCCTTAATCCCCGGCTAGAACGATCCCTACTTATTCTATACTACTAACGATTGTAGGGTTATTATTGCTTGATGCTCGCTTCGGCGACTCGTCAGTTGCTCCGGTGATCTGTGTTGTGCTCCTGTGATCTCTGGAACTCGGCCGCCAATCTTGCATTTTCTTCTGCCAATCTCTGCATTTCCCCTCTCATCTGTTGGTTGTCCCCGCCTCCCTTCTTTTGACCTCCCTTAGTGGTCTTCAGGAGCCCTATTCTACAACTTCCGAAACCCCGGCAGTAGTATTGGTTTGACCGGTCTGGGAAGGCTGCGTCGAACATCCTCGCTGCCGTTTGGACATTCGATCGGTCGACCTGGCGCAGGGCTTCTTGCATATCTGCCTCTGAAATGTTCGGTTGTGTCTCCCGAACTACTTCCTGCAACACTTTTTCTTCGGCCCGGTTCACTCTCTCCTAATTGAACGGGAAAAAAATAATAATTAATATTCTAACAAATATATAATTAAGTAAAATTAATAATTAAAATTTTAAAATCGTAATCAACGACTTACGAGCTATTCTGTCACTTGTGGATAAGCCTTCTTGAACGTCTCCACAGACGGGTTGCTATCAGCTGGATGATCTCTAAGCGCCTCCTCCTGATATTGTGCAAATGGCCTAGAACCACCATGATGGGGGGTTGTGTTATGGCGGCGGTTCGCAGAGTTTATCCGAGACCGTTCCTTCAAACAAATAATAAAATATTAGAAAAATGCATCAAAAAATATTAGTGTAATAATTATAAAATAATTAAACTAATAATTAAAATTTTAACAAAATAAACATTTATAGTTAAGTTTACTATTTACCTGCATAAGTGGGTTGTTGAAGTCCACTGTCTTCAACCAACGCCACTCGTACTCCCTGAACATGAACTCTCTTGGAGTACCCATACGACCAGGGTTGTCGTATTCGATAAAGTGGGTACGGAGCTCGTTCTTCCACTCTTTGAACCTACGGAAAAAACAAAGTGCATTAGAAATATTATTAATATCATAAAATATTTCAAATTATAAGATGAGGAATTCTCAACGTACCTCGAATTCTGCATCGCGTCCGCCCAAGCCTGCTTGTGTTCGGCAATCTCGAAGTATGCCAGAAATATAATATTTTATTAGTTTTACAATTATAACAATACCGAAAATTATTAAATATTACGATAAAGAAATTAAATTTTTTAAATTACTAACCGACGCCGCGTTGTTGACCTCCCTCTTGATCTCTTCCAGCACATCAGCCCACCGTGTCCACAACATAGGGACTCTATCCCTAATCAGTGCCCCAACGCAACTCGCGTAATCGCGGCGTTTTTTCCCCTGAACCTCCTGATTACGGGGTTCGTTGATCTGGATCCTCCCCCTGCTCTCAACAGTTCTCCTGAGCGTGTCAAAACATATGACACCTCTCGTATTCCTGCTTGAACTGCTAGCGGCTGTCCCTATCACATAAACGACGACTGGTTAATAAAATTAAATATTAGTGCGTTAATTTTAATAAAACATTTAATTAATAAAATCAAATGTTACCTGAACTCGATGACCCGTCTGTCGACTTTCCTTTTCTCCTCGCCGAAATCAAGAGCTCAGGTCTCTCAAATGGCTGCTGATGGTATGCCTCCGCAACACTCACGTATTGAGGCATATCAGGCCATATGGGCACACCACGAAAGTCGACATCGGGTATCGCAGGAATGTTGTACGAGAGGTAGAGCTGATTTGGGAGAGGAGGTCCCTCAGTCGAGTCAGCAGCAGACGTCGCTGGACTCGTCATCGGCACCCGATGAACCTCAAGCATACGGACCTAAGGAACGTCTGGAGCTATCTCGTCCTGAAATAGCTGCCTACTGGACCTCGGAGCATCTGGCCAGAGAGGGGGACGTGAACAGCTCGACGGCCGCCCCGCCTGGAGAAGGGTCTGGTGCCAAGAACTCACACTCCTCCGCGGCTGGGATGAATCCACAGTCCTCTGCGGCTGGGATGAATCCACACTCCTCCGCGACTGGCTGGTGGTCCTCTCAGGCTGGCTAAGGGTCCTGTCGGAGTCTCCGAAACCGGCAGAACTTCCAGAACCCCTAGATCTGGAAGAACGACGGCCTCCGAACAACTGTCTGAGTGCATCAGCCATCTGGAGCTTGAGGCATTAATACATTAATTAATATTAAATTATATTACATTAAATAACAAATTCTAATTAATATAATAACCAATAATACTAACATATTTTAAAACATACTAACAAATTAATATTTAAATTTTAACTAATTTTAAATAATACTAACCATTAACCTAAATATAACCATTTATATACAAATATAACTATATTTCATTATTAACATATATATACATACAAATAACCATTTATATATTAACAAAAATATAACTATTTATATAATTAGGCTACCAATTTATATATATAATTACTTTAACAATTTATATATAACAATTAAAATATTCATTAACATATAACCAATATTAACAAATATATAACAATTTATATAATTAATCTACAAATTTATATATATAATTAATCTAACAATTTATACATATAACCAATATATATAACAATTTAACACACACTTAAATATCTAAATTATATACCTAAATTATAAAATTAAAATAAATTGAAAAAAAAAAAAAAAAACCAAAAAACCTTCGGATCTGTTTTGGCGGAGGAGGAGGAGGAGGAGGGGAAGGAGGAGGAGGAGGCCGGTCGGAGGAGGAGGCCGGATTTCGGGATGTCTAGGAGGAGGCGGAGGCCGGATTTCGGCGTGTCTAGGAGGAGGAGGACGACGACGTTATCGGAATGGAGGAGACGCACGGCCGATTTGAGGAGCGGAGGAGGAGTTTTTGCGGATATAGGGTTGAAAAAGTCGGGCTGCTGCGGCTTTCTGCTTTTATACCAGAGAGAATAGCCGACGAATTAAAAGATTTTGTCGGCTATTCTATGAACATCGTCGGCTATACTTTGGAAGATCAGCAGCCGTCTGATCTGAGCCATCCAACGGCGGACAATAAAAAGGCTCGGATCGCAAGAGTTTAGCCGACAAAAATTATATTTCGTCGGCTAAACTGAGAGAATAGCCGACGATTTAAAACATTTCGTCGGCTATACTTTGGAAAATCAACAGCCGTTGGATCTGAGCCATCCAACTGCGGACAATGAAAAGGCGCGAAAATCAAGAGTTTAGCCGACGAAATATAATTTTCGTCGGCTAAACTATTGGTCAAACCACTAAGTCAAACCTCTAAACGCTTAAAAACGGAAATTAGTCTAGTTAAACGACGGTTTCTGGCCTCACCTTCAACAGATAATAGTTTCAAATCAATGAGACGCAACTAATCGTATAAAAATTTTACAAAATTGATTTAACGAACGTCAGGTTACCCATAGGAAAACGAAAGTAAAAAACAGTTAACCGCAACATTCGGCACACAGAGTTTATCAGAATCTTGTCATTTTTCAACCGTAGACGTATTTCATTATTTCGGTCATATCTTATTTCACAACATTTTTGCATTTGAAGAGTCTACGTATAATAACTATTTGAAACTATACATTCACTTAAACACTTAGTAAACAAGTTAAGGAACATTAGTGCATATGTTCTGATTTTGAATCTAAAAGTTTAGAAAATCTATTCCAACCGTCAGATATCACCGTTAAGATTAAATACATGTATGAAAAAAAATCCAACTACATCTGACAACGTTAAAGGCTCGATCGGGATGGTCAACCGGGTGATTCAAACCTCTAAACGCTTAGAAATGATAATTGGCCTGTCTAAATGACGTTTTTTTGCCTGACCTTCAACAGATAATAGTTTCAAATCGATGAGACGCAACTAATCGTATAAAAAATTTTCAAAATTGATTTAACGAACGTCAGGCTACCCATAGGAAAACGAAAGTAAAAAACAGTTAACCGCAACATTCGTCACATAGAGTTTATCGGAATCTTGTCATTTTTCAACCGTAGACGTATTTCATTATTTCGGTCATATCTTATTTCACAACATTTTTGCATTTGAAGAGTCTACGTATAGTAACTATTTGAAACTATACATTCACTTAAACACTTAGTAAACAAGTTAAGGAACATTAGTGCATATGTTCTGATTTTGAATCTAAAAGTTTATAAAATCTATTCCAACCGTCAGATATCACCGTTAAGATTAAATACATGTATGGAAAAAAAATCCAACTTCAGCTGACAACGTTAAAGGCTCGATCGGAACGGTCAACCGGGTGAGTCAAACCTCTAAACGCTTAGAAATGGTAATTGGCCTATCTAAATGACGTTTTTTTGCCTGACCTTCAACAGATAATAGTTTCAAATCGATGAGATGCAACTAATCATATAAAAATTTCCTCAAAATATTTACCGAAGGTAACGCTACCATTAGGGAAACGAAGGAATAAAACCTTTGACCGCATCTTTCGCCACTCAGATTTAATCTGAATCTTGTCATTTTCAACCGTAAACGTATTTCATTATTTCGGGCATATCTTATTTCACAACATTTTTGCATTTGAAGGATGAAGCAATGGTTTATCGTTAGTGATAGAAAATGGAATATGGTCATTTTTTGTTTTTTTTTTTTAAATCATAGCCGACGAGAGACCCGTACTCGTCGGCTATTCTTTTGTCGTTTTAGGTCTAAAATAAAATATGTATTTTTTAATATTTATGGCCGACGAAATAATGAATTTTCGTCGGCTATACATCTGGAAAAAAAAACAGTTGGCAAGGAAGTTGAAGTAAAGTTCAGTTGGCAGTGCTGTTTATCTGCACCGAAAACTGTACTTTGTCTCGAAGGACTGGAAACCCTCTGACTCAAATGAAAAAATGGATGACTCAAATGGTAAAAGTTAAATGTTGCATTCGGCACACAGATTTTATCGGAATCTTGTAAATTTTCAACCCGTGACTGTATTTCATTATTTCGGTCATATCTTATTTCACGACACATTTTGCATTTAAAGGAAAAAAGCAATGGTTTATCGTTAGTGATAGAAAATAGAATATGGTCATTTTTTGTTTTTTTTTTTTTAAATCATAGCCGACGAGAGACTCGTAGTCGTCGGCTATTCTTTTGTCTTTTTCTGTCTAAAATAAAATATGTATTTTCCAATATAATGAATTTTTTGTCGGTTATTATTAGTATAGCCGACGAAATAACATGTTTTTCGTCGGCCATTATATGAAAAAGGTAAAAAAAATCAGTAGGTTTACACCTCTCGTATTCCTATTTCTTGTTCATATATAACCAAAATTGAACATCAAGAAAACAGAAACCCAGTAATCAACATATTTCAAAAAAAATTTTAAGGAGTTTGGAACCCATCCTAGCTGGGAGGCTCATCCCCACGCCCGTTCATTAGAAATTAGTGGATTACAAATGAAAAGATTACATCATCTAAATTACTTAATCCAGCGGATTGTAATCGGAATCATCGGATGAGTCTTCTTCGGTTTCTGAATTGCTCGATAGGGGTAATCTATGTCTTTCCTCACCACTAGAGTCCTCGTTAGTTTCTTCATTTGGATCAACATCAACAAGCAGTGGCTCTTCACGTCGAATTCGCACCGGCGTGTCTAGGCGAATAAAAGAGGAGTCAGGAATACCATTTGAGTTGGGCTCTTGATACGCGGTGCCACCTTCCTCGTTCTCTTCAGCCACTCCAAGTGTAGACGCCCGGTAAATGTTGCAATGGTGGATAGTGTTGACTACTTTCCACGGGTCACCCTTGGCGAGATCATCAAGATAAAACACTTGTTTCACCCATGTGGCTAAAACGAACGGGTCATCCTCATACCATGGTGTACTAGTGTTCACAGAAGTTATGCCGTATTGATCAGTTTTCATGCTCTGCGGCCGTGTGTCAAACCATCTACACTTGAAAAGGTGCACTTTCATGCCTTCCCCATAATGCAGTTCCACAACTGAATGGAGAACACAGTAATAGTCAACTCCATCATCCCCACCATGTGCCATAACCCCTGAATTTTGTGTTTTCAGTCTGACGTCTCTCTCTTCACATCGAAATAACACACCATTCACCTTGCACGTCGCATAAACTTTTGAATAGACCAGCTTCATCGCCAGAAGTCGGAGTACGTGCGACCAATTTGGGTGATTATCATTTTTAATAAGGTCCATCTGCAACCATCCGAATCAACTATAAATATGAATACTTATACACAATAATATATAAATACGTATAGAATAATGTTAAAGTTACGTACCCAGCGGCCGAAATACTCTGCGAATGTCCGGTTGTGGTAATCGAGATCACCTCCTACTTGTTCACAGTTTAGATGCATGTTCTTCCAAAACTGAACTTCTAAACAGTTAATTAGTACCCACCAATGTGCAATGGCTACCTCATAATCTTTCAACTTGTAGGAAACTGGCATGTTTCCACCGAGTACAACATCGTCGGAGAGTATGGAAAGATTGAACTGTGAAGGTACATCTTCCGGTATTCTTTCTTGTAACGCTCCTAAATACAGCTTCATGTAGGTGACGCACCCGTGCGCAATATATGCTTCAGCTATACATCCTTCAGGTGCGGATCTGTTTTGGACAAAATCACCGTATTGTCCAAGTTGCCTATAAATCAAGTTTTTAAAGTATTATGATAATACATTAATACTAAATCACATATATTGGTGAGGAAATTAACATAAGGTGTAAAATACGTACCTTTCCATCGGATACATCCAAGTGAAATGCACAGGACCGGTAAGCAACAACTGCCGAGGATGATGGATCATGAGGTGAGGCATGATGTCAAAAAAATTTGGAGGAAATATCATCTCAAAATTACACATGATATGAACGATGTCTTGTTGCATTTCCCGGAGGTCAGATTTTCTCACTTCCCGTGTGCATACCTTCTGGAAAAATCTTGCCAACGCTACTAACGGCTCCACAACGTGACGAGGAAGGAACGGTCGAATGAAAACAGGGAAGAGACGTTGTAGCAGGATATGATTGTCATGACTTTTCAACCCGTAAAGATTGTTGAATTATCTGTTCACACACTTGGCTATATTTCCAGCAAAGCCAGAAGGATACTTGGCCCGACTTATCCAATGGAAAATTTCTGATTTATGCTCAGGCTTGACGGTGTAAGGAGCTTGAGACATTTTTCTCTTCCCTTGTTTCAACCATAGTTGTTTTCTGATATTCATGTTTTGCATATCAGTGCGAGCCTTAGGACCGTCTTTCGTCTTCCCCTCCAAGTTCAGCGTTGTGCCCACCACACTTTCAGAACCATTTTTTTCTATGTGCATAACGTCTAGGAAGTGACGGATCAGCAACTCACACCAGTACAGGAGTTCCCACAATATGCTCTTATGTGTCCATAATTTGTACTCCTCAGGTCTTTCAGGTATTTCCGCTACAATATCTGGATGATTGCTGAGGGGCCCAAAATCGTACTCATTAAGCACTGCTAAAATTTCTCTTCCCGTCCATCTGCTGGGAGGACCACCGTGTTCTTCGGTTCCATCAAATGTGGTGGACTCGTAACGCCAGTGGTGATCCGCCGGAAGGAACACACGATGACCCATTCTGCATATCTTGTTGCAATAAGGGGTGCTCCCATAATCGCTGAGGCACTCTGGACAGGCCTTGTATCCCCTAACAACGCTGCCCGACAACATCCCATAAGCAGGAAAATCACTGATGGTACCAATAACCATGGCATGCATCTGGAACGTCTCCTCCTTGCACTTGTCAAAAGTGGGATGACCAACGTCCCAGAATACCTTAAGCTCTTCAATCAATGGTCTCATATACACATCGAGACATTTCCCTGGGTAACCAGGCCCCAGAATCAACAACGTCAACATATTATATTCCTTCTTCATGCACATCCACGGAGGAAGGTTGTAAGGTACCAAAACCACCGGCCATATACTGTATGAAAGACTCATGGTGCCGAAAGGGTTGAACCCGTCGGTTGAGAGCCCGAGCCTGACGTTTCTGACATCTGACGCAAAATGAGGAAACTCATTGTTTATATGCTTCCAAGCCGCTCCGTCAGAGATGTGTGTCATGATATCTGCGTCTCCCGCGTCCCGCTCACCGTGCCATCTCATAGCTTTTGCAGTGGTTTCTGACATGTACAACCGCTCAAGCCTATCTCTCAACGGATAATACCGAAGCACTTTCACAAGTTTCCTATTGCCTGCTCCCGTCAACTTATATCGATCAGAATGACATATCGGACATGCGTCAAGGCTAGCAAGGTCATTCCCTTATGCATCTTTACCCCAGAAGAGAACGCAGTCAAATGCGCATGCATGGATCTTAATGTAGGAAAGCCCTAGATCTTTGAGGATACTTCGGACCTTACGGTGATTGGTAGGATTACGATGACCCTCCTCCAACAACGAAGAAGTGTACTGTAGATATTCATCCACTTGCCTGATAGTCGATTTTGTCTCGACTTTAATCCTCATTACCTCCATCACACTTTGAAGAACTGTCTTCTCAGAACTTGAAGACACAGGGGTCTGTTGCAATGCAATCAGTTTGTTGTACTTGTCAAAGGCAACAGTGTTGACAACTTGTGGGAAGGGCTGCACCGGGTCATGCATATATTGTTCTCCACGTACACCGCTTTCAAAAGGAAATACGTCGTTGACGAATGCCATTGTTGGATCGTTGGATGTACTACTACTGCCCGCCTCAAAAAACTGCCCATGATCATGCAATCCATCTAATGATGGCTCACCGTGATATATCCAACGCGTGTACTTCGGCCAAAATCATTTACTCTTTAGGTGGTCCCATACTGTCCTAATCGGAAATCGACACATATCACTGTGACATCTACATTTATTGCACGGGCAATAATGGTATTCATTCCCGTTTGCATTTTCCTCGACCAACTGCAAAAAATTCACAACTCCTGTAGTGTATCGTCGGTCATGCCTTGGAAGCGAAATCCAACTCTTATCCGGATCCATATATATATAGCCTGAAAATAATATATATATATATATATATATATAACTTTAATTAATAAGAAATTAATTAACACATACATATATATATATATATATATATATATCCTTAATAATTAATTACATTACAATATATATTATTATCAACATCAACTCATATATATATATATATATATATATATATATATATATATACCATTAACAACCATTATTTAAGTTACACTATATATCAACCATTATTTAAGTTAATTACACTATCAACAACCATTAATTAACATATATATATTTATATATATATATATATATATAATTAAACTCCATACACACATGCACACACACACACACACATATATATATATATTAACACTAATTAAAATAACATCAAATTAAAACACATAATTAAACTCTGACTTAAAATCAACTCAACTACAACTCTAAATCAACATATATACATATATTCTAACACTAAAACAACAACAAAACAAAAATCACTTACTAACTCGATCAAAATCAACTCAACTAAAACTCAAAATCAACATATATACACATATACGTACCTATATATAGCTCCACAATGTAAGAGAGGACGGATTTCAACAATACCCACAGATTTTTCACTCTTTCTTCCGTTTTTTTTCGTTTTTTTTTTAAATGAGCAGCTGCTGTCTAGATCTGAAAATATATAGACTTATAGTCGACGAAAATGTCAATTTTTTCGGCCAAAATTTCAAAAGTTTTCGTCGGCTAATGTTTCAGAGAAAGGCCGACGAAAATCCAAAATCGTCGACTGAAATATGAATATAGCCGACGATTTTTGTTTATACCAACGAAAAAACAGTATCGTCGGCTATGGTTACACTATGGCCGACGATTTTGTTTTCCCACCGACGAAAAATAAAATCGTCGGCCATTCTATAGAATTACCGACGAAAATTTTTCGTCGTCGGCCGTTTTTTTTTTTCGTCGGGAAAACCCTTTTTTCTGGTAGTGTACTCAAATAGTTATGAAGATAGTTAACTTCATAGTTAGCTCTACAGTAACTGAAAAAAAACACCCTGACAATTAGTAGTTACTAATGTAGTTACCGAAATAATTACTAGCAAAAGTACCTGAAAATTGAAACACATTATAATTACCTTTGATTTTTTCTTCCTCTCTTCATTTTTTCTGAACTTCTTCTTCCTCCGCTCTTTGTGCAGCCAGCTTACGATTTCTTTCCATTTTCTTCTCCACTAGCTCTTCCTCTTCTGCATTCTTTTCACTGGTTTCGTCCACTTCAGTTTTCTGACCTTCTTTTTCTGCTTCATTTGCCAAGTTTTCCAAGCCAGCTAATTCAGCTTCTTGTGGTGTCATCTCTGTTGTGTCGGAGAATTGAGTCAATGTAGCAACAATTTTCTTTTGGCTCTCCAACTCAGCCTTTAATTTCAGATTTTCTAGGTCTTGTGCCGTTGTAGTCTAATTTAGAACCACATTTTCCAGTCTTGCAGTTTCTAATTTGATAAGAGCATAATATGCGACGTTCTTAATGTGTTTTATCCTCATTTATGCAATTGTTTAACCCTTATTGTTGTATTATAGAGTCATTGAGTCTAATTAGGAGTCTTTGGCAGAGTTTGTGGTAAAAAGAGCTTAATTGTTGAATATTGCATGATTTATGAAGAGTTTTCAAAGTAGGATTCCTTATTGCATTAGGAATCCTAATCGGTTTAGGAGTCTACATGTTTCGACGTTTCTCAAAACGTCGAAGGTTTTAAGAGTTTCAATCAAAGTAGAACTCCTTGTTGAACCAGGAAATCCTGACGGAATCAGGAATCTATCAAATCATAAATTGTGCTACTTTTTATCTTCTCTTGTTAATACAATTATTTCTCTTATTTTTAGGAATATAATCAAAGGGAAAGCTCGGCAATTATTCAAAGAAGGAAAAGAATTTAAATGAGTCCATGCCGAGCACATGTCAAGAAGAGAAACCAAATGCAACAAGGACTAGAAGAGGAGCATGCCGAGCACATGGAGAAGTCTTGAAAGGCAAGACAAAGCAAGGCACGGCAAGGAGAAGAAAAAGAGAAGAAGAATTCGGATCAAAGAAGGAAAAAAATTGCCGAACTACATAAGGAATTCCAAGCCGAATGTGGACTGAATTCCACACCAAGTTCAAAGAGGAAATTGCCGAATTTAATCAAGGATTAAAGGAAGAATTATTTAAAGATTAAGTCAGAAAATATAAAGGGAATTTAGGCACACATGATAAGGGAAAGAAGAGTCTTGCCTTGCAAGAAAAGTAAATAGAGTTTCGGCACAACTCTTTGTGCCGAACACTAGCCTTTGCCAAAACCCTAGCTCTTCCTCTCTCCTATATATAGTTCGGCATACACATAGAAAAATCTATCTCATCTCTCACTTTCACAAAGCCAAAATTCTGCCAAGATTCCACCACAAAATCTCAAGAAAAATAAAGCCGAAACCCCTCTCCATCACTATCCAAAGTTCATACCATCCATCTCCATCAAATCACCTTTGCCGAATCTCCATTCAAGGTTTCTACAGAGTGTGATCAACTCTTCTTCCATGGCTTTTATTTTTCTGTACTGTTACTTAACTTTGTCTATGAAGTTTGTAAGGATTTGTGGATATTTTATTGGTTTTATTAATCTGAATTTAGACTTTCGAATATGCATGTTGATTGTTTAATTTCTGATTTTGATATTAACATGTTTCGAATTTTAATCAGGGTTTGTATATAATTTTCGCAAGTTATCAGGGTTTGTATTTTGGTTTATTTTCTGAATTCGTGTGAACAAAAGTGATACACTTGAGGGCTGCGTAGGTCATGGCTTCTTCTTAGGTGTTAGCTTCATTTACCGAATATTATACATGCTAGATTATACACGAAGTTGATTTAGTTTGTGTGTGTTCCTAGGGCTGAGAGTAATTCTGAAAATATGCATGTTAATGGGGTGAGGTGACGTCATACTTGTTACTTGTTTCCAATTCGACTCATTGTGCTTATGTGTTTCTTAGTTTAATTTCTACACGAAGTGTCTTTAAACTGATTAGCACTATGTTTAGGATTACGCACGAAGCTGGTTCTAAATAATTAAGGAGTTTTGCTAATTAGGTGAACCATGAAGGGCTCTAATTAAATTGGAACTAAAATACTTTCTTTTAAGCTTGCCGAATTTTATATTATGTTCTTTGTTTAATTTTGATACATGTTATGTGAGTTTTGTGTGATGTGTTATGTGTAGAGAATGATGATCATGTGTAAATGATAGTTGTAGGTTTTATTTTCTTTTTATTTTCCTAAAATTTTTAGTAGGTTATAGAATGAATTTTCAAACCCCCCTTCATGTGATTAAATGCCCTTGATTTCCCCGAATAGAACGATCCCTACTTGTCAATACTACACTCAACACAAGAAGGGTAATATATGTATGAGATTGTTTTGCAGGTACAAATGTGCGTGTATAATAATTCCCATCATAATTCTTCCGACATTTTTGCCAATCTGCTCTCTTTTTCCTGTAACTGTCTCTCTAGATCTTCAATCTTCTTCTGCTTTTCTCTGAGCTGTTCTGAAAATTCCTCGATGAACATTCCAGGTTGCATTTGGTCCCTTTTAGTCTGCTCGTCCGGTTGAGGTTCATCTTCATCATCACTGCTCCCCTCCGGGTTTGCAAAATGTTTCTGAAAAAAATAAAAGAACAATTACTGACACAGTTAGCATATAGCTACAGTTCCTAACACAGTTACTATAACAGTTACTCAGATCATAGTTACTCTAATACTTACTCAGATCATAGTTGCTTGCATGATAGTTACTCAGATAGTTACTGACATAGTTAGTCAGATAGTTACTAAGATGATAGTTAGTCAGATAGTTACTAACATAATTACACAGACAATTACAAAGATGATAGTTACTTAGATAGTTACTAACATAGTTACACAAACAGTTACAAAGATGATAGTTACTAACATAGTTCGTCAGATAGTTACTAAGATGATACTTACTAATAAGTCTTTGAGCTGATACTTCCACAGCTTTTTCTTCAACTGTTCGAGGTCCCATTTTCTAATGAGTATGCACAGCCAGTACTGGTTGCGAAAGGAATGTTCGTTTATAAGAAGCAAAATGATATAACAAAAAAGAATAAAGGAAGACAAAACTCGCGTGCTTACCAGAATGACATGAATACTTCCTCCTGTATTCTTTGATGGACGATCCGATTTCTTGTATTTAGTGTGACATCTTTTCATGAAGATTTTCACTTCTTATGCCCATACATAGTTAGATGTCTCACCTAAATCCTCCACAGCTCTCACCATGTCTATATGGAGGGTTCATTTTGCATTTGGGAATAGAAGCTTGATTAAGATGTCGATGATTATCAGCCTTGCGATATTCTCATCTCTGCTCCCTCTTTCTTCATCACTTTGAGGATTCTTGTTCATTTAAGCTGAAATGGCTTTAATCACCGTCTTCTTATCCACTTCCTTCGCTTGTCCAAAAAAACTTATCACAAAATCAGAAATGGGCGTCTCTTTTCTTTGAATATAGATTCCTGTATGGTTCAGCCCTAGAATTTGTGAAACATCTAATGTTTTGATTCTGAACTTCTTCCCAGCAAACTCAAACACATCTCTGACATGATCATAAGCTTCCAGCACCATCCCTACCTGGTTGTTTGATTTTGATCCGTAAACTAGTGTTGATACCCAAAAAATCATGCAATTAATTATTATGCTATCACCCGACAAAGACCACGCATAGTCACGTAATTATGTAAAATCCTATAGTTTTATAAGAATTTTATGTTCATTATTCGACTATAACACGCCAAGCAAACACGCCCTAGATGTGGACCCAAGTCACATCCACGCATTTTTGGGGCTTGCAGATGTGGGTATGGTGTGGAAGGTTACAGAAACACACATGCTCATTCGTCGATTTAATATCGTTGGTGATTTCGGTCTTGGGCCCGGGCCCGAAATCTATGCCCAACTAGTTAGATCGATGAATGAAGTGGTGAACATGCATGAGAATATGAGATTGGGTCAATCCCTCTTTAAAATCTAAATCCCAAAAGCACAAAAGCCATGGAGAAGCCCAACTTCCTTCTCTTTCCTTTAAGCCCAAAAGCCCTTCTCTAACCCAAACAACTTCACTATTCTTCTTCTTCTTCCTGTTTTCTGCGCCTCACCTCTTTTGCCCGCAACAAATGTCTTCTTCCCCGTTGCAACCATATATCCAGGCTTCTTCTTCCTCGCAGCACCCAAACACACAAACCGAACTAAAATCCCTTAGAATTGTCATCTCACCGCACTAAGGAAAACCTTTAAACCAGTCAAGAAGTTTCTCCTTCTCCTTGAAATCATGAGTTCACAATCCCTACATCTTTTTCCATATTTCATGGCATTGTGTTTGTAGTAATCAGTAGCCATCACATCAATCCTCTCTTCCAAAATCCCACCTCTCAAGCAAGCTTCTTTTCCCTTACTTTAGGGCATAAATCCTGGATGAACTTAAGAGGAATAATTTTACCCAAAATGATAAAGTTTATGTGAATCACCCTATAGCACAACCCTGAGCCTATAAAAAGAGAGATTCTGGGATCGATGAGGGGGAGGCATCAATCAGGAATCCTCGATCAAAAACCTAGAAAAGCTAGAAACAGCCTTCAATTCCCTACGTCTTCAAGCTTTCATGCCTTCAAGCACGAAACAAAGCTCACAACCATCTTCCCCCAAAAAAGCCTCATTCAACCTTCAATCTATTATTCCCAGAAATCCCTTACCCAGAAAAACCACCAATTCTCTTCACCGCAGTGTGTTTCTAGCTCCCACGCCATGCTTTCACGCTGTCAAGCCTCTTTTGTTTTTCAGATCTGAATCGCATACAAAATCTTCTCAATAATCAAGTTATTGAGTTGATTTTGGCCTACTTCAATGCTTAATTGAAAAGACCCCTCATCAACTAGGTTCTGGTGGAGTGCTTGAAACAGCTTTGCAAATGGAGTCCTCTCCACCAGACCTAGTACTCCTTGGGGTATTTGACATCTATATTCACCGAAATTTGGTATGGTGCTTCTAAACTATAGGGTTTGCACCTTTTTCTTCTCTTTCTGCTCTTTAAAACACAATTAAAACACAATTACTATGACAATTAATCACTTGAATAATATTTACTATGACAGTTACTGACACTGTTACTTGGATAGTTACTTATATAGTTCTCAGTTTTTGGACAAAATAAGAACTGTTACTTGTATAGTTACTCAGATAGTTACTTGTTACTTGGATAGTTAGTTGAATAGTTACTTTGATAGTTTTCAATTTTGAAGAAAGAATAACTGTTAATTGGATAGTTACTTAAATAATTACTCAGATAGTTACTTACATGATTTTTCAGTTGAAGTTGTTCTTGGTTTTCTATCACGGCCAACTTCTTTGCATTATTATCATCTTCATCTTCATCAATATCTTAATCAGATTCACCACCACCACCAGATTCATCATCATCAATATCATTATCATCATCACCATCATCATCTTGTTGCCGTTTTCTTTTGTTAGCTCTAGCTCCCCTTTCTGCCCTTAACTGCTCATTTGATAAGTAAAGTTACTATGACAGTTTTTTCAATTGTAACACAGTTACTAAGATAGTTACTCAAAAGAAAAATGATAGGAGCGCAAAGTGCGACGATATTAAAGAGTATATATCTCATTTTAGTCTTGTTTTTTTCCTTTGTTTTGTGTTTTTTGAGTCATTGAGTCATTTTGAGAGTCTTGTAGAGTGTTTGGTGTGAAATAGGAAGAAAATGCAAAATTTATGAAGAATCCTAGTTGGATCAGGTATATTGAGATGGACTTGGGCCTAGACCCATTGATCGAAGTGGGCCTTAAGAGAGAATTTGAGGGAGTATTAATATGAAATTAATTTGTTTAATTCTCTTTATTTTCTCTAATATAATTCTGATTTTCTCCTTCTTGTTTGTAGGAAAATATGAAGAGTTTAAGTACATTATGACTTTTGAATAAGCAATGAAGGCATGAAATAAAAGAGAGACATAAAGGAATTGAAGGAGACTCATAAGTGATACATTTCAGTTATGAAATTTAAAGGAGCAACCCATTATGAGAAATGAAGGTCATACGTGACACCATTATGGGAAAATTAAAAGTCATGCAATCTCATCCGTCCAAATGGTGAAGGGCATGATGGACAAAAGCCAACATTTGTTACTCTATAAATAGGAAACATCCACAACAGAATTTGACATCACTTCCTTACCAAAAACCATACCAAAATTTTACCAAAATTCCTCCAAGTTCATACAGAAAATACAAGCCAAAAATACCATCACTACCTCCAAATGTCGCACCATACCTAAGCCTCCATCCGATTTCACCACCCTTTGCCGAAAGTCTTCAAAGGTTTTCTTCAAAGTGTGATTCATCTTCTCATGGCTTTGTATTATTTCTGTAATTTTACAATTTTTGTAATGAATATTATTTCGATTTTGGTTTTGTTTATCAAGCATGGATTTCGGTTTCATTTGATTTCTATGTAATGGTTTTACAAACTTGAACATGTAGTGATTCGTGTACTTTGAATAGGGCAAAATATTTTCGTTTGAATCTTTGATTTATTTGATTAATTTTCATGAGTTCGAGCATCACAAATCGTGTGCTTGAGGGCTGCCTTAGCCATGGCAGTACATTAGGTGCCGATTTCATACACCAAAATAATCTAAATTGCATTAAACGCGAAGTTGTTGTTGTCTAGGTTATTTAATTAGGGCTGTAATAATTCTGAAAATTTACATGTTAATAAGGTGAGGTGACGCCATACTTGTTGCATGCCTCCAATTTGGCTTAGTGTGCTTATGTGCTCTTTGTGTTTAATTTCTACACGAAGTGTCTTTAAACCGATTAGCACCATGTTTAGGATTATACGCGAAGTTAATTCTAAATACTTTTGAAGTCTTAACGATTAGATGAACCGCGAATGACTCTAATTAGAATTGGAATTGAATAAACCTAAGATGAATCAGATTTGCTGCCTTGTTCTTGTGCATGCGTTTGTATGTGTTCTTGAGCGAATTTGTGTTTTGTTTTGTGTGGCGAAGTTGATCATTTGTATATATATAATTTAGATTTAAATTAGGGCAGTAGGAATATTAGGTAAAAACTTTCAAAACTCCCCATTTTATTACCTTAATAGTTTAGGGTACCCTACAATCCCCGGACTGAACGATCTTTGCTTACCTATACTAACGATGACATTTTTGCAGGGTTAATTGTGAGGCTAATTTCAGCCGTATCAAAAAACAGTTACTACGATAGTTACTTACTGATTGTCGTGCTTCCTTTCCTTTTCATTCTATCTTTCTTCCATCACCGGCATCATTATCATCGTCGCTTTCATCATCTTTTTGCCTTTTTCTTTTGGCAGCTGCCGCTCCCTTATCTTTGATAAACACAGTTACTAAGACACTTTTTCAATTGTAACATAGTTACTGAGATAGTTACTTATAAGAAATACAGTTACTATTATAGTTACTTACTAATTGTCGTGCTTTCCCTTCCAGCTTCCTTTTTTTCTCTTTCACTTTTTTTTCTAGCTCTTCTGCTTACTTCTTCTGTGCTCCCATCAATTCATAGTTAGATGATTTATACACTAACATTTGCATTACCAACTGTTTAATAGTTATATTAACAGTTAGACTAACAGTTACAGAAAGAATAAAATTTTGGTTGCAAAGATAGTTACCTTTTGCTGTTTTTCTTTTCCAGTCTTTTTGTGTTGCATTTTTTCTAGATTGTCATCGTTCCTTTTCTTTGTTCGTAGCTCGTGTTCTATATCATCGTCACTGTTAGTAACATTTTCTTCCTGACTACTTCTCAGTTTTGGTGCCAATTTCTTTTTTCTTTTTCTGCATATGTGAGGGAAAAAAGTCATTGTAACCCGATACGAACATAAACTCAAACAGTTTGATAGTTCACATATATGCATCACCAAATAGTTTACTCACAGTTACTAATACAGTTATGCAATACTTTGATAGTTACTAGGATAGTTACTGTTATAGTTCAATGCATATAACACAGTTTCATCCATTCACACTCACACAAACACTCAGAATTTCTAGCGCTCAAACAAACTTAAAAAAAAGAGCAGTTACTTTGATAGTTCCAACCATTTATTCTTGAACAAAATGTTCTATAACATCTATAGCAACATAAAACCATCTATAAACACAGTATATATGTATTAAACCTAAAATCATCTTCGAAGGTATCATCTAATCAACTCAGTGTAAACATCTCAGATTTCTAAGCCTCTTCTTCAGATTTCTCATACTTAATCAACTCAGTGTAAATCATTTCAGATTTCAAGGACATGTTTAAATTTCGGGTACAATATCACCAATTCGAATCTCTATTTGCTCAATTTGATTTCAAACTTCAAAAATTCAAATCTCATCGATTTTGTTTTAAAACTGAGAGAAAATAATGTGAAAGTTTTTCTATTTTTGTTACTTGTAAGGAGATTGGACCTTCGGTACGGCAAGGTGGAGAAGCAACGGTGACGACAGAGAAGGTGAGAATGAGAGAAGGAGACGTAGAAAGAGAGGAGAGAAGGAAGAGAAGTTGAGTTAGAGAAGGAGACGTAGAAGGAGAGAATGAAGAGAAGGAGTGGAGAGAAGTTACATGTCTGTAATAACCTAACGGACCAACGGCACAATCACGCCACTTCGTTCCGTTTTCAGCCCTAAACAGTTACATCAGTAGCATATTTTGTAATTATTTCATATTTTATGGTTAATTGTTAAGAAGGTCTTTTTTTATCATTAGCCCAAAGTACATGTCTTTTTTATAATTATGGGCCTTTAAATGTCCTAAATTATCAAAAGCCCCCAAAAAAAAAAACCGGAAAAAAAAAGTATGGATGAAAGAATTTCTGACGGGTAAATAAAAAGAGAAATTATAAGAAAGGAGAAAGGGGCGTGATGCTTAAAGATAAAAGTGAGGAATGAATTCGTCGTCACTGATGTTGCGTCGGTTCTTCTGTTGCACTGCCTCCACTCCATCTTCTTCATCTTCTTCTTCTGCTACTCTATGCTTCTCTTCCAACAGGAACAGGAAGCCCCTCGTCTTCTTAGGCTCTCCTCAGGTCTCTGCAACTGTTCTTGACGCCCTGGTGAATGCATCTAGTGCCCCTGATTCTCTGTTTGAGGTCTGTTTTGCTTCAACTTATGTCATTGCTTGCTTTACTTGAGGTTTTTTTCTGTTCTGGTGTTCCTTTATGTTATCCAATTAGACCCATCTTATAAGTGGTCTTTTAAAGCACCACAGACTTGTCATCATGTACTATTGTTTCCTGCATTGCTATTTGTTTTGGGTTTAAGGTGCTGTCACATTTTGTGGAACTATCTTTGACTAAGTACTTTCCGAGATAGATAGATGAGTAATTTGGTGTGATTTTAGGTTGCAGCAATTGTGACTCAACCGCCTTCACGAAAGGATAGGGGGAAGAAGCTGCTGCCTTCTCCTTTAGCACAACATGCTCTTGACAGAGGCTTCCCTTCAGACCTCATTCTCACACCTGCACGAGCTGGAGAGGTAATTTGGTATCATCTTTTGTAATTTATTGTTAATGAATTGCCTATCTCGTCATTAGTTACAGTCACGTTAACTGCAAAAACGTTTTTGTATAACGGCAATCATAAACTCCGACTCTAGTAGTAGTACTGCATTCCAAATTTTCATCGTTTAAGTGGATATAGACGTGCACATCGTTTGTATCATTTAAGTTTTCCCTCTTACTAAAAGTTCAACTTAGGATAACTGATGAACTCTTGTTTACATGCTCATGGCCCCTAATTTGTAGCTGACTCGGTATCTCTCTAAGTATGTGATCAAAATTTTCTTATTTTGTTCTTTTACATTTACTGCATAACCTTGTAAATTTTTGTCTGGAACATGAACAAAGTTTAAAAATTTATTTTTATATCAGACTGCAGTTTAAACTGAAATTATTGATTAATATAGTAATGCTTGGTTTTTCTTAGTTATTTCCTTTATAAAGGTTTCAACTTGGATGACATTGAACCCAACTTTGGTTCCAATTTGGTTGAGAAATTTGTCTGTTATGGGTAGCATTCCATTATTTTCTGTATTTTTTGAGCTGTCATTTCACTTGTTGGAAAACTCGGTGCAATTCCACTTGTTGGAAAACTCGGTGCAATTCCACTTTGTGGGGATAATAATTAGGCCAGTAAAAGTAATATGGCATTTCATACATAACCATGGAAGTAGTCTATTATGTAGCGATTATCCAATACTGTTTCTTGTTACATGATAATGATTTAAGGTTTCTCTAAAGAAAAAAAAACATGATTATGATTTGAGATTATTCGTATAAATTGTGTTTCTTTACATTATCATTCTGGAAGGTTTTGACGCTCTAGAAAGTGGTGATTTTATTTGAAGAGGGCTCACAAATGTGCAGGATATGTTCCTGTCCAGCTTGAAAGCTCTGCAACCAGAACTTTGCATTACTGCCGCATACGGGAACATTTTACCTAGCAAGTTTCTTAATATCCCGAATTTGGGTTAGTGGAATGACCTTTTCTAATAATATTGATATTTTAATTTTCTACATTGTATGAACACAAATGAACCATACTTTTTAGTTTCTGTTTATTCATCAAAACATTGGAATTCTGTCTATGACTGTTGAAAAGCAAGGCTGTGTGATGGGATGTTTACTTGGATAGGGTGTTATTCTATTGTGCACATTAATTAAAAGGAATGAAAAGAAATTCTGAGTTAGCATATTCCCCATAAATTGATGAAGTACGTTTTGAATTCATTATTTATTGTCTTGGCTAGAGAATGTAATGTGTTAGTTTCATCCGGACCAGACAAGAGAGTGCTTGCTGGATTCATCATTGTTAATATTCATTCAATTTGAAGGCATATGATGATCAATCTCCCTCCATCCCTCATCTCATTAATATTTTCGATAATATGGCCTAACGTTCCTGCTAGTTGAGGGTGTTCGTTTGGTTAGTTGCTCGTATAAAATTTTGATACCTGTGCCATGGTTCAGACGAGTTATTCCAATGTTCACATTTGTTAAAAATAATCAGGAGAAATTCTGGGTCCGTATATGCCCGCATGAACTGAAGAAGTGCATTTCGAATTCGTTATTTATTCTCTTCGCTAGAAGGTGTTATGTTAGTTTGTTCTGGACCAAAAAAGACAACTGGTTGCTGGAGTGATCTGGTCACTATTCATTTGTATTATCCTGAAGGCATTTGATGGTCAACCCCTCCATTCCTCACCTCATTCCTGTTTTCCATAGTATGGGCTATAATTCCTCCCAGTTGAAGGGTGTTAGCTTGGAAAATTTTTCATGGAAAAGTTTCATACCTGTGAGAAGGCCTGATATTTGTGTTTCCCATTCAATCTGTTAATCATTCGTCTTTATAATGTGCATTTGCATCAACTCTATAGAAGAAGGTTTTTCGGTTGTCAATCTGAGTCGGGACAATCCAGCAGATTGTGTGGGCCTTATTCTGTATGAGATATAGAAGTCTTAGAAACATTTGTTTGGATATAAACAAGAGAACTTTCAAGAATTTCAAGAAGGTGGAGCTGGAGTTTTTGTTGGTTCACTAAACTTTATGGGCACCCCTTTCCTCATGATTCAGTCGTAGTGTTTCTGTGCTTTACTTTAGAAGTGGAATGCTGTTGTCGTCTACTTATGTTGTTTTGCTTGATACCATCTTGAGTGCAGTCTCATTGGTTTAGCTAGTGTTGTCAGTGAACATCTTGTTCCCCTTGTTAGTACTTTATTTTACTTTTATTGAGAAATAAAATTAAGGTCAGAGTTTTGCTTTCCCTGGTGGTCATTTCTGCTAGCATTGATTCTCAGTCAAAAGTGACTACCTTCTCAGGCACAGTAAATATACACCCAAGTTTGCTGCCGTTGTATCGTGGTGCAGCACCTGTTCAAAGAGCTTTGCAGGTGTTTCAGATTTGACACTTCTTATTTCATATGATAATGGAAATTAGCATATATGTAGCCGCATATTACAAAATTATAAATTCTTGTAGTCACATGTAAACTTTCTGACTCTGGAGATTATCTACATCTGTTTATTTTCCAAATTAGGATGGTGTCAGGGAAACTGGAGTATCCTTAGCATTCACTGTGCGTGCGCTGGATGCTGGACCTGTGATTGCCAGTGAAAGACTTGAAATTGATGATCACATCAAGGTATTAACAATCATTTTGTGGCATTAATACTTAAATGAAATTTAATTAGGGCGGAAATTTTTAAATTTTATAGGTCATATTTCTACTTCTTAGAAAAAGATATGCGTAATTTTTATGTCTGAGTCAAATACTGAGTTTTCTGGAGGATGCGGTAGTGCACAAGCTGTGGTGGAAGATTTTTCATACATGCTGGCTTATGTATACGTATTATTGGTATTATGGCACCAACAAGTTAGTTAAAAATTTTAGCCAAGTTAAAGGGAAAATGGTTGACCTTTATATCTGTGATGCCAAAGTTATGGGTCCAAGTTAGTAATGGTCCCTTTATATTATGCGGTAGCTGTACCTTGAAGTGCAATATCTAAGTAAGTTGGTGGTTGACTGGGTTCTATGTGCATGAGGATACAGCAAAGATTGCCAATACTGATGTTTATTCTATACATTATAGAAACTTCCCCTTGGTATTAACATATTAGTTAAGTCACAATTATTAAATTTAGGACCTTCAAATTATGTTAAGTTGGCTGCCCACTGCCAGTACTAAAGCAATTTCTCATTGATATATATTCTGGTTTACATGCAGGCACCAGATTTGCTTGCTCTCCTATTTTCTGAAGGTATGCTTTATTCTGTTACTCCCTTTTTTCAAAAAACCTGTCATGGATTCTCCTTAAAAAAAAAAAACTATCATGGATTTTAGTTGATCTGAAACAGTTCTCTTTATTTTAATTTTTTTTTTTTTAAATCTATATTGCATCTTCAGTTTCACTATCAAGAGCCACATTACGGCTACATAAGGTCTTCAGTCTTATAACATATGGTCTCCTGCATGAATGCCTCATTTTCTTCGAAGATTTACAAGACAATTAAATTTTGACATGTCTTATTTTACATATACGATGTCCTGTAGTACATTGACATTGAACATGGTTGTTGTGCTCCATCGTCTAGTTGATCTCTGAGTACAATCAATATTATCAGTTTATTGTTTTCAGTTAGAAACTATTTAAGTAACCTATTTATTTTTTTATGCAGGATCCAAACTATTGATTCACCAGCTTCCTTCCATACTTGATGGTTCAGCTAAGTTGAAAGCACAGTCCCAGGATGACTCTAGAGCTACCTTAGCTCCAAAGGTTGTTAACTAAGTAAATATAGTTGTTTTCTGCAGTTGAGCGGTGGCCTGATACGTTTTTAGTGGTTAGTTTATTTTGCAAGTAATTTATTTTTGTTACATAGATTTCTCCTGAGGAGTCATGGCTGTCATTTGACCAGGACGCTGCAGTCCTACATAACAAGGTATCGTATTTCCTTTTCCAAAGATTATATTACAGTGACGACATGCAACCACCATAGGTTCGTGCATTTGCAGGATGGCCTGGAACTCGAGCTAAAGTTGTAGTTGTTGACAAAGAAAATGGTCACCGCAATATCCTGGAGCTTAAAATTATCACAACCAAAGTTTGCAGCCATAGCAATGATCAGGTCAACAAAGCAGATGACATCTCTTTTCGGAAGGGTGCATTAATATTCCCCTGTGGAGGGTCCACGTCACTTGAGGTGTGTTTGCATTTGACAGATATTTGATACTGTACAATTACTGCTAGGATACGATCAGGACACACGATCACGCCTTCTGTTTTCTGAATCATTTCTATTGATCTCCAAGGGTCGTGTTCTTGTAAGAACACATGCTAAAATCTCATTGGAACACATTCTATCTGAACACTTCTAGAAGTCATTTTATTTTCTTCTTTTATTCTTTGATTTATTCCCCTACCCAAAAAACAGATAAATGAATATATAAAAATTTCTCTAACCAATAACAAACTGAATTTTACTACTTTGCCAATTTTTTTGTGTGTAGTTTTTTTATTTTTTACCTAAATGCGTGGGAAGAACTCGTGCATTTGATATCACCGATTCTCCGAGTAAATGTACATATTACCTCGAAGTTGATTTTTTATTTGGTAACTTGATCAGGTACTGGAGATTCAGCTTCCTGGAAAGAAGGTAATGAATGCAGCTGCCTTCTGGAACGGTTTACGTGGTCAACAACTTAAAAGTTTTGTTGATGAGTCCTAGTGTAGGATTATTATTTATTTTTCTACAATTCATTTAATTAATTTCTTTGGTATATGAGTATCACCATCAATCAAAAGTTATGAGTTGATTAGTTTGGTATCGAGTTTTGGGGGAAATAAGTACTTATAATCATCATTATGAGTTGATTATGAGTTGATTATGTGTTTGGTAAGTTTTTTAAGAGGTGCTTATTTATAAAATTTAGTTGAAAAAATCACGATTTTAAAAACAGGTCTGATGTTGTTTATTTGTAACTCAGTTTTTTAATATTTGATTATTTTCACCTCCATACAAAACTAAGCCGTAATATTCGTATCAAATTGTCAAGAATTGATGAGTAACATAAATAATAATAGCAGATACCTAGAAATGCACTCACTTTGGGTGGGTTATCAGCCGGGGTTAATATTGTACATTATTCATCCAAATGTCCTCTGTTTTGAAAATGTCAAAGCACTCCTTGGTTTTAACCACATTTATGTTGGATTCGGAGAACTTAGGGTTTGCTGTTGGCTCTGATGATGTATTTGGGATTGTAAGGAAGTACAGGGCCGGTTGTCCTCGTCATAGCAAGAATAGGAAACCAGCCAAGGGTTCAGGTTCAGACTCCATGGCATCTTGTTCAGGAGGTGATGGTGGTTCTAGTGGTATTGGCACTTCAAGGACGACCAAGGAGGTAGGAGACTTGGCGCAAGTTCAAGCCGAGGAGAATGTGGACATGTAAACCGTTGTGCGGGAGGGGAAAGTGTAATATCCTGATTTTTTAAGTTGGTTAAATTTTATTTTTCTTTTTAGAAATAGAAAGTAGAGACCGTCATGAGTTCGTCACATTTTTCGGTGAATTATTTGAGTTCCCGAGCTAATTTTAGTGATTTTTCAAAGTTTAGTCGAAATTTTATCCACGTGGTGACGTGGCGAGCTCGGATTGGCTGTACTCTGCCATGTGGCATCTGGTTAGGTTCAGCTGATGATTATGCCATATTTTTGGCTTGTCATATTGATAGGAGCATAAAATGCGACGTTCTTAATATGTTTTTATCCCCATTTATGCATTTCTTATCCCTTATTGTTGTAATATAGAGTCATTGAGTCGTGTTAGAGTCGTTGGCAAGTGTTGGTGAATAAACTGAGCTAAAAATGCAGAAATGTCGATTTTTGAAGAGTTTTAGTTTAAGTAGGACTCCTTGTTGTACTAGGAATCCTGTTTGGACTAGGAAACCTGTTTTGACTAGGAAACTTGTCGGAATTGATTTCTTTATCTTTCGTTGTTTCTAATATTTGTGTGGATCGGTTTTGTGCTATAAATGTTAAAAATGCATAATTATGGTGGAGTCCTTATTGAACTAGGATTCCTAATAAGAGTTTGATTTGACTAGGACTCCTTTTTCAAGTAGAAGTCTATTTGGAAAAGGAATCCTTACTAAAGTAGGAATCCCAGTTGGATAAGGATTCTACGAGTTTGAGTACTAATTGAAGTCTACGAGTGAAGAATTTTAGTCGAATAAGGAGTCTACAAACGCTCGACGTTTTTGAATCGTCGAAAGAATTTCATTGAAAATACAACTCCTTGTTGGACTAGGATTCCTTATCTATCTAGGACTCTTACTCATGATAATTGTGCTACACATTTTTGTCTTCTTCTTGATTTATTTCATAATCATATTTTCAGGAAATCATGAGAAGACAATGGAAGAATTTTCGGTGGAATATGAAGATGCCATGCCGTGTTGATCAAGAAATGGAAATCCAATTTGGATTTGGAAACTTTCCTAATCTCCTAACCTTACCTATTACATTTATGTCTTTTTAAGACATCATTTGTCTAGATTAGGACAAGTTTAATGCATGAATTAATTGTGTATTTCTTTTCTTTATTTTCAGATTTACTTGGAGATAAAGGAGGAAATATTTCTTGATGGAGTCTTTGCCGAATTACCATGGTAAAAAGGAGAAGTAATTTTCGGCAAAATAGGATGACTTGCCGTGCAAAAGAAAAGGAGGAAGAGAAGGACTTGGAGACTTCATGGCCGGCCAAGATAAGAGATAAATGGTGGAATTAATATCTTTTTACATGGGAAAATCGGAAATTGCATGAGAGAAAAGAGGAAGACTTCTTGTGGGAATCTTCAAGGTCGGCACAACAAGGAATGAACTTGGACATGATCATAGCCTTATGCCTTTGCGTGTTGCCGAATAAAAGAAGATTAAATGAAGGAAATACAAGCATATTCGGCAGCAACTACATGATTATTGAAAGATTTGGCTGAATAAAAGAAAAGAAAGAAAAAGATTTCGGATTGCTTGAAGATTAAGTTTTGCCGAAACCAAAACCTAATTGGTTTCGGTTTGCTTGTGCTTCACCCTTGCCGAACCCTAGCTCTCCTTTGCCTCTATAAATACCACACTTTGGTATTCAGAAAGGCATCTCCCTTTCCTCACTTTTACCTTGCCGAATCCCTGCCAAATTAATTCCAGAAATTCTACCAAGAAGCTTTGCCGAATCCACTCACCATCTCTCTCGAAATTCCACCATCACCAATCCTTGCCGAAATCTTCATAAGGTTGTAACCATGGATTGTATTTTATTGGTTTTTGTTTCTTTGTATTTAAACATAACTTTGTCTATGAAGTATGTTTTGGTTTCTGAATTTTATTTTGGTATTGATAATTATATATGGGATCTTTGGATCTTTGTTATAAATGTTTGGGATTTTTATATATGATTGCCGATTTATGCATGTGATATGATTAAATATGTTGTATGGGCAGTAGGTTTTGAATGTGTTCTTGATTTTAATTAGGTTTATTTCCTTAATTCGTGTGGAACCGAAGGAGATATCTAGATGCATTCAATGGCCATGAGTGTTATCTAGGTATTAAATTCATATTCCGATTTAATACATGTTGAATTACACGCATGTTGGATTTGACATGTATTAATCTAAGGGTAAGAGTAATTATGGAAATTTACATGTCGATGTGAGATGGGTGACGCCATACTTGCTAACATGTTCCAATTCAACATATTGTGCTTATGTGCTAATTGTGTTTAATTTCTACGCATTGTGTTATTAAACTGATTAGTACCATGTTTAGGATTACACGCATGTTG
Organism: Potentilla sterilis; assembly: GCA_963682095.1. Taxonomy (NCBI): domain Eukaryota; kingdom Viridiplantae; phylum Streptophyta; class Magnoliopsida; order Rosales; family Rosaceae; genus Potentilla; species Potentilla sterilis. Next base: position 15,200,289 of record OY821764.1, read on the forward strand.
GATTCTAAATACTTGTGATGTTTTGAATAATTAGAATAACCGCATTGGCTCTAATTAAATTGGAACTTAATTGATCTTGAATCCGATATTTGCTGCTGCCCTATTACTTGTTTTAATTATATTGCATGTGTAATGTGATTTGTGTTTGGTGATTGTGTGAAAGGTGATGATCAATTGTATATAATAGCTTAGGTTTTGTAAAAATCGTAAAAATTCAGTAGGTAATTAGATAAAAATCGTAACCCCCTTTAGTACAATACTTTGTGTGATTAAAATCCCTTGATTTCCCCGGATAGAACGATCCCTACTTGTCAATACTACACTCGACACAAGAAGGGTATTATTTGTATGAGATTGTTTTGCAGGTACAAATTGTGCACGCATGTGATCCCATCAGTTTTTGGCGCCGTTGCCGGGGAAATTATAAATTTTTGATTCATAAAGTGTTGTTTGTAACTTTGTATAATTGTAAATTATTTAATTTCTGCAATAGTTTTGGGAATTGTATTAATAGGATTTTTGGAAATGTAATAGTAAATAGGTTAATTTTCCGATTTTTATTTTTGTTTTTATTTTTGGTTTTTGGTTTTTGCTCTTAATTGCCGATTTTTGTGTGATATTATTGTGATGTTGATACACCTAGATAATTTCTAGGAAGTTGATAGTTTTTGTGTATGCTTGTAGTTTATTGTAGTTTCTAAAGTGTAACATGTAGGTGAAGCCTCTTTTGTTGATCATAACCATAACCCTTCATACGAGTGATGCCATGTTAGGTATGTTTTTGTGTAGATTGGGAAACGGGCCCTGCAATGTTGGAATTAGTCCATCGTTGGCCCCCCACGCATAAAGACGCTAACTTGGTATTATTTTTATGAGGTTGAGGGCGGTTTTAATCAACACTTGAGACCGCTAGGGATCCGAGTTTATTTTACCAAGTATAGGGCAAGTTATTTTCATTGAATGGTGCGAGGTTTGTAAAACTGGTTCTCAAGACCCATAGACTGATGTTCATTCTCTGTGAGTGAGTCGAAAGGGGACTTGTCCTCCGTGGTTAAAAACTTTGAGACCTGCCTTGTTCCTAAAGAGAGTTTACTCTCCGTGAATCTTAACGACATCGCCTTAGAAAAGTAAAATACGTTCGACCTAGACGACAGCTTGTGCCGAAGCATCACCTCACTTTAGACGCTAGAAAATAACTTAAGCATATGTGGAATCTATTTTTCTTCAAAAAGGTAAAATTCGTCTTTAATTTTTGAGGTATATCGGAATAAGCATGATACTACCTTGGACTGTTTCAGCCCATTGCACTGTTATCTCCTCTGCTCCACGTACCTCGAATTTTAAAGTTGTGTGAATAAAAGACACCTAGAAATCCTAAGTTTCGGCAATCATAATACTTACATAATCGATGTAATTTAAAAACCAAACCAACATAGATACTTGTACAAAAAAATTTTCGTGTGATATGCATAACTAGTTTAAATTGTTAGGGAGTTTTGAAAGTCTATTTGTGTTAAGTTTGTTTATGATTTTGAGGGGAAGAGGAATAGGTAAGGTCACTAATGTTGCTTTTAGCCTTAACCCTTCATACTAGCGCTTGCGTTTTTATGAGGTTGAGGGCGGCTTTTATGCACTTTAGTGGAACTGACAACATAAGGTTCTCAACTGAGTAAGGGGCAATCATAGTTCGTTTGTTCTAATTTTGGTATTGAGGTTTGTTTAACTAGATCTCAAGGCCCACAGACTGATGTTCATTCCCTGTGAGTGAGTCGATAGGGAGTTCGCTCTCCGTGGTAACCAACAACGAGTCTTGCCTCACTCCATTTTTAGTACTTTCGTTCTAGCCTTCTGAAACCACGGAACCTTGTGTCTAGTCGATAGACCTAGGCCGCACGTCCACCGAGCTTCAAAACCTTAAATAAGTTTGATATGAGTAAATTTTTGATCTCAAAAGAAAACATTTCTTGGTTTGAATTTTTGAGGTATATCGGATCAAGCATGATACTACCGGGGGCTGTATCAGTCCATTGCACCGTTATCTCCTCTGCTCCACGTACTTTGAAAATTCGAACAAATCATATAGCAATTTAACTAGAGATACATAAAACACATTTTTCTGCTATACTTGTGAAATTGTGTGAGCCTTATTTGTAAATTTTCGTGTGATATACATCTTTGTAATATACTTGTAACTTTTTCATGTAACATATACTTGCAAATTTTCGTTTGTCATTATACATTTACACGTTGAACTTTTATGTAACATACTTTAAATTTTTCTTACACTTATACATACTTGAAATTTCGTGTAACATTTTTACATTTTTATAGTTAAATTTTCGTTGATACTTATACTTGTGTGATATATTTACCCTAACACTAATTGTTACATACTAACTATACACGATTGTTTTCTTTATAAATTCATTTATTAAACACCTCGAAATTTAAACAATTTCAGGTACATGAATCTTGGTTGGTCACAAGAGATTGAGGATAGATTGAAAAGAATTTGCAACCAAGAAGAAGAAGAGCCAGTTTTGCCGAGCACTTCTACACCAGAACATCAGTTTGTTTCTCCCACCTCATCACTTTTTGACCGAAATTTTGTGGCACCACCATCACCATTTCCATCAGAAGCTTCGTGTGAACTAAACCCTTTGTTTCACGAAGAACCAGAATTCGAGCTACTCCATAGTCCAATACCAATTCAGTACTTGAACTTTGATTTACCTGATCCTACATTCAGAATGACTTCATTGAGAGAGGAGAATGGTCAGGTAGATGCGCCACAAGGAGGAGTAGTAAGACCGAGTAATGTAACATATCCTGCAGTTGCACCTGGCAAGTCAGGAGAATTTGAGCTGAAGGGTGGATTTATCCACCAATTGCCTAAGTTTTATGGACTCAGTGGAGAGGATCCTAACCGCCACATTCAGAAGTTTGAATTCAGATGTGAGTCAATGTGCCCAACTGGGGCAGACTTACAACATGTGAGGATGAAGGCGTTTCCTTTTTCATTGGAGGATAGGGCACAAGAGTGGTTTTATGCTATACCACCTGGGAAGATGATTTCTTGGACAACAATGGTGAGAGAATTTCTCACAAAATATTTTCCATCATCAAGGGTGACACAGATCAGAAAGGAGATCACCTCGATCAGACAAGAGCCAGATGAGAGTTTTGATGTGTACTATGATAGGTACAAGGCTTTGGTGGCAACGTGTCCTAATCATGGGATACGTGAGGGTCTTCTTCTACAATACTTTTATGAAGGGTTGCGTCCCTTGGAGAGGAGATTCTTAGATTCAGCAGCTGGTGGATCTTTAATGGAGAAAAGTAGAGAGGAAGTTAAGAATCTGTTGGAGATGCATTTCACTAATCAACAACAATTCGGGTCTACTTCCTCTAGGCGAGTCAATGAGGCCAGCGGTTATGAGGAATCAAGTGTTGTCAAGGAGCTTAAGGAAGATGTGGGGAAACTCACTCAAATGATGTCTCAGTTTATGAAGCAGAAACATGCCCAAGTCTGTGGGGTATGTAGCATGGAGGGGCATTCATCAGATGTGTGTCCACAAGTTGGTGGAGGAGATAATTTTGAGGAAGCCAATGCAATTGGTTTTCAAGGGCAGCAACGTCCCACTTTTCAGAACTTCAACCCCAGATTTAATGATCACCCTAATTTTCGTTGGGCAAACAATAGCAATGTGCAGAACCCTACACAAGTGGCGCCACCACAAGCAAACCAAGGAGGAATGGTGTTTCAACCAAGACCTCAAGGGCAATACCAAGGATATGTAAGACCCCAGCAGCAACAATTCTACAACAATAATGCACAAGCATCGTCAAATCCCAATTATGACGCCATGCTTAAGTCTTTGAATGATGCAACTCATACATTGTTGCAATCTACAACCTCGAACACCAAGGACATTTCTGAGTTGAAGAATCAGATGGGGAAGGTTGTGGATTTCATGGGGCAAATCCAAGAGCAAGGAAGACTACCTGGTGGGGTGATTAAGAACCCCAAAAATGAGCAAGCTAATGCAATAACCACAAGGAGTGGTAAAGTTTTGAAGGGGCCGGCACTCAAGGAGGTTGAGGACGTGTTTGTGGATCATCATGATGATGGTGATGACGTGCTAGAGCATGTTGATGCCGAGCAAGAGAGGGAGACACTCGGCAATAATGAGGTGCATGGCGATGATGATGATTCAAATGGCAATGAGGCCGAGAGGAGCAAACCAAGCAAGGCTGAGCTCGAGAAAATGAAGAATAGGGACATGGAAAAAGATCCCGCTACCTCAGAGACACTTAAGGTAAAATCTGACTCAAGTGGATTAGTTAATGCTAACCAATCTTCGAGTTTGCCTTTTCCTTCCAGGTTTGCAAAATCGAAGAAGGAGAAAGCAGATGAGGAGGTACTTGACATTTTCAGACGTGTGGAGGTGAACATACCATTGCTTGAGTGTATCAAGCAAATTCCCAAGTATGCCAAATTTTTAAAGGAGCTGTGCACAACGAGGAGGCATACTAGGGAGGAGCAGGTGGTGAAGATGAGTGAGACGGTCTCAGCCGTTCTCCAAAGAACGCTCCCACCTAAAATGAAAGACCCTGGCAGCTTTTCTGTGCCATGTAAAATTGGACAATTTAATTTTGATAAAGTTTTGCTAGACTTAGGGGCTTCAATTAATGTAATGTCTTATAATGTGTATAAGTCCCTAGGTTTAGGCGAGTTGAAAAAGGACAATGTAATCATTCAACTCGCCGATAGGTCTAACAAGTATCCTGAGGGATATGTTGAGGATGTTCTTGTGCAGGTAAATAATCTGATATTTCCTGCAGATTTCTATGTGCTTCAAATGGAGGAGTCGCCCATTAATTCCACTCAACTATTGTTGGGGCGACCATTTATGAGGACAGCAAGAACGAAAATTGATGTGGCTGAAGGCAATCTCACCATGGAGTTCGATGGTGAAGTGATTGGCTTCAATATCTTTGAGGCCATGAGGTATCCAATTTCTGATTTAAAACCTTGCTATAATGTTGATGTAGTTGATTCTATTGCGCAGGTTTTATCAGAAACTTTGGATCAATAGCAACTAGCTATTGAGCAAGGGGCCGGAATTGACACAAATGGGGAGAGATTGACTAAGGAGGAACGGCTCAAACTTGAGCCGAGCCTAATGCATATTGTTGCCGAGCTAGAGGCAGCATCCCATGTGAAAAAGCAATGTAAGTATATGTCAATTCCCATTTCCACTAATAAAATTTTACCATCTGTGGAACAGGCCCCTATTTTAGAACTCAAGGTGCTTCCGGATCATTTGAAGTATGTATACTTGGGAGACGATGACACATTACCAGTTATTGTGTCATCACAGCTGAGTGAGCAGCAGGAAGCACGTTTGACTAGCATGCTGAAGAGGAACAAGACCGCCATTGGATGGACGTTGGCGGATATCAAGGGAATCAGCCCTACAACTTGTGTCCATAGGATCTTGCTTGAAGAAGGAGCCAAGCCTACTAGGGAGGGTCAGAGACGATTACACCCCCCTATGATGAAGATTGTGAAGGACGAGGTGATCAAATTGCTGGATTGTGGAGTCATTTATCCAATCTCAGATAGCCAGTGGATTGCACCTGTCCAAGTTGTACCTAAGAAGAGTGGAGTCACAGTTGTGAAGAATGACAAGGATGAACTCGTGCCCCAACGATTGGTGACAGGTCATAGGATGTGTATCGACTACAGAAAGTTGAATGCTACTACACGAAAGGATCACATGCCTTTGCCTTTCATGGACCAGATGTTGGAGAGACTAGCTGGGCACGAATTCTATTGCTTCTTGGATGGGTACAGCGGTTACAATCAGATATGCATTCACCCAGATGATCAGGAGAAGACAACGTTCACATGTCCCTTTGGTACGTTTGCCTATCGACGCATGCCATTTGGTTTATGCAACGCACCAGGTACATTTCAACGTTGTATGTATTCCATTTTTAGTGATTATATTGAGAATATCATTGAAGTCTTTATGGATGATTTTAGTGTTTATGGAAAAGACTTTGATGTATGCTTAGAGAATTTGGAATTAATCCTGAAAAGATGTGTAGAAACTAACCTTGTACTTAATTGGGAAAAGTGTCATTTTATGGTAACACAAGGGATAGTTCTAGGACACATTATATCTGCAAAGGGTATTGAGGTAGATAGGGCCAAGATTGATATTATGCTTCACTTACCCTCCCCTACAACTGTAAGGGAGGTACGTTCGTTTCTTGGCCATGCAGGTTTTTATAGGAGGTTCATCAAGGATTTTTCGTTGGTGGCGAAGCCTATTTGTGCCCTTTTGCAGAAGGAGGTTCCATTCATATGGGACAAAGGGTGTGAAGATGCATTTGTCAAGTTGAAGGAATTGTTGACATCAGCACCAATCATGGCGCCACCTGACTGGAGCCTACCATTTGAGATCATGTGTGATGCTTCAGACTATGCAGTTGGAGCAGTGCTTGGACAGAGAAAAGAGAAGAGGCCGATTGCTATATATTATGCCTCTAGAACTTTGAATGATGCTCAATTAAATTACTCTACAACTGAGAAAGAACTGTTGGCTGTTATTTTTGCTTTAGAAAAATTTCGTTCATATCTATTGAATTCTAAAGTGATTGTGTATTCTGATCATGCAGCCTTAAGATATTTGATGAAGAAGAAGGATGCTAAGCCACGCTTGATTCGATGGATTCTCTTACTCCAAGAGTTTGACATCGAGATCAAAGACAAGAAGGGGAGCGAGAATGTTGTGGCGGATCACTTGAGCAGAATTGTGAGAGAGGAGGAAACGTTACCACTTCAGGAAACTTTCCCAGATGAGCAGCTTTTTCGAGTGGACACAAAAGAACCTTGGTATGCAGACATTGTCAATTATTTAGTTACTAAAACTTTTCCAAGTACATGTTTGCAGGCAGCCAAGACAAGGATTAAAAAGAATGCAAGACACTACATATGGGACGACCCATATTTGTGGAGGATTTGTAATGATCAAGTGATTAGACGTTGTGTGCCACAAGAAGAGCATAGGCCGATCCTTGCATTTTGCCACAATGAGGCATGTGGAGGACACTTTGGAGCTAAGAGGACAGCGCTCAAGGTATTAGAAAGCGGATTTTATTGGCCAACAATTTTCAAGGATGCATACACTTTTTGTATGACATGTGATAGGTGCCAAAGGACAGGTAACATTGGTAAGAGAGACCAAATGCCCCTAAATCCTATAATATTTGTTGAAATTTTTGATGTTTGGGGTATAGATTTTATGGGACCTTTTCCTTCATCTAAGGGCTTTCTATATATCTTGTTGGCTGTTGATTATGTGTCAAAATGGGTGGAGGCGAAAGCCACAAGGACTAATGATTCTAAAGTTGTTGCAGGTTTCTTGAGAACTAACATATTTTCCAGGTTTGGAGTACCTCGTGTGCTTATAAGCGATGGAGGTTCTCATTTCTGCAACAGAACAATAGAGGCTTTACTCAGACGATATGGAGTCACCCATAAGGTATCCACACCTTATCATCCTCAGACGAGCGGAATGGCGGAAGTGTCCAACAGAGAGATAAAGAGCATATTGGAAAAAACTGTGGGCCCATCAAGGAAAGACTGGAGCGACAGACTTGATGATGCACTTTGGGCTTACAGAACGGCATACAAGACACCCATTGGGATGTCTCCATTTCGGCTTACATTTGGCAAGGCATGCCATCTTCCAGTAGAGTTGGAGCATAGAGCATGGTGGGCGGTCAAGCAATTCAACATGGAACTTGACAAGGCTGGACTTCACAGGAAATTGCAGCTGAGTGAACTTGAGGAAATCAGAAATGAAGCATATGATGCTGCATGGATTTACAAGGAGAAAACGAAATTGTATCATGACAAGATGATAAGAGGCAAAACGTTTCATATTGGCCAGAAAGTCTTGTTATTTCATTCTCGTCTTAAATTATTTCCTGGCAAATTGCGTTCTCGTTGGGTAGGACCATATATTGTTACTAATGTGTTTTCTCATGGTGCTATAGAAATTCAAAGTACGGAATCAGGAAAAGCGTTCAAGGTGAATGGTCATCGACTTAAGCCTTACTACGAACCTTTTGAGGAGCACACCATTGAGGAGACACAATTCAGAGACGCACCAAGATCCTGATGATATGGAGAAGAGTCTAGGCTAAAGGACTATAAACAATTAAGCGCTGCATGGGAGGCAACCCATTTCAACCAAAAATGTGAAGGAGCCGTCTACGAGAGTTTGAATTTTCTAAATCCCTAAACTCTTTTTGGTTGAATTGTATAAATGTGGGACTTGTGATTTATCATATGCTTAGAAATTACTACATGAAATGTGTACATTGAGGACAATGTAATTTTCTAAGTGTGGGGTAGGGATACATGTTTCACATGTTTGTATTTGTTTTGAGTTTTTGTTTTGAGTCATAAAAAGAAAAGAAAATAAAAAAATCAGAAAATCAGAAAAATTTAAAAAATTTCGGTGTTTTTTTGTCTCTATTTTCGTTGCTTTTTAATTTTGTTTTTAATTATTGAGTCTTAGGTGCCCCTAAATAGTCTATGATGATTATATCTTTGAGTACATAGATGATGGTTTTGCATAATCTTGAAATAATTGTGAGTTTCATGGACTTTGTGATTGGTTTGAACATTTGAGACTTGAACTTAATTGTGTAAGAAGCATGTTTGTTGTGTTGATTTTGTTCCATAATAACCTTTGTGAGCTTTGATTGCCATATATACTTTCTTCTTGAGTGATAAAAATGGGCAGAATTTTTCAAAACTTCATCATTCTTTGAACATTCAATGACTATGTGCCATAGATTTTAATGAACTCTAGAATGCTAGAACTCACTTTTGACAATTTTTGAGACTATTATTCATGAAATGCCTTGATTTTGAAAAGGATTGAAAAGATCATGTTAGGATTACCACCAATGCCAAACAAAGCTTATGCCTAATTTGTGCCCGTCGTGGGACTCCTTAGTATTAACCCCTTTGAGCCGACATTGAGCCATTTATTTCATCACCTTGATACACTTTCCTTGAGCTTAGAATATTTTATCCTTGCCATTGTTGTCAAGACTTGGTAAAGTTTAATGGAATTTGTGAATTGAAGTGATGTTGTGAAGTAAGTGTGGGGTGATCTTGTCCAATTATTAAGAAAAGAAAAGGTGTTGCCGAATAAAAGAAGAGAAAAAGAGAAAAATCGGATAGAAAAAGAAGAAAAATAATTGATCCGAGAAAGAAAGAAAAAATTAAATTAATTCGGCAATAGAAAAAAAAAAAAAAAAATATTTGGACGAAGTTGTGATTGTGAAATTGGAGTTTGTGTGATAATTGAAGGTCTATTTGTGTTATATTTGACCTTTGTCCATTTTCACTATGTTATGGGGAAGAAAAGAATGAATTTTGGGCCCAACATGATAAAATTTGGCCCTTTTGAAGAGAAGTCATAAGGAGGATTGAATTTTGCCAAGTCTTGGTGACATTCTATCACCACTTCCTAAATGAGAATGCCTTATGCCAATCCCCGTTATCACCATTTTGGTTATCTTTTCATGATTCTTAAAATAGGTGAACTTTGATTAGTGGAGATTTTTGTCGAGAATGAGCATATGGTTTTGGTTCATTTGTGCACATAGTTGTTATATGAAGTTTTTCCTGAAAGATCTATTCACAAAGTGCTTTTATTTGATGAAATATGCGAGCTATTTGTTGCCTTACAATCTGTTCTCTTGCATATACTTTGAGTGAATTGCCATATCATGAGTGAAAAGAAGAGAGTATGCCTAAGTGAGGAGGATGGAATCAACATAACATGTCATTGTTTGTGATTTTCGCTTCTTACTTGTTCATGCTATGATACATGTCTATGACGCTTGGGATTATTGTGCTTACATTGAATGCTTAACTTGAAAGCTATGTGTTTAAAGATCCTGAGACGATCATTTTAGGGGCTGTAGTGTTGAGTCTTTTTATTTGTTTTGCTAAGGGACTAGCAAAGGCTAAGTGTGGGGTAGTTGATAGGAGCATAAAATGCGACGTTCTTAATATGTTTTTATCCCCATTTATGCATTTCTTATCCCTTATTGTTGTAATATAGAGTCATTGAGTCGTGTTAGAGTCGTTGGCAAGTGTTGGTGAATAAACTGAGCTAAAAATGCAGAAATGTCGATTTTTGAAGAGTTTTAGTTTAAGTAGGACTCCTTGTTGTACTAGGAATCCTGTTTGGACTAGGAAACCTGTTTTGACTAGGAAACTTGTCGGAATTGATTTCTTTATCTTTCGTTGTTTCTAATATTTGTGTGGATCGGTTTTGTGCTATAAATGTTAAAAATGCATAATTATGGTGGAGTCCTTATTGAACTAGGATTCCTAATAAGAGTTTGATTTGACTAGGACTCCTTTTTCAAGTAGAAGTCTATTTGGAAAAGGAATCCTTACTAAAGTAGGAATCCCAGTTGGATAAGGATTCTACGAGTTTGAGTACTAATTGAAGTCTACGAGTGAAGAATTTTAGTCGAACAAGGAGTCTACAAACGCTCGACGTTTTTGAATCGTCGAAAGAATTTCATTGAAAATACAACTCCTTGTTGGACTAGGATTCCTTATCTATCTAGGACTCTTACTCATGATAATTGTGCTACACATTTTTGTCTTCTTCTTGATTTATGTCATAATCATATTTTCAGGAAATCATGAGAAGACAATGGAAGAATTTTCGGTGGAATATGAAGATGCCATGCCGTGTTGATCAAGAAATGGAAATCCAATTTGGATTTGGAAACTTTCCTAATCTCCTAACCTTACCTATTACATTTATGTCTTTTTAAGACATCATTTGTCTAGATTAGGACAAGTTTAATGCATGAATTAATTGTGTATTTCTTTTCTTTATTTTCAGATTTACTTGGAGATAAAGGAGGAAATATTTCTTGATGGAGTCTTTGCCGAATTACCATGGTAAAAAGGAGAAGTAATTTTCGGCAAAATAGGATGACTTGCCGTGCAAAAGAAAAGGAGGAAGAGAAGGACTTGGAGACTTCATGGCCGGCCAAGATAAGAGATAAATGGTGGAATTAATATCTTTTTACATGGGAAAATCGGAAATTGCATGAGAGAAAAGAGGAAGACTTCTTGTGGGAATCTTCAAGGTCGGCACAACAAGGAATGAACTTGGACATGATCATAGCCTTATGCCTTTGCGTGTTGCCGAATAAAAGAAGATTAAATGAAGGAAATACAAGCATATTCGGCAGCAACTACATGATTATTGAAAGATTTGGCTGAATAAAAGAAAAGAAAGAAAAAGATTTCGGATTGCTTGAAGATTAAGTTTTGCCGAAACCAAAACCTAATTGGTTTCGGTTTGCTTGTGCTTCACCCTTGCCGAACCCTAGCTCTCCTTTGCCTCTATAAATACCACACTTTGGTATTCAGAAAGGCATCTCCCTTTCCTCACTTTTACCTTGCCGAATCCCTGCCAAATTAATTCCAGAAATTCTACCAAGAAGCTTTGCCGAATCCACTCACCATCTCTCTCGAAATTCCACCATCACCAATCCTTGCCGAAATCTTCATAAGGTTGTAACCATGGATTGTATTTTATTGGTTTTTGTTTCTTTGTATTTAAACATAACTTTGTCTATGAAGTATGTTTTGGTTTCTGAATTTTATTTTGGTATTGATAATTATATATGGGATCTTTGGATCTTTGTTATAAATGTTTGGGATTTTTATATATGATTGCCGATTTATGCATGTGATATGATTAAATATGTTGTATGGGCAGTAGGTTTTGAATGTGTTCTTGATTTTAATTAGGTTTATTTCCTTAATTCGTGTGGAACCGAAGGAGATATCTAGATGCATTCAATGGCCATGAGTGTTATCTAGGTATTAAATTCATATTCCGATTTAATACATGTTGAATTACACGCATGTTGGATTTGACATGTATTAATCTAAGGGTAAGAGTAATTATGGAAATTTACATGTCGATGTGAGATGGGTGACGCCATACTTGCTAACATGTTCCAATTCAACATATTGTGCTTATGTGCTAATTGTGTTTAATTTCTACGCATTGTGTTATTAAACTGATTAGTACCATGTTTAGGATTACACGCATGTTGGATTCTAAATACTTGTGATGTTTTGAATAATTAGAATAACCGCATTGGCTCTAATTAAATTGGAACTTAATTGATCTTGAATCCGATATTTGCTGCTGCCCTATTACTTGTTTTAATTATATTGCATGTGTAATGTGATTTGTGTTTGGTGATTGTGTGAAAGGTGATGATCAATTGTATATAATAGCTTAGGTTTTGTAAAAATCGTAAAAATTCAGTAGGTAATTAGATAAAAATCGTAACCCCCTTTAGTACAATACTTTGTGTGATTAAAATCCCTTGATTTCCCCGGATAGAACGATCCCTACTTGTCAATACTACACTCGACACAAGAAGGGTATTATTTGTATGAGATTGTTTTGCAGGTACAAATTGTGCACGCATGTGATCCCATCACATATGCAACTTGTCACTTGGAGGGAAGAAGTTTGCCCTTAGCTTGACACTTGGTGCAAGCACCTTGGTAGATGGTGTGGGAGATGACACATGTGGTTTGGTGATTGGCCTTCTTTTCCTATAAATAGGAATTAGCCCCCCTCTCCCAATTCAGTCCGTGCCATTTTTTTAGAGAGGTTTCTCTCTCTAGAATTCTCTCTCTACAATATTATTATTTTATTAGATTTGCGACGAAACTTCTGCGGATCATAACTTTTGATCCGTAACTCCGATTCTGAATCTGCGAGTGGGTACGGATTCGTATCGACGCGATCCTTCTATCCATGGTGGTTGGAGTTAAATCCAACGGTGATTTCTAGAAGGCTTGTTCTAGGTTGCTCAATTTACGATCTGGGTGTCGATTTAGTTCGTCGAGGTGAGTGGTTTATGTAATGTGTTTTAAATATACTTATATGCTTTTAAAATAGTCGAAAGACATGTTTTGATCTATTTGCGAAATATGTGGAAATTATATATACTATGATGTTGGATCTATTGTTTGTAATGAATGTTGGTGATATATGATTGGTGATATTTAAATCCTTGATTGGTTGTTACGTAACTACAATGTTGGAAAGCATGTGTTTTTTATTTGAGTTATATGACTTGATCATGCATTTCATGATGGGAAAATGGTAAGATTGGAAGTTGAAGGGAACATGAGTGTTTGGGTACTATTATTGGAAATAAAACTTTTCGTGTAGTTGAGTTAACTCATGGGACATCCAGTAGCTATGATCAGTCCACATGTGTACGAGTTTAGGGAAAGTATGCCCCTTCGACGCTAGAAGTCAATAAAATGATCTATTTCGGGTTTCGGGACAGTGGACCATGAGTATAACAAGAAGACTAACGAAAGAATAAAAATATATATTTGAGGGCAGTGGAAAGTGTGAGGAGGAACATTACATGCATGCATTGTTATTATGTTATATGTTTTGGGATTGCTTGTGTTGTTTATTTATTGTTGTTAATTGTATTGTGGTCGACGTGAAATATATGATATACGTATTTTGTAGCGTGCGTAAAATGACATGGCTTTGCTGGCACATTAGATAGGGAACTCACTAAGTGCGTTGTTTGGCTCACCCACCCATTTACTTGTTGTTTTGCAGAGAGGTGTTTAGTGTTTGTCGAGTCAAAGTGTCGGACGAGCCTAGGGTAAAGAGCATAGAAATAAGTTGTTTTATCTTTTATTTACATTCTGCTTTATAACATTTTACTCACACTTCGGGATCGGCGCCGGGTGCTTAAACCCCACTGACGTCGAGACCGGGGCGTGACAGAAAGATTCCTACATAAAGTTGGGATTACTTCCCCAATGAAGTACACCGGCGGGTCTTAGGCCTCAAGTTAATGTGTTGTGGAAGCTTTGTTTGATTAGTGTATGAAAACTTGCATAAAGCAAACGCAAGTTTACATAAAGCAAACTTACAATTATTCCCACTAACTAAACTGATAATAAATTAGACCCAAAGCGGAAAGCAAGTGTTTTTTAGCCGATGCTTTGTGGGCATTTTATTAGACTGAAGATTCTAACCAATGTTTTATAGCCAATGCTTTATTTGACCCTATGATTCTAGCTAATAAAAAATGGTCTGTAGGTTAGTCATATAAATACAAACCTCTCGGAGTTGGAGTGTGTCAATCATCTCTTTAACTTTGCTTAATGGGTGCTCTTCATTATCTTTCCAACTTGTGTACTGTCACTAGAACAAGGACCAAGAGGAAAACAATGCAGGTACATACAGTTCAGTTACATACCACTTGAACTTTACTATTTCTCCTCCCCAGCTTTAATTCCACTCTGTCTGTAAATATTAGCTAGAATAGGCACAGCTAGTTTCCTCTGAGGAGTTGTATACTAATTAAACATGGATTCTATTGATCCCCAGAAAGTTGAGATCAAAGTAAAAATGGATTGTGATGGCTGTGAAAGAAGAGTTAAGAAGGCTGTCTCGTCAATGAGAGGTCCCTCTCTCTCTCTCTCTCTCTCTCTCTCTCTCTCTCTCTCAAAAACCAAACCTTACTGCAGACTGATGATGTTCGTACGCATGCATGGCAGGGGTAGAAAGTGTGCAAGTGAACCGAAAACAAAGTCGGGTAACTGTGAATGGTTATGTGGAAGAAAACAAGGTGTTGAAGAGAGTTAAGAGTACGGGCAAAAGAGCTGAAATTTGGCCATACATACCTCAACATCTTGTCCATTATCCACACGCATCAGGATCCTACGACAAAAGGGCACCACCAGGTCACGTTAAGAATTCAATTTCCTTTCCGGCCTCCGATGCATCAGACGGCAACATTGTCTCATTTTTCAGTGACGACAATGTAAATGCTTGTTCTATAATGTAGTATCTTACAAAATTAAGGAATCATCTTGCCTTTTATTTTCTTCTTAATGAATAATATTATCGTTGGCCTTCTGTTTATAGACTGAATAAATCAGATTCCAAATGTACGTCATTGCTCGCACTACACCAGAAAATGCATAAGATAACAGTGGAAAACCATTGTCTGATATAGCAGCCCACCGTTGTGTATCAGACCCTTGTCTGATGAAAATGTTCCAACAACGGTGAATCAACCTTTGTCTGACAGTATACACAACTCAACAGATGCCAGGCCATGCCATGCGCGGCATATGCCAAGCCATGCCATGTGCGAGATTGGGACAACAATTGTCCCTTCGAAAACGTTGTTGGACAAGTTGCGCACATAACACAGTTTAATGAAACAACCATTTTGTGGTTGAGATTTGCACAACGAGTGTGATAGCAAAAATTATTCCCTGCGTGACTCAAGCATGTGCTTGAGTCTGAAAAATCTGACGTGGCAGTTAGTAACAGAAGGTGGAGAGGACGCGCGGGTAGTGTGCGAGTCTCATCTTTCCTTCGTCACTTCTGCGGTCTCTCCTCTGCTCCCGTTAGTGGGCGATCTGCTCTGCCTTGCATCACTGTGCTCTCATATCCCTCTCTCTTCCGTTCTCATATCCCTCTCTCTTCCGCTCTCATATCCCTCTCTACCCATCTGTGCTCCCATCTATGCTCCCATCTCCTATCTCTGGTCCAGTTTTTCAGTCTATTTTGACACTTATATATCCCTGTAATCGTTCCTTAATGGCCAACCGAGCTCCGCTGTCTCGATCGGCAGTATGCTTACTACAGAGCTTCTTATTCTTACAAAACGGCTTGGGCATCAAGTGGGTTCTCGTTCTCTCTTCTCTGTACTTAATTTTGATGAGTTGTGATTTTACAAATTGATGGGTTTGAGATTGTGCTTGCATAGTTGATCGGGAATAATCGAATGGTCTGGTTCTGCACCGCAACCATGCAGATGAGTCGACGCGGCGAGGGACAAAGACTTGTGGTGGGAGATCGGTGAAGAGGTAGACCAGTGGTTGGGTAATTTGCTACAAATACCCAGTTGTGGCGACTTGGTTGTGTCGTAGGAGGTAGTACATGTCCAATTTCAGTGGTCGTAAGGTATGAAATTGAAATATGAGTTCAATCTTACTTCAGCAAGTGTCTCTAAATTATGAAATTGGAGTTAATTGTACGAACGGGTCAGAAACAGCTAACAAGTAGTTTGGATTAGCCATGTTTATGCAGTCTGGGTACTTTTCTAAATCTGTTAATGCTCAATTTGTTGTAGGTCAATCCGAAAATGAATTTTGGGTAAACAGAGAAAGCAGAATTTGGTGAAGCGAAGTTTGAATTCAGAAGTTGGTCCCCGTAGTCCAGTAGAATTTGCTATGAGCGGCGTTGATCCTTGCTTGTCGGAAGAAGTGTCAAGGGCAATGTGTGAAATGCAGGATATTGAAAACAAAGTTGGAAGTTTAAGTGCAATTTTGGATAATATGGAGGGACAATTTGAGATTGTGAAAGACATTGTGTCGGAATTTGAGGATAGGTTGGGTTTTGTGAATGAATATGGAATAGAAGGGGTTATTGCAAGGGTAGTCCAAAGTGTGTTTGGACAGGGGGTAAATAAATCAGTGAATTGGGATACCGGTGTTGAAGCAAACACTGACGACCGATCGGTCATTGGTATGCAAACTGAAGGGTTCAAAGGAGTGCCGCTATCGACAATATTGGACGAAGAAGATTACAATGTTGAGGCTGAGCTCCCAGCTGTATAGGTGCATTCAGTAGTGATATAAACTGAAATGTGTGGTTAGGTGTGTTTGATAAATGCATGAAAATTGTAGGGAGGATGTCCAATGTTCAAAATTAATCTAAATCTTTTGCAGGAAAAGAAATTTAATGACGGGGTTAATGGAAGTGGGGGCGAAAGTACGGACGAGGAGGGTGGCAACAATCCCGAACTGCGTGATCATGAACCATTAAATTCCAACCTTGTTTTTCCTTATGTTGGAGAAATGTCTCCCCCAGATATGCAATTAATGAAGTTCTTGTTTGAGAAAGACGGAATAGGAAGAGATAGTTGGAGGTGAATTTACAATCCGTTATAATATTGAAGTAGTGACTTGTTAGTTTGAATGATTTGCTTAAGTGTATCAACACTTGTGCAGAGACGTAATTGCCCGTTTTAGAGAAATTGTGGTGTTGAAAGGAGAATTTGAATGTCTGCGACCGGGCAACATAATAACAAGCAAGGTAATGTGAGATTGATTGTTTGATTATTTAAGTTTGTAAACGGAAACATGTCTTTGGCATAACGCGATCAATGTTATTTTCCTCAACTTTTGACTGTTGTAAGGTGATCAACATATCTGCTGCATATTTGAACGAAAGCGAGTCAAACATGTGGTTCCTGCCAACAAATTTCAGTGTATGATTATTGTGTCATATGTTTAAATTCATTAATTTGGTAGGTGGTTTAATTAAGAAATTAAGGGGGGTATTATTTGTAATTTTAGGAAATTGCTGGGAGTTATGACAAGAAACCCGGAGGGGCTTGTTCATTGGCCGCCATCATATCCCAATGTGGGCTACAAAGGTTTAATAGGCGCCTAAGACGGTGTTGTAAGGTAGTATAATGTTTGAGACTATAGTAATCTTTTCTTTGCCAGCATGTGTTAATGGTTTTGCACATATGTGGACAGATATTAGTACCTGTACAAGACGAAATCATGGATGATTGGTACTTGGTTGTAATAAATTTGTCTAACAAAGTTGTGGAGATTTGGGACAGCGGTAACCTTTTGTCCTCAAGCCGAAGGCTGGCAAAAGCAAGATCCATGGTATTTTTCGTACTCGAACAATGTGCGGTTAGTTATTTATATGTTGAGATGACAAATGAGATAGATTACGTGTTTTGTTGTTGTCAATGCAGATGGTGTTGTTACAAAAAGTATTCGCCAGCGACATGAAAAAACCTGGTGACATATATTATAACATCCCAAAATTCGATGTTATTGAAGTATCCGGTCCGCCATCCATTGTCAGCCAATTTGATAGTGGTATTTGTTTGATAAGGCACATGGACAGTTACAGCAAACATTGGTTGGAAGGGGTATGTTTTTGCGGTTACATGTGTACATTTAAATGTTTGTTATTGCAATCTTATTGTTCGATATTGTTATGACTATATCGTTTTTGATAACTCAGTTTCAGTCCAATAAAGAGAGGAGTGAAATAGCATTAGACATTTTTAAAAACCGGAAGAATGAAGCATTGAAGTCAGTTGCAAGAGCCGCTGGTGTGGCTGTCAAGGGTCTTATGAGTACCGTGGTTGGTACAGAGGAGTGTTCGAATCCCTGCAATCCAGAAGCTGATAATGACTATGGTGGGCAGAACAATTATATTGTAAGTGAGAATGTTCTTACTGGAAGGAAGCTGCGGTCTCACCGTAAGCGCAAGCAACGCGTGTGATAGGAATATTTGGACTACGGCCCAGTTATGCATATATTTTGATTTTACCTATGGGGTTAGGGTTCAAATTTCAAAACCCTGGTACTACTAAGTTTGGTATAATTGAACAATAGTTGTTAATGCTCATCTGTTTTTAATGTTGTACTAGCAATATCCATTAGCATCAGTTATGAACATGTTTTAGTGTATAAAACCATGTTGTCGGGTGCCCTTCAATTTATTAGAGCTTATTCATCTTGTTGAATAACTGTTTGAATGCACAAAGAAAACTTATGCTTGGGAAACTGAGAATCAATTCGGGTTAGCCAACTGGCACCCGGGAGTCCCTTCATTTGCCGCCCATCTGAATTTAATTTGCTTCTCCGGTCGTAAATGACTTCCTAGGTTGTTTGGAATCATTGATTACATAGTGAATTTGAAGATTAACAAATACGAACCCAACCATCCATAAACACTATACAATTTGAAGCATCCATTATACAATTCATACAAATTAAGCATTAAACATTAAACAGAGGTGATCTTAAACAATCCGTACCAATTAAGCATTATCCAATCCCTACAAATTAAGCATTATACAATCCCTACAAATTAAATTAGACATTATACAATCCAAACAAGTCCTCGAATGTTGGCCAGTAATAGTAATGTTTAGGTCTGCAGAGACGTAGGAGATGTAAATACAAACCGCTTCCGCTCCACCCTATGGAGAGTGATGAGGGTGCCATTCACAAACTCGTTTTCTGTCTTGAAGTTAGAATATCCCTTGCCGAAAACGTGAGTGTTGTTGCTCGGCACTGCCTTCATATCCCAAATTCTTCCATCCGACCGCTGCACCGTCACCCACACCTTCTTACGAAGCGGGAAAAGCTCCCTAGCTTCGGCAACCCGAAATGCCTGTAACAACATCCCACCGAATCACTTGAACGATGTCCCTTGTTTCATTGTCCAATGTACATAAAGCATATAAGGTAGAAACATTGACTATTGGTTGAAAATCCATCAATTACCAGTACACGTTATGGACAAACAGTTACAGATAGAGGAAGAACATAGATTAAACTTACAGCACTAGGTCCTCCAATTCGGACCGTGAAAGATGGATAGTCTTGATAGTTGTCCACCACGGGTTCCAGAACATCATCTCGGCTATAATCACGGTCATCATCCTCGGCCTGCGTTTCACCATCATCCTCCAACAGAACGTTATGATGTTGTGCTGCCGAGGTACCTGCGTGGTCCTCCTGTTCCACCCGTATGGGTTGCGGCCTCCTAATCTTCCGGCATAAAACAATATTGCCGTCTCTGAGATTAAATACTCTAACTGAGAACCGTGAGTTACCATTATACTTTAACACGCAGAATCGCCAGTGTACGAGTTTATTGTCCTCCACAAACTTATCACAACCATTTGTAAAGGTCCATGTTCCTCCTGTTTGGCGGGTTAGCTGGACGGCCCACTTTCTCTAGCGTTTCATTTTTGCCCAGTACAGTGTCGCTTGTGGATGAACCCCTCCCCACCTCCTGTCCAGCATCTCGCCCATAACCCCTCTAATTGTCGGCTACAAATAACAACAGCATCAACATTAGGTAGATCAGAGGCTAAATTAGCTGAGTGTCTCTGTCAGTTTCATGTACAAATATTTATCGTTTACAGATAACAACTTTATCGCCATTAGTAAATAAGGTTAAGTGGTGCAATTGCTTACCGGCGTTTCTGTTGGACCCCACACGTCGGAAACAACAGAAAGGCGCCTGAGAGTAAAGGTTTGATCCGGGTCCATAATAGAGCTCGGTTGCATTCTGGGATACCACAGCATGACACATCCATCGGATCCGAACTGTAAGACTTGAAACACCAATGGAGCGACCAGCCTAACCAGCAAGACCATCTTGTCTTCGCGGTCCTGGATACATGAGATGAAGCGGTTCCATCCGTCACCCATCCACCTGTCGCCTCCCTGAGTTGTTAAGTGAACATAGTACTGTATCCGATGTAACCCCATCAGAGACAGTTGGACAGTATCATCGTCTTCGTCAGGCATGTGCCTTAGTCGAAAATCAGTTGGGATTTTCTACAACAACCAACTACAGGTTAGATTCAGAAATGCTCAATGATAACATCCTTCCATTATATTTCACTTCATATAGATCGAATATGGAACATTCATGAGATATTGGAATGGTTAAATTTAGACTTACCACCGTTTGGAAGTTTTTTTCGGGGATCTCCACGATCACTGCGAATACGAGTTTCGATACCATTACCCTGTTAGACTGATGCTGATCCGTCGGTGACTGTGAGTCCATAGAGGTAGGTTTGGAGAAGATTGCAACTGTAGGGGGGATGTGGATAAATGGGATTCGAAATGAGTTCTAGACAAGAACGGGTTTTAGTGATGCCCTTTCAATTACAACTTGTAGTATGAGTATGGGAACTTGGGAAATGAAGGGACATCCTCGATAATCCAACCGGGCTGGATTCATTATTTTACTAACCCTACCGATTACATCATCGAAAATAGTATATTCAATACCCAGCCCGGCCCGCCAGTATCCCCCTAAAGCGAACTTACTTTAGGTGGCCTATGAAAAAGCCACGTGTTGACTTCATCTCCTCTTTGTAATGCATTAACGAATACATCCTTGTCTGCTCCAGCAAAATCGCCCTCCATTGCCACCAGTGTGAGGTTCAAACTCGGTCTAATCGAGCAAATCTGGGTGGCCTGACAACCTATTTGCAGCCGGTACCGATGCTGTAAAGCCTTCCAATTTTTAGATCATTATTGTGTAAGTTGAGGTTGATTAGTAACAAATATATGAGTCTTAATAAAATGTTGGTATAATACGGGACCATTTAGTAACATGGTTAGGCTTTCAACCATATAGTGAAAAAACAAAAAATAAACAAAATTATTTGTATTACCTTATACCATTGTGGATAGTTACCACTATCCGGTATTGGTCTGTATCGAATGTCCACGGTAGCACATTAATAACCACAATTTAAAGACTATGCGTACACTACAGTTTATAACATATTTGTTATACGACTCTATATTGACAAACATGTACTTGTTGAATCATGCAATACACATTATGTAATACAAGGACTCGTACTTCCATAGTATTTTTATTAGACAATTTAAGGGTGATGTAAATACAAACCACCTTAAATTGACTTATGTAGCTGAACCTGTGTATCCTCGTCAAACTTATTATATATTCTGAAGTCGGCATATCCCTTCCTGAAAGCGTATGTTTGGTTGCAAGGCACTTCCAACTGTGAAGAATTCCACACTCTTCCATGCGAGTTTTGCACTATTACTAGGTTTGACTTTTGTTATGAAACCAATTTTCATAGACACGCTCCCATTATTGAAGAAACTATCAAACTTTTAACATTATAGCATCCATCGGCAATGACTTCCCATATTACAAACATCGAAGGATGACTGCTTACATAATAACTACCCTAATTTAAATTCCCCAGTTTCTCATGTCACAGAATGAAATAAAATACTACTGTCTTTTAGGGTTTCTGGTGATTATATTGATAATCGATCTAAACATCCTAGTGTGTGAGGTAATAGCATGCATTGTGTGAGGTAAATATGATTTCACATACATGATTCAAAAGTGTTAGGGCAATTGCAGCGGTAGTTATATAAACCAGGGATGTGTTATAATGAACGAGTATTTTTACCTCCATCATGTAAATATAAATGGTGTTATTTTTATTCCTATATGTAAGCCGTTTTGTATAGTACAACGTCAATATGGCTTTTTGTCCCCACCTGTTGTACTGTAGTTGGAATGCTATAATAATATAGTATGATATATTTATTACATGAATATAATTTAACACCCCATACATAACTTTATCGCTTGAGATTATATTTATAGGTCTCCTAAATTATATTCTGAATTGACCCTGCCCCGAGTATAACACCCTCAACTAATAGTGTTTCTGCCTAAACCAGGGGGCCTGGTAGATACACGGTGAATCCAACTTGATCTCCTGCAATCCTGCTCACTAAGGGGAATACCGGGCGGGCCGGTCTTCTCCTCTCCGATGCCTAAGTTAGTATAGTTGGAATATATATAACCAAGGCACGTATGTAAGCAGGGAGAGAGATAAGTTACCTATTAAAGAGGGTAGTTGGGGCCCTTATATAGGTGGTTGGGGGTGAGGGCTGGCCTCACCCTTCGATGTGGGACTGGTTCCCTTCTGTTTGTACCTTCTGGTGCCCTCTTTGGCAGGCTGGCGCCCCCGGCCCCAGGGTCGCTGGAGGCAGGATAGAGTGCTGGGCCCCGAGGCCGGGTGCTGGTGATCCGGTCCCGAGCCTTGGGCCGGGCCCTGGTGCACTTGCTGCGGGTCTGTGGGCCTACTGTAGCCTCTCTGCGGCTACTGTCAACAAGTCCCCCAAGTTCCCGGTCAAGTGCAATCTTGAATGGGGACTTAAATCTGTCTTGCTCTTGTCCCGCAGACCCGCAGGGTTACCAACCTACCGGTGCCCAGTCCCCCAAGTCCGCGTTAAAGATTGGGCGTGACCGAGGTGAGTACCTGCTACTGATGGGAAGCAATAGTTGAAAAGTACGTTTGTAATATTAGTACTGTGCTCAGGTATTGTGGTGTTATGAGCATGGAGCCGGGTGGAACCCGGAGAGTGTATGAGATGATGCCATGATGCCATGCAATAGATGTGTGCATGGAATGATAATGAGGCGTTGAAATCCGCCATGCAAGAGATTTGTGCATGGGATGATAATGAGGCTTTGAAATCCGCCATGCAAGATATGTGCATGGAATTTCGGCCGGGCACTCTGCCCTATCGGTACGAGGCGGAGCTTCACTGGGTCACAACTGGGCGATCTGCCAAATCGAAACGGAGCGGAGTTCACTGAGCCTTTACCGGGCGATCTGCGAAAGCGGACGGGGAGAAGTTCATGGGACCTCGACCGGGCGTTCTGCCATATCGAGACGGGTCCCAGGTGAACTTCAGTACTGGACCTCGACCGGGCGTTCTGCCATATCGAGACGAGTCCAGGAGTATGGGAGCTCGACCGGGTGTTCTGTCATATCGAGACGAGTCCCATATTGCTAGGCTACAGGGAGATTACCCCGGTGTTGCGGGCTGTTTGAAGCACCGGTGAACACTTGCTAGTTCTTCTCAGCTTGTGTTGAATAAGCGTTGAGGTAAGGGGGGTGGCGTTGCTGGTACGGGCAGCCGAACCCTGAATAGGTGAGCTTGAGGGACTTCTGGTTGCCAGATCTTCCCGACTCTATGACCCGGTGCGAGAAAGGACCCATGCGCTCATTAAACCGGGCGCCCTCCATCGGCCGCGCGGCTCTTCTCTCGTTGGCCTCCATTTGGGCCTTTAAGTCCGACACGGTGTTGGCTAGCATTTGCAGCGCCCATGCGGTCGGAGTCTCAACTTCATCCACTGACGAAGCGCCGGGCTGGTGGTAGGTTGTCGTGCTCTTCGGCGGGCCTGCGCCGGCTGGCGACTTTTTTTGCACGGGGTCACCGGGCCGACCGCCCGAAGATTGCCCTGCTTCGGTGTGTTGACGTTGGATCGGTGGGAGTGCCGCCTGTGCCTCGGCCATGGCGTCACTACGCTGCTGTCCCCTTTCCAGGGCGGCCACTAGGGCAGTATTCACCGCCTCCATCTCTTCGTATCGGGCGTTGGACTTAGCTCTGTCCCTGTCGCTCTCCTCTCTTAGACGACTGACCTCCGCGGCCATTGCCCGTAGCTCTCCCGCCATACTGCTATGGCCGGGGCTGTACGTAGGGTCCCGGTCCGGGCTCTCAGATCGATCGCTTGGATCATCTGAGAACGTCAAGGAGAAGCCCCGCCGCTCTGGACTGTCTTCCTCCTCTGCCGGGCCTTTTCTGCGCGATCTGTCGTGGTGGGGATCCGGCACGCTGGATGGTCCCCCACAGCTCCCTCCTTCCTGACCGTTGCCCCGGTTGCCGCGCGGCTCCCGCGTGACGGCTGGGGTGGAGGTGAGCGTCTGCACTACTGCAAGACGTCCCTCCTCGGCGGTATCTTTCTCTAGACTCATTTCCGAATTCTCTCCCAACGGTGTTGCTTACACGGCTTTTCGTTCAAGATTCCCACAGACGGCGCCAATTGTTTCTGCCTAAACCCGGGGGCCTGGTAGATACACGGTGAATCCAATTTGATCTCCTGCAATCCTGCTCACTAAGGGGAATACCGGGCGGGCCGGTCTTCTCCTCTCCGATGCCTAAGTTAGTATAGTTGGAATATATATAACCAAGGCACGTATGTAAGCAGGGAGAGAGATAAGTTACCTAATAAAGAGGGTAGCTGGGGCCCTTATATAGGTGGTTGGGGGTGAGGGTTGGCCTCACCCTTCGATGTGGGACTGGTTCCCTTCTGTTTGTACCTTCTGGTGCCCTCTTTGGCAGGCTGGCGCCCCCGGCCCCAGGGTCCCTGGAGGTAGGATAGAGTGCTGGGCCCCGAGGCCGGGTGCTGGTGATCCGGTCCTGAGCCTTGGGCCGGGCCCTGGTGCACTTGCTGCGGGTCTGTGGGCCTGCTGTAGCCTCTCTGCGGCTACTGTCAACAAATAGCTACGGTTAAACAATAATCACATATTGCATTTTCAAGGGAGTTGCCTTTAGGTGTACGACACAGTTTGAAATTTTTTGAGTTTTAGGGTTGCTTGTTGACTTTTGGTATTATGGTTCATAGTTGATGGAGGGTAAAGAAACGTATTCGATTGGGTTGTACCAGGGTCTGCCACGTCTGTGCATATCCCTCTTGGGGTGGACCCTTGAGACAGTCTTGTCAAATCATCCTTTTCCGTGGGTGTAGTGGCCCGGTAACATTTTGGATCGGTGAAGCTTCAGTTGGAACTTGGAAGCATTACTGAGAGTACAACCTTTCGGTAACAGAAGTACAACTATTGGGTTTCAAAATTAGGTCATACCAATATAGTAAATGTGGTTATGATTAGACCGTTTCGCGTGCATTGTCTTTTAATTTTTTTGTTATTCGGAAGTTATTGCCTCTTCATTGCATACTGCTCCCTCGTCAAACACCTTCATTCGTTCATAAATGTTCTCACAGTTTAAGCTTTGTATACTACTTTTACATATAAGGATTGGAAAAATACTTAGATGGGGCACTCCCACCATATGTCCATGGGGCTGTCCAATCAAAACCCACCCAATTTTTCTTCAAGGTCGGATTTTACCCTCACTTAAATAAAATATATACCCAAAATACCCCCCTGCTACGTCCTGATTGGATAGTCCCACTGACACGAGGTGGGACTATCCCATCTAAGTATTTCTCTGTTCGCCAGATTGTTGGTATGACTGCAGCTTCTATTTTGGAACTTCGAAGCATTTATGAGGCACATGGTGCCAATGTTCAATGAAGCAGCAGATGTTGACAAAATTACAATCCGATACTTGCCAGATTGTTGTGATTAGTAGCGATTAGTAAATTGGGACTACTGCCGATCTCCGATCGAAGTACTGATATTGGTAACATGGTAGTTACGTCCATTCCGTTTAGGATTACTGAATTTTGCCTAATAAGGACATATTGGACTTGTTATTAATAATAGGATTTATTAACCAGAAATCAAACTAATAACTGAATTAATTACCACAAATAATATCCCAACAATATCTAAAAATTTAACCGGACAAAGATTAACATAACCTACTAGGCCACAAAGTTCATGATTCACCTTACATACTTGACAACATATTAACACAAAATAGAGCAGATACTAAAAATCCGATAAGTTCCTGACCGCCATCATGCACGGAAAACAAATCTCCTAGGCTGTACCTTATACAATGTGATGACCGTACCATGTTCAAAGTTATTGTCTCTCTTGAAATCAGTATATCCTTTGCTGAGAACATGTGTAGTGTTGCTAGGCACCGCCTTAATTTTCCAGAGCATTCCGTCTGCCCGCTGCAGCGTCACCCACACCCTCTGATGCTTTGAAAAAATCTCCCTAGCATCGGCAGCTTTGAATTGCTGTTACAACATCCCACCAAATCATATTAATTCCAAGCAGAACTATATACGATTGTTAAGTATAAATATCCATATTATATTCAAGGCACAGTACGCAGCGGAAGTATAGCACGCAACTAAAGTTGTGAAACGAAGCCAAACGAAGTTACCATTCAAGAGGGAGATCATAGATTCATCTTACCGCATTATTTGGTAGAATTCTGCATGGATAAGAGGGATAGTCTTCATAGTCGGGCACGACGGGCAGAGGGCCGGCTTCAACTGCCTCCTGATGTTGCACAGGCACATTTCCTTCCACAGGCACATCACCTTGCCCGACTGCATTCCACGCTTCGGCGTCGCCGACAACATCACCACCCTCGTTCATAAGTAATGTTGGGTTGACCATACTGCCTTCAATCCTATGGAATACCCTAACCGAGATGTCCGACAAGCCCTTATACGTGAACACGCATAATCGCCGGTCGTCGAGCCGATTGTCCGCCGAAAACTTCTCCCAACCCGCCCCAAACGACCATATTCCTCCTTGTCCTCGGGTAAGCATCACTGGCCAGTATCTAGACCGCCCGCTTGATGCCCAGTACAGGATTGCATATGTCGGGGCCCCGTGATTTGTTAGCTTGTCGGCCACCGGTCCTCGGATGATCGGCTAATGAAGACAAATGAGTGGGAGTCGGTATATATATCCAACAAATCCTAAATTTTGGGAAAGTTAAATTCATGTACTACTACAAATATGACTCAATAGGCGGAATGACTTTGTTGAAGATTCTTACCGGGAATCCAGGTGGACCCCAAACATCGGATACAAAAGAGTTGTACTTGAGAGCAAAGGTTCCATTTGGCTGGACATACTCGCGCGCTGGAGGTATGGGATTCGTAAGCATGACCGTTCCATCAGATCTGAAGCGGGTAACAGCGAACCGTAGTGGACTCATCATCTGAAACACCAACACCATCCTCTGTTCGCCATCCCGGATAGAGGTGATGAAACGTGTCCAACCGACATCCATCCACCTGTCCTCTCCCTGAGGTGTGAGGCCGACAAAGTACTCTATATCCGGTAACCCCATTAGATGAAGTTTGATGGTTTGCCCCATGTCCTCCGTCTAAACCCGGTTGGGATTTTCTACAAACACGAGCATAGGGTTTCCATTAAGTTTCACACAGATTACGGATTGATAATATATAATGGAGTTGAAAGTTGGAGTTACCGTTCGAAGGAAATTTTTGTGGTACAACTCCACAACCACACAGAAATATACTTGCTTCGGATCCATCACGTTCTCCTGATGATGCTCCATCGGTGACCGGTAATCGATCACCGATAGAGCATCATAAATATTAACTTCATCCTTTAATGTCAGAATCACTATAAGCAGCAATGTTGTTTAGAAGAAGAAAGATCTTTCTTGACAAACGCAAATGCTTCCTGCATCTTTACTTGAAAGTGTTCTTCAGGAAGCACTGGCTGGTGCTTCTCCAGGAAGGACTACAGGTGGTTCTATAGCCCCAAAAGCACCTTCTAACTTTAATGCCAATTGCTATATAAATCACTTTGCAGTTCTAATGCTACATAATTACCCTCGTGTTGAGAAGTAGAGAAATTAACTAGGATATGCTCTTATTGTTTACTAGTCAATGGTTCAGCGGATCACCGTTAATAGAATCAAATTTTGATATACATAAGATATTAGGATATACTCTTTTCGTACGACAGGTAAATGCCTGAAGATTTCAGTCAATCATCGCAGTTCATTAGAAGCAGATTTTTAATAACAAAAAAAAAGGCATAATCTAAAGAAGCGGACAAGATGTCCAAAGAAAACAGAAAGGGAGATAGTTAGAGCATTAGAATAGACAGCTGAACTGATTTTAGAACAGCAACCAGATCACAGATCATAGAATCGCACTTCAATGTAATATGCATAAGATAGTAGGAGCCACAGGTAATAGTAAATCCCAAAAATTTACAGCAGGAAACTATCCACTATGCATAAGATTGCTTCAGTAATTTCGAAGATTTGACTTAATATTCATACATGCCAACCCTATTCCAAGTCAACTCAACACTTGCAGCCATTTTCATAACTTTCTTATGAAGAATTGTTTTTTTTTTTTGTAGCAGAACTTCTACAGTATCAGAATAGATGAAAAACTTGCCGAAACGAAATGAGAAGAAGATAATTTTATGCTCAATGTAAGTTGGGAGGATTAAGTTAAAAGGAGAGATAGTGGACTCCATGAGATAGTTTATTTACTTCGTCTAACAGTGTACTTGAAAGAATAAATCAAAGCTTTTCGCAAACTAAATTAATTGTCTACATTGAAATTAGCACAAAATCACCTTGAGGAAGCACTAGGTCATATCTGACTGAAAGTAAAGGAATATGCTAAAGTTACATACCAATATCTTATCAACAGCATCTTCTTTAGCCGCATTTATAACATGAGTAGCACCAAATATCTTGGCTTTCTGCAGTTTGTCATCTTGAATGTCGACGGCAATAATATCAGAGGCACGAAATGCTCTGGCTATCTGCAGACAGCTGTAGGAAGTGACATTGTATTTAATGAGCAGAAGTAACAGCACCATCAAAATCCGAACTATGCCTGCATGTTGAGTACAAAATTCTACAAATTTACCTGGATCCAACGCCCCCAGTTCCAATACTAGCAACAGAATCCCCAGGATGAACCTCAGCTGCATGTGCCATAGCACCAAAAGCAGTAAATACTGCACATCCTAAAATGGCAGACTCTGTATTCGGCAATGACTGGTAAAATAGTTAATGCATTTGCTGGTACAACACAGTACTCAGCAAGGCCTCCCATACTATACATGTATACGGGTTTCCTTGCAACACATAACAGCTTTTAGTAATCATCCTTGGACCACACCAATGAAGAACAGTGAAATTTCAATCAAGGAGGATAAAACTTGAAACATACTACATGTGACATAGACAGATAGAAATCAAGATCAAACATTGTTTTCACTGAAAGAATCTTGCTAGACTCTTTTCATTTAACCTGTTCTTTCTTTTGCCTGGTGACTAGCGGCTACATTCTTTCAAGAGAAAATTAGATAAAAACTCAAATAAATAGCTCTCTTTTAAGATAAACCCACATCCTTTTTTTCTTTAGATATACACCCAATTGTCAACATATTTCCATATTATTTTTTTTTCATTTTTGTCTGACTTCACATTTTTACCCAATTGACACGTTTTAGATACATATTATATAGGATTATTTAGTGGGTTTTCTTTAAAACGCCTCTTAAAAAATAGGTGTAAATCAAAATTCCCCTTCTTTCAATTATTCATCCACTAAGTGCATAACTACACCAGTAAACAATCACTTCTCTACTTTTCGAAGGTGACTGATCTGCAAATTACTGGACAGATTCGTCCTATTTTGCCAAAACAGCCATAACTCACTCAATATGACAGCTATAATCAAATTGTTTGAGTTCCTGGAAAATAGACACATAGACCTTTCCAACGGTACAAATTTCACCATTTTCCAATGAGTGAGCTGTCCTGTAGGCCTCGTGGAAGTCGACCTACGAAATCAGGAATTGTCTTTTGATGTGTCTTTCATGATGGGATCGAATGAGCCTAAACCTTTCACATTTGAAAGAAAGTACCGTCATATACCATGTCATTACATTGACGCATCTATCTATTACCTTGGCTTTGTAAGTTTATAGCGAATGAGATGTCGAGTCGAGCATATTATGACAAGTACATGATTGCGCATATCGTACTTAGATGAAGAGTTTCATCTCCCAAGACTTCTCATTATATAGACGAAACGAGTATTCTCAAGACATCGACTGATCATGAGATACATATAGGCTTTGGTTTAACGTCCTTTAGATTGTCATAAGCCGATAGATGAATAAGTTCATCACTAACGGTTCTCACTTCCGAGACCACATGGCCATCACTTTCATGACCTACGGTTCTCACTTTTTGAGACCTAGTTCCCAAGATCCTTTCATTCTTAACGTCGGATTAGTGATATGCCAATCACAATTCATCCGGAGTTTACACGCAAATAGGCATGATTTTTCATATTCTATCCCCAATCAAGTAGTCACTCAACCGTGTGTACCACATCCTACCAGACTGTCTGAGCCCATATAGGGAACGTCGCAATCTGATAGCTTAGGCACTTCATGCCTTCTGCTCACCTGACTTGGGTGAAAACTAATCCGTTCAGAATGTTTATGTATATCTCTTGACTTAGTCCCAATAGAGATGATTTATGTCTACAAGCTGCATGTTCAGTTTTTCGGAACTACCTACTGACAAGGTAGTGGAGTGCAATATGACTCCATTACGAGAGCATATATCATCGTAGTCGATTCCAGGGCGTTTGTGAGATACCTTGCGCCATAAGGTGAGCCTAGACTCTTTTTCTCACTACGCTTTCCATCAAAGATTATCGATAGGGTTTACACTTGCGGTATCGGCGTCACCTGACCAAAGACCTATCTCTTTATTTAAACTGGATTGTATATCTTTCCATGTAGGCCAATTCACAACGTTGGTGTTTTCTTCAACAAAGTGTGTGTTCGATATCTAACTCATAAACTATGTCCTCACGTACACTAGTGTAATTCACATTTGTAGAGATCTTTATATAGATTGACTTTGCATTGAGGCGTCTCCCAATAATGACCATAATCCAGATAATCCAAGAGACGAATGAGTATCATTGATCAAATGATCAAGTTGTGCCAAACTCGCATGCGGCGAGTGTATATCGAACCAAGTGACCTCTCTACACTTTTGTGAGAGCCACGGCCTAGTGACACCAACTACCACTTTTGTGGAGTCACCATGCCACCATCTATGGGTGACGACATCTCCATTTATCCGGACATCAATCTTTACAAGCATGTTTGAAACTTGAGCACTATTTCGATATTTTCCTTGAAAAACCACTAGTTTGCTCTTTGTAGCATGTATATCAAATCTCGTCACTTTGATTTATGGGACTTTGGAGAACATGATGAGACACATTGGGGACAAACCACGGCAATACCAAGTCGTTCTACTTGAACATACTTGTTCTTATCTCCCCCTAACGACGGGAAAACTTGCTCATCAAAAGTGACACAAACGAGATCGCCTGTTAAAGTTTCTATATAGCGGCCTATATGTGGAAGTTTATATCTTATTCAAAGACTTTATTCATAAATAAATAACTCATCATTAAGCGCTTGTGGCGGCGCAACATGACACATATATTATGTGGACGATATATGGTATTGATCGTTAACACTTATCCGTTAACAAGATGCATTCCGTTATAAAATGTAACATGCATGTACGCTTCTTGAAATGTTTCACCGAGTTCCGGGACATCAAATGCTACCAAATTTTAACAGTAGGTAGACACGTGTGTTAGGATTCCAACGCCACCGGCCTCATTGCCGGAACTGGCCGAAAACATACCGAACCGGAAAGGTTGCTGGAGGTCAATGAACATTTATGTCGAGCGGCTCACCACCTTCCATGTGTCCAATGACTCTCAAATTTTATGAGTAGGTAGCCTTTGATGTTAGGAATCGGTGGCCGCAAGTCTCACCCCAAGAACCGGCCTAAAAGTTGGTGAACTGGTACGTCCAATGACGAGTCCGCGAGCTAAAAAACCGGAAATTTTAGATTTCTTAAACTTTTCAATCATTGTCAAAGTGCTTCATAACATCGAAGTATTATGGCTTGAGTTTAACCATTAGATAGATCACCATAGTATTATTGTATCTCAAATTGAACTATGATAAGGCATCAAAGCCATCATCTTTAGCGTAAGAGGGCGCTACTCCAAAACTTTATTAAAGATTAGGCTTCCAAATAATGAGCATAGCTAATGAAGGATCATAAGAGGGATCATATGCACTTTTAAATGTATAACTAGTGCTTCCATTGGCTTGGAGAAAGACTTACGTGACATTAATGTCATCTTTAAGCCTTGAGCACTGCTCATGACGCTACAAAATATTCTTTTGGTCATCTTTGATCCCAATACCTTGTTTGTTCAAAAGAAACGATGTCTATGTAATTTTCTTTCATATATGGATCATCAAAACATGTCCAAAATTCCGGATGATGTATGTTAGTCTCTATGAGTCGCCGATTCAAATAATCTGAATCATAGTATACGTAAATACATTCACAATATTGACTCTTAAGTTGTGCACAATCATTAGAAGCGATACATAAGACATCTTTTCAATTTTCATAATGAGTTTCAAGGTGATAAACGTTGGCACGAATATCTTTAAGTAGTGAGCAAGGTTCAATTACTTCTTTATGCATAAAGAGCATATGTGACTTTGAATAATAATGTCATAAGACATGGAAACTTTGAGCATGAAAATGCTCTATGATTATATGTGATGATCTAGTCACAATGGATTTATAAACACAAAATCAATGAAGATTAGCTATGCACTCAATGTCTTTATGCACATTCATATACGAGAGTGTAGAGACAAGTTTTATGCCAACAGTTACATCGAGGTCTTGACAATGAAAAGTGTAACGACTAAGTAGCATTAGTCACACGTGTGAGGTCTATGCCTTCACAAAATAAACAGATTTGTAGTCACTTCGACTGTGAAATCGAAGTCATATGCTTCATATTTGATCGCAAATTATCTTTTGCTTTTAAAATCCGTAATCATGATGATAATGCTCTCATCATATGCTTCATATATCTCTTGTATACATTGACCATATGATTGCATTATTTGCAATTAGTGAACCGATGTAGAACCATATCAATGACATGATTTTTTTTTTTTTTCAATGGCCCTATTTTGGGGTGCATTTTGCAGTCAATTTTTCTTTTTCCCAAAATAACAAGAGAAAATGTACCGAAGTCAGGTCGAGAACAAAATTATGGTAACTCAATTCAATATTTACTGTGACAAGTTTCGTCACATATGGATGTTACAGCGATAATTTTCGTCACACATCATGAGTTTGTCCCTTTTTTTATATAATGTGACTTCTTCAGGACCGTCACAATCATCGACAATATTCTGTCGGTATTGTGACAAATTAGTCACAAAGAGTTGTGGTTCACAGTGACATCACAACCACAAGTACAACTTTGGACGGTAACATCACAGTTACCCCTTAGTGATACGCCAGGGTGGGTGGGGCCCCTTTGTATCGTCCCGAGAAACAGAAGAATCGGAATGATGTAGCAGGGAGTTTGAAAGTCCCAAAAAAAAAAATCCCAACAATTGAAATTGCAAAATCCACGAACTTTTATAAAATCTTCCTTGCTAGTTCACCAATGAACTGCGGTTAATAAAAATTGCTCTTGAGGACTCGGTTCTGATCCTTATGCAAAGTGCAATAATCACTTCCATTCTTGAACGAAATGCGAAAAATTGCTTCTCTCCATGGCATACACATCGTCATGATAAGACGAATGATGCTTTTTCCTCTTCAAGTGGAGCTTCTTCAAAGGAGACTTGATCTCTTGTAGGGAAGCTTGTTTTTCTCGATTCTTCTTGATTTCTTCGAAATAGAGAGGAAGGCCCTTGAAGGATGCTTGATCGGCTTTCGCGCAATCTTGATCTTTGGGGGATGTGTGCAAAAGAATGCACACAAGAGCACGATCCGAGACGGAGGAGGGCTGCCGTCAGCGCGCTGTAGGCCGGCGGCAGCGTAGGTGCTGCCGAGAAGGGTCGGAAGCCAAAGGGAAGGGCGGCGGCCGACTAGGTTTAGGGTTTCGGGATTTTTAGGGCTAGTTTTTTTTTTTTTTTTTTGGGCTATAAGACGAAGGCTAGAGCCATGTGCTGATAATGTGTTCTAGGAGAAAACGGAATATGCAAATCGATATTTTATTCATTGATTAGGAGGCCTTTATATAGGCATTACATCAAGTATCCCGAAGAATCTAGGATTCCCTATCAACTAAAAATTCTACTAATCTAGTCTAATTAGGTCAAGACACACATCGGAAGTTACGGAATTAACCTTCTTTGAACAACAATTACTATGATATGAAAACAATATTGGAAGGTTAAACACCCGAAAAATAAGGGAGAATGATCGTTCAATCAAAAAGAAGGCAAAAATTGCCCAAACTAATTCTCTCTCACCGAGACCAAGTTGTAGATCCGACGGCGATGAACGATCCGCGACAACGTTCTCTCTTGTTGATTCAAACTCCAAGGTCAGATCTTGACCCTCTCTCTTCTTCTCTATCTCTCTCTTTGCTTAGATCTTCATTTTTTGTTTTCCATTTTTGATTTCTAGATCGCAAATCGGTTACGGCCTCTGGCGAGACGAGAAAGCAACGACGGGAATCTTGGCTTGAGATTAATTTCTTGAAACTTTTTGGTCAATTGTGTCTAGATTGTGCATTATGTGCTATAGAGTTTGATTTATCGGTTTCAGCAGGCAATTCATACCTTTTTCTATTTGTTTAGCAAACAATATTCTTGATCCATTGGTTTTGTGATTGAATGAATTCAATTATTGTTTTTGTTGATTTGATTTACGAATTAGTTGGGCTGTGGTATTATAGATTTGTACTAGTAACTATAATTTCCATTAGAGCACAATTCTCTCAGCCTCCTTTTCTATTTTTCCTCGCAAGGAAAATCTATTCACTCTTCTTCACATTTATCCGCAAATGAATTATTAGGAGATAATTCTTTACTAGGAGGTAATACACGAATTATTAAGAGGTAAAAACCGAATTATTAGGGTGTAGTAATTTGTCATTGGGGTTACTAGTATGTTTACTAGGAGTTAAAAATTTGTCACTAGGTTTTAAAAAACATGTTTCCTAGAGGTCAGTAATTGTTCAAAGTTACCGAAGGTCAGTAATGTGTTATTGTGGATTACTAGAGGGCAGTAATTTGTTAAAGAGGAATAAATAACATATTTACTAGCGGTCAGTAAATCATACATCATTGCCTCCTAATAAAACATCCGACGAGGGGTCAGTTTGGTCTGGCAATGTTTTGTGGGATAGTTGCGACGTCCAAAAAAAAAATATCCGACGAGATTCCCGCGACTGAATTCCTGCATCGGAATCCAGCGACCGGTGACCGGATTCCGGCCGCTGGTGATCGGAGTCCGGCCGCCGGTGATCATATGATTAAGGAAGGAGTAAAGGCAAAATAGTCTTAAAATAAGTGTTTGTTAACACTTTAGCTAAGATTTGATCATATGGGCATAAGGTTGGTGTTGATATCACATATCGTACACTGCATAAGCAACGACCTCGTAGACCGTCCAACCGGCGCCGGTATGCATCCGGTAGACCGACACCTCGGCTGCCTCACCATGGTGGAAGATCATCGGTGCCGCATCCGGAATACATGCTCCCGTGCTCCGCAATAAGCTTCGTGAGTAGTTATTATATGTATTTGTCCCACATTGGAAACATGTAATACAAGGAAGTCTTCCTTAATTATAAAATGAAGGCTTCCCCTAGATAAAAGCGATGGAATTCCACACTTATAACATTGCAAAGGCTTATTGGCCGATTATAGTAGAATCTTAAGTGGACGTAGTCATGTCTGCCAATAGCATGACGAACCACTATAAACATTGTGTTGATCTATCTATATTGTGCTTCTTATTTAGCCCTCCGGGTTTAAACAGAAACAGTTGGGTTACCTTATGTTGGAATGTGCAATATCTAAGAGTGGTCATTGGTTTGGGCAAAAAGGCCCCCAAATTTGTATCAAATGGTCATTTTCCCAAAAATAAACACTTTGGAACATGACTATAAATACAGTACAGACATCAGGCATGGGGATATATAAAAATCAAAACAAAATAAAATAACTAATAGAGAGAGAGAGAGCACACTTACCACTACTGCAGAGGAAAAACTGAGTTTCACCATCATAGAGGGTTCCTTTGGCACGGTTGTAGGCAAAGAAATCCTCGCATAAGTCGTCGTGACCCTTTTCTCAATTCAGTCACCAAAAAAAATCAATGAAGTGACATATAGTTTCTCCAAAAAGAAAATAGTAATTCCCACATTCCTAAGCATTCATTAATTAGAAACCAATCAACACTGATTAAAGACGAAGAATCAAAGTTGAATCTCTAAGTAATGTTACCTTTGAACAGTAGGAACAGCTACCACAAGGCATGATAAAAGCTCCAACGACATGAGATCCAATCGGTAATCTGAAACAAATTTTCTATGTCAGAACTGAACAGATTATTTGAAACACTAGAAGATGCATGCCTATAAAAAATATTAAGGTTAAAGAGAAAAAATGCACGTTGTTACAAGAAACCTCAAGTCATCTGCACATACAAGTCTATAGCCATTCACCACAATAAGCCACTGTTAGACAGACTCTTAGGAGAGGCTTTAATAACTTTTCAATGGAGCACTAGTCCGTACCAGCTCCTTCCGTTAGAACATGCCAAACTATTTTTTGCCTAAGCTTTCATGTCCAAATTATATCAATTATGGATATATCTTTTTTTCCTAAGGTACATGATATCAAGATTTTTCCAATTACTTTTTTGGAGCGGCACTAGCATACAAAAGCTCTCTCCATAAGGCCTAATTATATGTGGTCATCTCTTCACTTCAAACTTTCAAATGTACACATACTTGGGACAGGATATACGCTTCAACTCCCAAAAGACCTCAATTCCCTTGTAACATCCTCAATTCCTGATTAATCTTTCTCTTGCTCGATTGCATACATGCTTAAAAGGCCCAACTTCATATCTAGACCGAATGCTCTATACCTCGTCTCCCAAGCATGTGAAATAGTTATCCTATCAGTCTAGTGTCTACAATTATCTTCACACTTGTCTTATACAAATAACTCTAAATTTCAAATTTCTAATATCAATGAACTCTTATACACTGCTGCTATCTAAATAAGGTGTACCTTTCAGTGGTTTTGTGATCGGTAGACGGTCCATGTTCCACAACCTCCCGAGTTATCTCATGGCCCACCACACAGGGGCTAGCAAACGGAAGCTCACCTTTTAGAACATGGAGATCAGAATGGCAGACTCCACAGGCTACAAATTGAATCGAAACAAACAATGTGAGAGACCAAATGAATCAATCAAAAATGAGAATAAAGGCAAATGAATGGAAGATACCTTTGGTTTTGATGAGAATTTCACCGGACTTGGGGCGAGGGATGTGGAACTCTTCAATGGTGAGAGGTTTGTTGGGTTCCCAGAAGACAGCTGCCCTCATGTAAGAAGGCAACCCAACACCTGATGAGGTGGTGCTGCTGTTGCTCCTCTTCTGAAACCCACGGAGGTTCTGATGATCAACCAAGTCTAAAGAAGATGATGGTGATTTAATTAAACTAGTAGTGGTGGTCGCGGTCAACCAAGCATAAGAAGAAGAAGACAACGAGGTTGGGTTTGAGGAAAGTCTTCTGGCGATGGCACAGCGGATCATCATCATCATCGTCCAAAACAACGACAACTTGTGAGAGACAGAGTGAGAGTGAGAGTAAGAGTTTGGGTCAAAGCAAACAGCTCTCGCAAACATATATATAGTCACACGATGACGTGGAGATTTGTGTCACCGATATTTCGGAGATATTATCTTTTTTCCACCCCATTGATATCAATTCACTTCTACAATTTTCTCGTCAAAATTTTCCGATATTTTCCGATATTTTTCATATTTCGCCGATATTTCCCCGATATTTCCAATATTCCTGAGAATCGCTGCAGCAGTCCGTGATGAAGGAATAAATGTCGAGCGAGTTATTCAAGAAGAGGTTATTGGAGATAATGACGGGAATGACTCCTTTGAAGCTGTCATGAACAGAGATAATATTCTACCCAATCTAAAGTCTAGAGGTTCACATACTTCCCATTCTTCTTTGACGAGGCGCAGTTCATTTGATACGAGATCAGGAAGCTCATCAAGCAATAGAGGGGGAGATACACGAATAAATGACATAAGACTTGTTGGTAGTGGTAGTGGAAATGATGATTACAATGGAGGACAACAAATGTATTTTACTGAGGAACAATATTATACACATGCAACTCAAGGTGACGACCATGGTGACAGAAAAGCATGTCATGGATACAGTGGAGGTGCCACAAGAGGTAACTTTAATTCAAGACAAAGGGGTGATGGGAGTCTATCAAGAATTGCAGAAGATTCTTTGTCAACTAATTTTGGCTCAATAGGTATGGATCACCCTACAATCATGGTCAGAACTTTACAATACCATATTCATCATATTACTTGCCTTATGGTATGTCATCCAGTGATAGCTCATGGTCACAGACACAAACTAACTCAGATGGTGATAATCATGGAGCAACGCGTGGTCCATACTATGAGTCCCAGAATCCTCAAAGATCGCCACTTGACTCATATGGTTGGCATGTAAGTCAATATATGCAGAATTTTAGTGGAGAGCAATCATTCAACGAATATTCTTCGCAGTTCACCCATGACTCTACACAAGACGATGAAGAAGGCAGTACGAATTTCGAACCTCGTCGGTCTTCTGTATGGTTTTAAAAACTTCATGTAGTTGCTTTGGTGAAATATTATGTACAAATAATGTTAAAGGGTGTGATGGTCTAACCTCCCTTTAGGTTTCAAGCATAAATTATATATATTAAATCATATTTCAATAAATATCAACTCTATTCACGTAGTAATTCATATAACATTTCAATAAATTGATATCTATTTGAGTTTATCAATATTTTCTTCTCACATATGATCGATAACATATCATAAAACAATCTTAGAAAGTTTCAATACAAATTTCCATGTATTTCTTATAGTTTCCGTCATTTTTGTCAAAATTTCTAATGGATCGATATTTTATCGATATTTCCGTCGAAATATTCGTATTTTGAAAGGTCGATATTTTTTCGATATTCGATATTTTACTCCTTGGTATTTAGTCCTTCACACTAATATTGGAAGAAATAAGAAGGATATGTTTAGGATTATCATTTACCGGACTGGCAAGGGATGTTCCTCTCAAAATCGGGTAAGCTTGTGCATGTTAACTAAAACAGAAGCACAAGCAATTCTGAATTCCCACTTATTCTATGAGTATGTTCAAGCTATCAATTGGGGTGTGCCATAAGTTTCAATCCAAGGAACAAAATACACCAAAGAATATTACAAATGGCATGGTGATATGCCACAACTTTGAAGACCTTGTGAGTCTAGACATGACTGCCTCTGAAAACAACTCATGCAAGGTTAACTGCATGGGACTAAAAACAATTGGAAAACCAAGTTCTAGTATAGCACAATCCTAAAAGAGGTGAGTCCCATTTTCACAGCCAACACCACAAAGAAAGCATTTAGAACTTAGCAAGACATCGATTCTTTGCAACCTATCATCGGTTCAAAATTTTTCCATGTAACACCTTCCAAGTTTCGAGACTCTTGTGTGGCTGGATAATAGAATTCCAAATTTGAGAACCTCAATCCATTCTTGAAGCTTGAATCCGCAAAAACCTATAAGCCTCACGAACTATCAGCAAACCCACCAAAACCTAATAAGCGTTTGAGGGATGAAAATGATTTGACCAAAATAATTGGCGATGCGGAACTGGCGATGCGGGATGAACCGGAAGCCTAGTTACAGTGCCCAACTACGTGCTAACCTAGAACACAAAGGGTGTTGGTCGAATAAGACAGCATGGCGGTGATCATGCAAGTCGAAATCCGCTAAGGAGTGTGTAACAACTCACCTGCCAAATCAACTAGCCACGAAAACGGGTCATCGGGGCAAGTGAGTTAAAAGATCACTCTTGTAGGTATTTGGAAATCCCTTGAAGAACAAAAAAGTTGGGTTTTGCTGGATTTAAAGAATCTCACATCTCGTATGATCCTAAACTACTTGTTAAAAAATAGGGAAAAAATACAAAGAAAAATGAGGGAAAATTGAAGTAATGAGTTAAAAGATCACTCTTGTTGGTATTATGAGGTCCCTAGAAGAACAAAAGTTGGGTTTTGGTGGATTTGGAGAACCTCAAAGGCCGATTCCTAATTAATTGTTAAAATTAAAAGAAAAATGAGGACAAATTCAAACAATGCGTTAAAAGATCACTCTTGTTGGTATTAGAAGGTAGAAGAACGAAAATTTGGGTTTTGGTTGGTTTGGAGAACCTCAAATCTCAGCGGATTCTTGATTACTTGTTTTAGTTCAAAGAAAAATGAGGTTAAATTGAAGCAAATGAGTTAAAAGATCATTGTTGTTGGTATTAGGAGGTCCCTAGAAGAACAAAAACTTGAGTTTTGGAGGATTTCAAGAACCTTAAGTCTCGGCCGATCCTTAATTACTTGTTAAAGTTCAAAGAAAAATGAGGTTAAATTTAAGCAATGAGTTAAAGATCTCGGACGATCCTTAATTACTTGCTAAAGTTCAAAGAAAATGAGGTTAAATTGAAGCAATGAGATAAAGATCACTCTCGTAGGTATTTGGAGGTCCCTAGAAGAAGAAGAAAAGTTGGGTTTTAGTGGATTTCGAGAACCTCAAATTTCGCCCCATTCTAAATTTCTTGTTAAAATTCAAAGAAAAATGAGGTTCAATTGAAGCAATGAGTTAATAGATCACTCTTGTAGGTATTTGGAGTTCCCTAGAAGAACAAAAAAGTTTGGATTTGGTGGATTTAAAGAACCTCAAATCTCGTACGATACTAAATACAAGTTAAAAATAAGTATAAAAAAAGAAAGAAAATGTGGGAAAATTGAAGCGATGAGTTAAAAAATCACTCTTGTTGGTATTAGAAGCTCCTTAGAACAACAAAAAGTTGGGTTTTCGTGGATTTGGAGAACCTCAAATCTTGGCAAATTCTTAAATACTTGTAAAAATTGAAAGAAAAATGAGGTAAAATTAATAAAAAATTACCAATAGATACAGTTTTCAGCCCAAAATTCCCACCAGCAGGCCGCGTCTCAATTTTTCCCATGCGCAAGGCCCGTTAAATTTTTCTGTTAGTGGGCTAGATTCTGTTAATTGTTATATTATTAAAATACCCTTTTCAAATGACAACCCAATATAAACCAAGAGAAAGCTGCAGACGTCCTACTCACACTTTTCAGGCTTTGATTTCGTTTTGACTGATGCTTTGATTGCTCACTCTCCATTGGAATCTGAGCTTGTCCTCATGGAGAATATGAACCCTAACACTAGCTCAGGTCAGTATTCTCTCTTCTTAGTATCGATTTGATTCAATTTTGTTTCCTTTTTTGTTCGATTTGATTCAATTACGATACGGTTTGCTTCCAATTTGTTCAATTATGCTACGGTTTGCTTTGATTTGGTTCAATTATGCTTCGATTCTCTTTTTTAGCTTCGATTACTGTTAGATATACCAAATCGTTGAGTTTACTTTGATTTTCATCGATGAATTTGATGATGTGCTTATGATGATTTCATGAAATTGCTTGTTGTTGCTCTCCTTCGATTCTGATTAGGTTTTTCTTCGATTAATTGTATATATATTATGTACTAGAAGCTGTTTGTTTATGACTTGTACCGAATTATCAAAATAAATGCTGTGTTATTGAGGTTCAGTGTCTTTACTTTCTATCTCTTCTAGAATATAAGAATCCTAAGTTCTTTATGAGATTCTTATTAGTTAGACTGGATATGTGCCACGTTCTACGTTTTCAGAGGTGATTGTGAGGTGTAATTATGGCCAGAGCAAAACCAAAGCAATACTCACACTAATTTAAAACTCTGCAATCATCGAATGTTAGTATAGAATAAGTAGGGATCGTTCAGTCCGGGGATATCAAAGGGTAATTGAAAACAAAAGAGTTAACAAATTCAAGAAACCATAACATAGGGGGTTCAGATTTTTGATTAAAAACTACTGAAATTTTACGAAATAAATTGAAACAAAAACCTAAATTACTTATATACATGTGATCGACAATTCCACACAAAACATAGCGCGAAGAACAGTCAAGAACATGCTTGAAACGACTCAAAGACTCACACAACAGCAAGTATATATACATTCGGCAACTCCTATGACTTAACTTGATTCCAATTTTAATTAGAGTTCTTTGCGGTTCATCTAATCGTTAAGACTTCACAAGTACTTAGATCTAACTTCGTGTATCACCCTAAGTTGTATGCTAATCGGTATAAAGACACTTCGCGTAGAAATCAAACATGAAAAGCATATAAGCACAAAAGCCAAATTGGAAACACATAAACAAGCAAGGCGTCACACATCTTATTTACTATGCAAGTTTTCACGAATTATGGTAACCCTATTAAGCAACCTAAATCGAACAACTTCGTGTTTGATGCAATCTAAAT
The DNA here is from genome assembly GCA_963682095.1 of Potentilla sterilis. Lineage (NCBI taxonomy): Eukaryota > Viridiplantae > Streptophyta > Magnoliopsida > Rosales > Rosaceae > Potentilla > Potentilla sterilis. The sequence continues at coordinate 15,243,102 of OY821764.1, forward strand.
TACTTTAGTGAATGAAATCGGCACCTAAGGAACTTCCATGACAAAAGTAGCCTTTACGTATCTGACTTTTATGCACGAATTCATGAAAACTAATCAAGTAAACCATAGAAACATACACGACATACCTATTGCCCTAAATCAATGAATACGAAAATCATACATGTTCTTGTTTGTAAAAACGTTACATAAACTTCAATAGAAACCGAAATCATGTTCATCATACAAAACCAAACGAAATTCAAGTATTTTTACAACAACTATTGTAACTAGGCAGAAAATAATACAAGCCATGAGGGATGAATCACACTTTAGAAACCTTAAATACTTCAACAAGATGTGGTGGAATGCACGGTTGAAGGTAGGATCAAATATGATTTATGGTGGTGGAAGGGATGGTGTTTCAGCTTGGTATTTTCTATCTAGAACTTGGGAGAACTTTGGTAGAGCTTTCGGCTGGTGCTTGTGCAAGAATTGTGATGATATGAGGAGAGGCAGTCGTGCCTTTATATAGGAGACTTTAGGGTTGCAAACCGGTCAAGGAATCCTAATTCTTTCCCATCCTGGTTTCAGCAGATTTCTTCCTTATTGAACTTGATTTCTTGCTGGCCAAGTCTTGGATCTTCTTGAATCTTCTTTTCCGAATTCATTCATGGATCAAGGCTGCAACTCCTTTATGGACTTCCTTGATGGACTCAGCAACATTCCTTGATGGATAAATAGTCCACAATGCAGCCGTGAGCTTCCCTAGTTGGGTCAGGAACTCCTTCTTCTAGACCGGCAGCTTTGTTTCCTTTTCCTGCTAGAACTAGGAAACTTCTTCTTTCTTCATTTGAGTTTTGCTCTTTGCTTTGCCGACTTTCCTAATCTTCATTTAGCTGAGCAGCTTCTCATTTGGTGCATTAGGATCCCTCTTTGGTGCAAAAATTCTTCTCTTCTCTCGGCAGTCCAGGAACTTCTTCTTCTCAGCAGACTTGACCTTCCTGTGTTGCAAATAGTATAACTCTCTCCAGAAAATATCTTTTGATGCGATTCTAAATGTTCTGAAAACTAGACTCATATAGCTTTATGTGCATATATGGCTCACACTCTGGTTCATTGCGAATCGTCCTGGAGAAATTGTGGAAGTTGGATGATGTGCCCAGGAACCTACTGGATTTGAGTTCGGATTTTGCTCATTGTTCCTGGCAGCTTCTTTTGCTCTGATTGTCATAACTGCTTCCATTGCTAAACCATCAACGTGTTTATTGCTCATGAGAGAAGAAAATTCGTAAAAGACAAAATAGAAGTTTTACAGAATCAACGAAACATTTCAAGACTCCTATTTCAGTTTTTGACAATTTTCTGCATTTTTCTCTATACTTAGCACTATTTCAATATAACTCTACCAAATACTCATGACTCAATTACATGACTCAATTCTACAATAATAAGGATTAAAGCAAAGTATAAACGAGGGTAAAATATATTAAGAACGTTGCATTTTATGCTCCTATCAACTTATGGGTCCGAAACTGTGGTGTTTAGTATTGATAATACTAGAAGGTTCTTGGATTTTTCAAATGAGGTTGGCATGCATTTCGATTTAAAGGCAGCCATGTTTTAGCTCTGTGATGGTACAAAAATTTCTTAGTTACTGCACTGTCTTGCACTTTGCTTTATTCCTTGGTGGTTAGAAGAAAAATACTTGTTATGCTCTTAAACTCATAATTGTTGCTCTTATTTCTATCTATTTACCATTTTGTAAAAAGATATGAAAAATCAGAATAATACTAGTTTGGTGTTAAGTCTCATTTTGTAAATCACCTTTATTTCTTTCTGCAAATCCTTGGGATTCTTGTGTCTGGCCCTTTATCGATTACATTGACTGTTTACTTGTCTCTCTCCCTCTCTATATTTAGATTGCCGGTTAAAGCTCTTTAGATGTTTGGAAGGTCTTTTCCATATATATCACAGGGCATGCAGTGACTGGTGAAGGTAATTTGAAACCTGATATAGCAGATGATTGCTTTCTACTGGCATCGAAACTTTTTAAGTATATAATGGGTTGACTTGTTGACTTACATCATGTACTACTTTTGTTTTTGTGCAATCTGTATACAATGAAACTTGTTGTCAATAATGTTCCAGGTGAATGATATAAATTTTGTACGAACAAATTTATTAATATTAAGTATTTAGTTTGTATGAATAAATTTATATTTTGTCTCAATTTTCTAATATTTTTTTTTTTGGAAAAAGACCATTTACACAAAATGGGTTTAAAAATTGCCCATTATAATGTTACCTACCCACTCCAATGATTCTTAGATAAAAGACTTTCATACCCTTCTATATCAATAAACCACTCTATCTCTCTTTTCTAAACCCTAAATATCTCTCCCTATCTTTCTCTCCCTCTCTCTCCGATCCTAATCTCATACCCTAAATATCAACTATATATCTTGCCTCACCGCCGTAGCCGCCGAAGACGATCCTCCCTCCTTCGCCGCCACGGCCTCGCCTTCCTCCTCCTCATCCTCCTCCTTCGCCGCAGCCGCCACGTCAGCAAAAGCAGCAGCAGAAAGGACTCCACCAACAACAACCACAGCCTCCTCATCATCCTCCTCCTTGGCCGGGGTGATAATTGTCTCGTATTTGATTAATTGAGTGGATAATATATGCTTAATGCCTCTGATAAGAGATGCCTAGCTTTATTAGAACAGTGGAATCAATCCCTGTCCATTTGTATTGATCATATATATGTGAGGAGAGATAATAGATAGAAGTCTGAGAATCTGTGATTTAATTTGCTTTGGTTGAAGTGGATCGTGTCCATCGATGATTCGCAAAAGCATGTCGAGGTCTATCTTCATTGAGTCTTGCACTTCGATCAAACAATTGCGTGTCAACCACTCGCATGATATAGGATGTATAGCTAGGTTATTTGTCCAGACTCGAGAGCCTTCTGTTATAGCTCAAAGCATCAGTTTCCTTTGATTCAGGCAATTAGCTAGGTTATGCATGGGTTAGCTGCAGTACTGGTTATCAATTAGCCTTCTGTCATAGCTCAAAGCATCAGTTTTTTATGTTATTGTCAAGTTATCAATGAACTCTTAATACAGTATAGTGTGGATGTTTTGTGATTAAAGTTTTGCAACTTGATGAATTCTGGTTCTGGATTATTGGGGGTCAGTAATCAATTACTGGGGGTCAGTAACTTGATTACAGGAAAATATGGAATCTGTAACCTGATTACTGGGTGTCAGTAATCGATTACTAGGGGTCAGTAATCGATTACTGGGAGTCAGTAATTTGGTTACTGGAAAATATAGAATCTGTAACCTGATTACTGGGGGTCAATAATCGATTACTGGGGGTCAGTAATCGATTACTGGGGGGTCAGTAATCGATTACTGGGGGTCAGCAACTTGGTTACTGGAAAATAAGGAATCTGTAACCTGATTACTTGGGGTCAGTAATCGATTACTGGGGGTCAGTAATCGATTACTGGGGGTCAGTAATCGATTACTGGGGGTTAGTAACTTGATTACTATGGGTCAGTAACTTAATTACTGGAAATATGTAATCTACAAATTGTTTACTGGGGGTCAGTAACATGGTTACTGAAAAATATAGAATCTGTAACCTGATTACTGGGGGTCAGTAATCGATTACTGGGGGTCAGTAATCGATTACTGGAGGTCAGTAACTCGATTACTATGGGTCAGTAACTTAATTACTGGAAATCTGTAATCTGTAAATTATTTACTGGGAGTCAGTAACCATCGTCCAATAACCTGATTATAAAAAAAAAAAAAAAAATCTGGCGAAAAATAAAATTCCGGCGAAAAAAATTTGGTGACCGGAATCTGGCGACCGGTCATGGGAGGCCGGAGGAGTTCAGTGACATTACCCTAAAGTTTGCTTCTTTATCTTCCACTTTCTCAGCACATTATAATTTAAAAATATGTTAGATAAGACAGAAGGACAAAAAAGGAAGAAAAAAAATTAAAATTGTACTAGGGTTGAAAAAGATTTGTTCAAATGGGCAATATAGTTGTTACCTTATGTTAAATATGGGAGAAAAATAAGATGATCATTTGAATGGACAATCAGGGGGCCAAATTAGCACTAAATAGACATTTTTTTTTTATAAAATTAAACCACTTAGGCGACGAATTTCCTTATTTTCGTCGCCTAAGTCTCCCACTAAGGTGATGAAAATAAGCATATTCGTCAGCTAAGTCTCCCACTAAGGTGACGAACATAAGGAAATTCGTCGCCTAAGTGGACGACTTAGGCGACGAAATTTTATTTTTTCGTCGCCTAACTTTAGTTCTCTTCTTTTTTCATTTTTACTTCTGATATATAGTAGGATTTCATTGGCTAGCTGCTGATGTGTAGTAGATTTGTGATTAAGGTTACAGATTCATTTTGAAAGGATGGTTGATATATGCAATTGTTGTTCAGTACTATTATCTCTGAAGCTTTTCTTTTCCTTTTCAATTTTTATAAAATTGATGCTACTGTAATCAAGTTTTAGAGTTGCTTATTGGGCAGTGTGCTGCAGTGCAGCGGCATGTTGTACAGTTGCGAGAAAGAAGTGCAAGGACCACATAAGCTATATTTATATGTTTCAGTAGTTTGCCTTTTGTTTACGTTCGATACTTATGCCACAGAAGTTATACTTTTTGTTGTCGATATTATATGGAAGCTATGTTACTGTTGTTCAGTAGGATCAGCTAAGCTTTACCTATTGGGCAGCGGCACGCTGCAAAGTTTTGAGAAAGAAGTTCAATGCCCATGTAATTCTATGTTATTGTGGTTCAGTAGGATCAGCTAGGCTTTATTTATTGGGCAGCGGCACGCTGCAAAGTTTTGAGAAAGAAGTTCAATGTCCATGTAAGCTATCACTACCAGAAAAAAGAGTTTTCTCGATGAAAAAAAAAAACGGCCGACGAATTAAAATTTTCGTCGGTAATTGTAAGGAATAGCCGACGATTTTATTTTTCGTCGGCCATAGTTTAACCATAGCCGACGAAACCGTTTTTTCGTTGGTATTTTCAAAAAATCGTCGGCTATATTCATATTTCAGTCGACGATTTGTATTTTCGTCGGCCTTTCTCCGAAACTTTAGCCGACGAAAATTTTTGGAAGTATGGCCGACGAAGTTGGCATTTTCGTCGGCTATAAGTCTATATATTTTCAGATCTGGGCAGCAGCTGCTCATTTCAAAAAAAAAGGAGAAAAACGGGAGAAAGAGTGAAAAATCTGTGGGTATTGTTGAAAACCGTCCTCTCTTACATTGTGGAGCTATATATAGGTACGTACATGTGTATATATGTTGATTTTGAGTTTTAGTTGAGTTGATTTTGAGTTTTAGTGATTTTGATTTATTAAGTGATTTTTTGTTTAATTTGTTGTTGTTTTAATTAGTGTTAGAATGTATGTATATATGTTGATTTTGAGTTTTAGTTATGTTGATTTTGAGTTTTAGTTTAATTATGTGTTTTAATTTAATGTTATTTTAATTAGTATTAAAATATATATATATATATATATATTTATATATATATATATGTTAATTAATAGTTGTTGATATATAGTGTAATTAATTAACTTAAATAATGGTTGATATATAGTGTAACTTAAATAATGGTTGTTAATTAATGGTATATATATATGAGTTGATGTTGATAATAATATATATTGTAATGTAATTAATTATTAAGGATTTATATATATATATATATATATGTATGTGTTAATTAATTTCTTATTAATTAAAGTTATACATATATATTATTATCAGGCTATATATGGATCTGGATAAGAGTTAGATTTCGCTTCCAAGGCATGACCGACGATACACTACAGGAGTTGTGAATTTTTTGCAGTTCGTCGAGGAAAATGCAAACGGGAATGATTACCATTATTGCCCGTGCAAGAAATGTAAGTGTCGCAGTGATATGTGTCGATTTCCGATTAGGACAGTATGGGAGCACCTAAAGAGTAATGGGTTTTGGCCGAAGTGCAAACGTTGCATATATCACGGTGAGCCATCATTAGATGGATCGCATGATCATGGGCAGTTTTTTTAGGCGGGCAGTAGTAGTACATCCAACGATCCAACAATGGCATTCGTCAACGACGTGTTTCCTTTTGAAAGCGGTGTACGTGGGAAACAATATATGCATGACCCGGTGCTGCCCTTCCCACAAGTTGTCAACACTGCTGCCTTTGACAAGTACAACAAACTGATTGCATTGCAACAGACCCCTGTGTCTTCAAGTTCTGAGAAGACAGTTCTTCAATGTGTGATGGAGGTAATGAGGATTAAAGTCGAGACAAAATCGACTATCAGGTAAGTGGATGAATATCTACAGTACACTTCTTCGTTGTTGGAGGAGGGTCATCGTAATCCTACCAATCACCATGAGGTCCGAAGTATCCTCAAAGATCTAGGGCTTTCCTACATTAATATCCATGCATGCGCATTTGATTGCGTTCTCTTCTGGGGTAAAGATGCAGAAGGGAATGACCTTGCTAGCCTTGATGCACGTCCGATATGTCAGTCTGACCGATATAAGTTGACGGGAGCAGGCAATAGGAAACCTGTGAAAGTGCTTCGGTATTTTCCGTTGAGAGATAGGCTTGAGCGGTTGTACATGTCAGAAACCACCGCAAAAGCTATGAGATGGCACGGTGAGCGGGACGCGGGAGACACAGATATCATGACACACATCTCTGACGGAGCGGCTTGGAAGCATATAAACAATGAGTTTCCTCATTTTACGTCAGATGTCAGAAACGACAGGCTCGGGCTCTCAACTGACGGGTTCAACCCTTTCGGCACCATGAGTCTTTCATACATATATGGCCAGTGGTTTTGGTACCTTACAACCTTCCTCCGTGGATGTGCATGAAGAAGGAATATAATATGTTGACGTTGTTGATTCCGGGGTCTGATTACCCAGGAAAATGTCTCGATGTGTATATGAGACCATTGATTGAAGAGTTTAAGGTATTGTGGGACGTTGGTCATCCCACTTTTGACAAGTACAAGGAGGAGACGTTCCAGATACATGCCATGGTTATTGGTACCATCAGTGATTTTCCTGCTTATGGGATGTTGTCGGGCAGCGTTGTTAGGGGATACAAGGCTTGTCCAGAATGCCTGAGCGATTATGGGAGCACCCCTCATTGCAACAAGATATGCGGAATGGGTCATCGTGTGTTCCTTCCGGCGGATCACCACTGGAGTTACGAGTCCGCCGCATTTAATGGAACCGAAGAACACGGTGGTCCCCCCAGAAGATGGACGGGAAGAGAAATTTTAGCAGTGCTTAATGAGTCCGATTTTGGGCCCCTCAGCAATCATCCCGATATTATAGCGGAAATACCTGAAAGGCCTGAGGAGTACAAATTCTGGACACATAAGAGCATATTGTGGGAACTCCCGTACTGGTGTGAGTTGCTGATCCGTCACTTCCTAGACGTTATGCACATAGAAAAAAATGTTTCTGAAAGTGTGGTGGGCACAACGCTGAACTTGGAGGGGAAGACGAAAGACGGTCCTAACGCTCGCACTGATCTGCAAAACATGAATATCAGAAAACAACTATGGTTGAAACAAGGGAAGAGAAAAATGCCTCAAGCTCCTTACACCGTCAAGCCTGAGCATAAATAAGAAATTTTCCATTGGATAAGTCGGGCCAAGTATCCTTCAGACTTTGCTGGAAATATAGCCAAGTGTGTGAACAGACAATTCAACAATCTTTACGGGTTGAAAAGTCATGACAATCATATTCTGCTACAACGTCTCTTCCCTGTTTTCATTCGACCGTTCCTTCCCCGTCACGTTGTGGAGCCGTTATAGCGTTGGCAAGATTTTTCCAGAAGGTATGCACATGGGAAGTGAGAAAATCTGACCTCCGGGAAATGCAATAAGACATCATTCATATCATGTGTAAATTTGAGATGATATTTCCTCCAAAATTTTTCGACATCATGCCTCACCTCATGATCCATCTTCCTCGGCAGTTGTTGCTTACCTGTCATGTGCACTTCACTTGGATGTATCCGATGGAAATGTACGTATTTTAAACCTTGTGTTAATTTCCTCATCAATATATGTGATTTAGTATTAATGTATTATCATAACACTTTAAAAACTTGATTTATAGGCAACTTGGACAATACGGTGATTTTGTCCAAAACAGATCCGCACCTGAAGGATGTATATCTGAAGCATATATTGAACACGAGTGCGTCACCTACATGAAGCTGTATTTACGAGCGTTACAGGAAAGCATACCAGAAGATGTACCTTCACAGTTCAATCTTTCCATACTCTCCGACGATGTTGTACTCGGTGGAAACATGCCAGTTTCCTACAAGTTGAAAGATTATGAGGTAGCCATTGCACATTGGTGGGTTTTAATTAACTGTTTAGAAGTTCAGTTTTGGAAGAACATGCATCTAAACTGTGAACAAGTAGGAGGTGATCTCGATTACCACAACCGGACATTCGCAGAGTATTTCGGCCGCTGGGTACGTAACTTTAACATTATTCTATACGTATTTATATATTATTGTGTATAATTATTCATATTTATAGTTGATTCTAATGGTTGCAGATGGACCTCATTAAAAATGATAATCACCCAAATTGGTCGCACGAACTCAGACTGCTAGCGATGAAGCCGGTCTATTCAAAAGTTTATGCGACATGCAAGGTGAATGGTGTGTTATTTCGATGTAAAGAGAGAGACGTCAGACTGAAAACACAAAATTCAGGGGTTATGGCACATGGTGGGGATGATGGAGTTGACTATTACAGTGTTCTCCATTCAGTTGTGGAACTGCATTATGGGGAAGGCATGAAAGTGCATCTTTTCAAGTGTAGATGGTTTGACACACGGCCGCAGAGCATGAAAATCGATCAATACGGCATAACTTCTGTGAACACTAGTACATCATGGTATGAGGATGACCCGTTCGTTTTAGCCACATGGGTGAAACAAGTGTTTTATCTTGATGATCTCGCCAAGGGTGACCCGTAGAAAGTAGTCAACACTATCCACCATCGCAACATTTACCGGGCGTCTACACTTGGAGTGGCTGAAGAGAACGAGGAAGGTGGCACCTCGTATCAAGAGCCCAACTCAAATGGTATCCCTGACTCCTCTTTTATTCGCCTAGACACGCCGGTGCGAATTCGACGTGAAGAGCCACTGCTTGTTGATGTTGATCCAAATGAAGAAACTAACGAGGACTCTAGTGGTGAGGAAAGACATAGATTACCTCTATCGAGCAATTCAGAAACCGAAGAAGACTCATCCGTTGATTCCGATTACAATCCGCCGGATTAAGTAATTTAGATGATGTAATCCTTTCATTTGTAATCCACTAATTTCTAATGAATGGGCGTGGGGATGAGCCTCCCAGTTAGGCTGGGTTCCAAACCCCTTAAAAAAAATTTGAAATATGTTAACTGCTGGGTTTCTGTTTTCTTGATGTTCAATTTTGGTTATGTATGAACAGGAAATAGGAATATGAGAGGTGTAAACCTACTGAATTTTTTTAACCTTTTTCATATAATGGCCGACGAAAAACACGTTATTTCGTCGGCTATACTAATAATAGCCGACGAAAAATTCATTATTTCGTCGGCTATAACTATATTGAAAAATACATATTTTATTTTAGACAGAAAAAGACAAAGGAATAGCCGACGACTACGAGTCTCTCGTCGGCTATGATTTAAAAAAAAAAAATGACCATATTCCATTTTCTATCACTAACGATAAACCATTGCTTCATCCTTCAAATACAAAAATGTCGTGAAATAAGATATGCCCGAAATAATGAAATACGTCTACGGTTGAAAAATGACAAGATTCTGATAAAATCTGAGTGGCGAAAGATGCGGTCAAAGGTTTTATTCATTCGTTTTCCTATGGGTAGCCTGACGTTCGTTAAATCAATTTTGTAAAATTTTTATACGATTAGTTGCGTCTCATTGATTTGAAACTATTATCTGTTGAAGCTGAGGCCAGAAACCGTCGTTTAACTAGACTAATTTCTGTTTTTAAGCGTTTAGAGGTTTGACTTAGTGGTTTGACCAACAGTTTAGCCGACGAAAATTATATTTCGTCGGCTAAACTCTTGCGATCCGCGCCTTTTTATTGTCCGCCGTTGGATGGCTCAGATCCAACGGCTATTGATTTTCCAAAGTATAGCCGACGAAATCTTTTAAATCGTCGGCTATTCTCTCAGTTTAGCCGACGAAATATAATTTTCGTCTGCTAAACTCTTGCGATCCGCGCCTTTTTATTGTCCACCGTTGGATGGCTCAGATCAGACGGCTGCTGATCTTCCAAAGTATAGCCGACGATGTTCATAGAATAGCCGACGACATTCAAAGAATAGCCGACGAAATCTTTTAATTCGTCGGCTATTCTTTCTGCTATAAAAGCAGACAACCGCAGCAACCCGACTTTTTCAACCCTAAATCCGCAAAAACTCCTCCTCCGCTCCTCAAATCGGCCGTGCGTCTCCTCCATTCCGATAACGTCGTCGTCCTCCTCCTAGACACGCCGAAATCCAGCCTCCTCCTCCTCCTAGACATCCTGAAATCCGGCCTCCTCCTCCGACCGGCCTCCTCCTCCTCCTTCCCCTCCTCCTCCTCCGCCAAAACAGATCCGAAGGTTTTTTTTTTTTTTCAATTTTGTTTAATTTTATAATTTAGGTATATAAATTGTTATATATTTAATTTTAATTATATAAATTATTATATATTTGTTAATATTGGTTATATGTTAATGTATATTTTAATTGTTATATATATTGGTTATATGTAAAAATTGTTAGATTAATTATATATATATATAAATTTGTAGATTAATTACATAAATTGTTATATATTTGTTAATATTGGTTATATGTTAATGTATATTTTAATTGTTATATATAAATTGTTAAATTAATTATATATATAAATTGGTAGCCTAATTATATAAATGGTTATATTTTTGTTAATATATAAATGGTTATTTGTATGTAATATATATGTTAATAATGAAATATAGTTATATTTGTATATAAATAGTTATATTTAGGTTAATGGTTAGTATTATTTAAAATTAGTTAAAATTTAAATATTAATTTGTTAGTATGTTTTAAAATATGTTAGTATTATTGGTTATTATATTAATTAGAATTTGTTATTTAATGTAATATAATTTAATATTAATTAATGTATTAATGCCTCAAGCTCCAGATGGCCGATGCACTCAGACAGTTATTCGGAGGCCGGCGTTCTTCTAGATCTAGGGATTCTGGAAGTTCTGCCGGTTCCGCAGACTCCGACAGAACCCTTAGCCAGCCGGAGAGGACCACCAGCCAGTCGCGGAGGAGTGTGGATTCATCCCAGCCGCGGAGGACTGTGGATTCATCCCAGCCACGGAGGAGTGTGAGTTCTCGGCACCAGACTCTTCTCCAGGCGGGGCGGCCGTCGAGCAGTTCACGTCCCCCTCTCGGGCCAGATGCTTCGAGGTCCAGTAGGCAGCTATTTCAAGACGAGATAGCTCCAGACGTTCCTCAGGTCCATATGCCTGAGTTTCATCGAGAGTCGATGACGAGTCCGGCGACGTCTGCTGCTGACTCGACTGAGGGGCCTACTCTCCCAAATCAGCTCTACCTCCCGTACAACATTCCTGCGATACCTGAGGTCGACTTTCATGGTGTGCCCATATGGCCTGATATGCCTCAGTACGTGAGTGTTGTAGAGGCATACCATCAGCAGCCATTTGAGAGACCTGAGCTCCTAATTTCGGCGAGAAGAAAAGGAAAGTCGACAGACGGGTCATCGAGTTCAGGTAACATTTGATTTTATTAATTAAATATTTTATTAAAATTAACGCACTAATATTTAATTTTATTAATCAATCGTCTTTTATGTGATAGGGACAGCCGCTAGCAGTTCAATGAGGAATACGAGAGGTGTCATATGTTTTGACACGCTCAGGAGAACTGTTGAGAGCAGGGGGAGGATCCAGATCAACGAACCCCCTAATCTGGAGGTTCAGGGGAAAAAACGCCGCGATTACGCGGGTTGCGTGGGGGCACTGATTAGGGATAGAGTCCCTATTTTGTGGACACGGTGGGCTGATGTGCCGGGAGAGATCAAGAGGGAGGTCAACAACGCGGCGTCGGTGAGTAATTTAAAAAATTTAATTTCTTTATCGTAATATTTAATAATTTTCGGTATTGTTATAATTGTAAAACTAATAAAATATTATCTTTCAGGCATACTTCGAGATTGCCGAACACAAGCAAGATTGGGCGGACGCGATGCAGAACTCGAGGTACGTTGGGAATTCCTCATCTTATAATTTGAAATATTTTATGATATTAATAATATTTCTAATGCATTTTTGTTTTTTCCGTAAGTTCAAAGAGTGGAAGAACGAGCTCTCTACCCACTTTAACGAATACGACAACCGTGGTCGTATGGGTACTCCAAGAGAGTTCATGTTCAGGGAGTACGAGTGGCGTTAGTTGAAGACAGTAGACTTCAACAACCCACTTATGCAGGTAAATACTAAACTTAACTATAAATGTTTATTTTGTTAAAATTTTAATTATTAGTTTAATTATTTTATAATTATTACACTAATATTTTTTGATGCATTTTTCTAATATTTTATTATTTGTTTGAAGGAACGGTCTCGGATAAACTCTGCGAACCGCCGCCGTAACACAACCCCCCATCATGGTGGTTCTAGGCCATTTGCGCAATATCAGGAGGAGGCGCTTAGAGATCATCCTGCTAGCAACCCGTACGTGGAGACGTTCAAGAAGGCTTATCCACAAGCGACAGAACAGCTCGTAAGTCGTTCATTACGATTTTAAAATTTTAATTATTAATTTTACTTAATTATATATTTGTTAGAATATTAATTTTTTTTTTTTCCTGTTCAATTAGGAGAGGGTGAACCGGGCCGAAGAAGAAGTGTTGCAGCAAGTAGTTCGGGAGACACAACCGAACATTTCAGAGGCAGATCTGCAAGAAGCCCTACGCCAGGTCGACCGATCGAATGTCCAAACGGCAGCGAGGATGTTCGATGCAGCCTTCCCAGACCGGTCAAACCAATACTACTGCCGGGGTTTGGGAAGTTCTGGAATAGGGCTCCTGAAGACCACTAAGGGAGGTCAAAAGAAGGGAGGCGGGGACAGCCAACAGATGAGGGGGGAAATGCAGAGATTGGCAGAAGAAAATGCAAGATTGGCGGCCGAGTTCCAGAAATCACAAGAGCAACAACGCAGATCATAGGGGCAACACCGCAGAACACAGCAGTATCATTTGGATATGTCTAGTTGGCATGCTGAAGGCGAGAGAATTCGGCTACACAACTACGCCGGCCAACAAAACTGGTGGTATGTTATGTTCGCGGCACAACAACAAGACCTTGAACCCCTGCCCCCATTTCAGCCGTTAGTTGAACCTCCAATGCCTCAACCTTCCGAGTTCGTTCAGCAGGATGACGAGCATGATGGAGAGCAGGATGCTGGGGATGACGTGGTGGACTTTAATGTTTTAGGTGATGATTAAGGTTATATTTTATGTATATTGGAACAAATTAAATAATAAGTCATTTAGACGTGTTTCTTGTTGGTGTAAATGCGATTGTCATTGTGAATTGCAGGTTGCTTGGAATGGTAATTTAGAAATTAATTTAATTTTTTTTTCCCAAAATGTAAGAATAGCCGACGATATTGGCATTATTTCGTCGGCTATAAGTGCTATAGCCGACGATTTTTACAGAATTTCGTCGGCTATAACCGTTATAGCCGACGAAAATGACATTATTTCGTCGGCTATAACTAATTAATGCCCATTAAAATATTAATATATTCTGACGAAATAACCGACGAAATAGTTGAAATCGTCGGCTATATTACAGAACTAGTAGCCGACGAATTTCGTCGGCTATAGTTTACGATATCGTCGGCCATACTCGAAAATATCCGACGAATTTCGTCGGATATTTTGCCCAGGTTTGGTCGACAAAATGAATTTTCATCGGTAATATCGTCGGCCATACTCGAAAATAGCCGACGATTTCGTTATTTTCGTCGGCCATTCGTTTTACAGACGCCGTTTTTCCGACGAATTATAGCCGACGAAAGTTTCGTCGGCAGAAGAAATAGCCGACGAAAATTTTGCATAGTAGACGAAATTTTTTTCGTCGGCTATTCGGTCCGATGTGGTAGTGTATCACTAAATTCTAAATCCAATAAAAATAAATAAAAAATTATTAATGCTTTTTTTCTAGGCATTGTAAGTAATTCTATTGAGTGTCAGTAGTGATTGATAGCATTTTACTTACCAACACGAATGTCGTCAATATTCCCAATTTATGAATGCGACCTATACTCAAGTCGTCTTCAATAATCTCCAGGTATGCGTCGACCACCTTCAGAAAAATATTTTTGCCACAGAGAGACATTAATGTATGTTAATCTTTTGTTCGATAGTATTAGCACTAATAATAAAATTGTCTCGGTAAAGTTAAGAGGGTACATACATTGGATTTTAGTGTGTTTCCTTCAATCAAATCTCAGACATCTTTTTAGATACACTTCCTATTTTTCCTCCATCCCAAAAGCTGGCACTGTAATTGAAAAAACAAAAACAAAGCACGTGTTAGTTACGAGTCAATAAGAACACTGATATAGAATGCTACTAACCCTCAGTTAGGTGTAGTCTTAGGTGCTTACTCTTCTTCAGCTTTTTCCCAGTAAGTCTGCATCATTTCTTACTCCTTCAGCGACAAGTTTTTCCAGTGCTGCCCCCTGCAATTGACTCCCTTCAGTTTGTACGATGCTTTCGGTGGAGTTTTATACTTAGCATTTTTCCCTTTAATTTCTGGAGGTGTGTCGAAGTAGTAATTGATCTTGTCCTTTGTATCCTTTCTTTGGTCTCCCCTCCTCAGATTCATTACAGTGCGATTTTCTGCTTTTTTTTTCATTATTTTCTCCTTCCCCTTCTCCATTTTTTATGTCATCAAGGCATTCTTGAATCATAGCAGTTGCATTGTCCATTCCTGCATCAAACAAACATTAGTAACATTCATATATATACAAACCCAATAATAGAAATAAAATACTGAAATCAAAGAGTTTGGGAATGCTCTTTTACCCGTTTGTGCTACAACTTGTTCGTGTCGCTGCTTCTGCTCTTGGTAAATTACCAAAGTCAGCCCCTGCTCCTTCTCTTCGGGAGTTTCTCATGGCAGCTTCTGCACCTCAGTGGCATTAGCTTCATTCCCAGCTTGTTCTTACTCTTCATCATGCAGCCCCTGCTTCTTCTCTTCGGAAGTTTCCGGTGGCAGCTTCTACACCTCAGTGGCATTAGCTTCTTTCTCAATAGTGTTATCGCTTGAATCCTTATATCATGGAAATTTCTCTCTCTCCAGTTCCTCTATCTTCTCCCAAAGTGTCTTGATTCTTTTCTTTAATCTCTTTTTAATTATTTTCAACTCTGCAACATTGCTTGAGCATCTTCGACACCATCCTTATCCATTTCCTTTGTTGCCGGTTCAATGTTGTTTAGTATGTTCTTCATGGCTTCGCTGGTTTTGTGTAGTTCATCTTTCATCTCCTGGCTGCTAGGAAACGCCTAAAAGTATTGAGCCTCATAAAAATTTCAGATTAGTCGCATCTGAAACAGAAATGCATAGTAGTATTGAACCACAGCATGTTTGAACTTACCCATTTAGCAAATGTTGGCGTAGGATTGATTTCTTCAACTAGCTCCTCTTTTATTTTTCACTTGGTACAAACTTTCTTCACCTTCTTTGAACATGCCCTGCTTACAGCAACGATAGCAACATTAACACAATTTCAATTGAAATTAAATGTATTTAAGCTCAAAGGTATTATGATACCTCAAAATAATCGTTGCTGATTTCCAACATCGAAGCATGTAACTTCGGAAGTCCCCATTTTACGAATGTTGGCTCATCGTCCTCTCTGCCGGGAATTGGTGTCATGACTCCAGTCTTTTCACACACCCAATACTGCACAAATTAAACAATACAAATTAATTACATAAAAGATAACATTACTGAAGCACAATAACATTGTGCTCCACTACTTACCATGATCAATACTACACATCCGGATACCATGATCTCCATCTTTGCTAAGCCTCTCGCCAGTGAATCAACAATTGTTTGCGCCCAATTATAGTTGTTCAACAACTCCAAATCAAAAGAAACAAGATTCATTATGTTCCACGCCGGTACAATACCTGATGCGCATAGCAGAAAAGATACCAACAGACTCATAATCAACAATTTCGCCACATCGGCTCCCCTTCCTTTCCCAGGTCAAGAGCTTTTATTAATGTTGAATAAATGTCACTTTTTTTTAACACATTTATCACAATCTTTAAAAACCCTTGTGATTGAATCTGTCGTCCCATTTGACTTTCTCCCCACCATGTCAATATGTTTCCCACTGTTTGGAATACCAAATGCATGTTGAACAACGGCTTGATATTGATGTTGTGCAAACAAAGAACAAGCTGCTTTGGAGTCATAGAAGTTGACAAGATGCCCAATTAGCTCGTCAGATTTGGAAATTTGGTCCTTGGTGATCTTCCCATCATAGAATAGTTTGATAAACCCCCAGATTAGGGATTTCTTCACTTTAGCCCAAATTTCTTTCCCAATTTCTTTTTTGTTTTCGTTGATAATATTCCAAAAGCCATGCAAATTACATTTGATTGAATGTAATCTGGTCTATGTGGTATGTTTATTTTTGTATTGTTTGGCTCTTCCTCCACATCACACTACCAGATCCGAGGGCATAGCCGACGAAAATTTTTCGTCGACTATGCCAAAATTTCGTCGGCTATACCTTCTACCGACGAAATTTTCGTCGGCTATAATTCGTCGGAAAAACGCCGTCGGCTATACCAATGGCCGACGAAAAAAAGGAAATCGTCGGCTATATGCGAGTATGGCCGACGACTTTATCGACGAAACGTCATTTCGTCGACCAAACCCTGGCAAAATATCCGACGAAATTTGTTGGGTATTTTCAATTATGGCCGACGATATCGTAAACAATAGCCGACGAAATTCGTCAACTATTTGATCTGAACTATAGCCGACGATTTCATCTATTTCGTCGGTTATTCCGTCGAAATATATTAATATTTTAATAGGCATTAATTAGTTATAGCCGACGAAAATTGGTAAAAATCGTCGGCTATAGTGCTTATAGCCGACGAAATAATGCCAAAATCGTCGGCTATTCGTACATTTGGTGAAAAAAAAATTAAATTATTTTCTAAATTACCATTCCAAGCAACCTGCAAATCACAAAAACAGTCCATGCATTTACACCAACATGAAACACGTCTAAATGACTTATTATTTAATTCGTTCCAATATACATAAAATATAACCCTAATCATCACCTAAACCACTAAAGTCTACGACGTCATCCCCAGCATCCTGCTCTCCATCATGCTCGTCATCCTGCTGACCGAACTCGGGAGGTTGAGGCATTGGAGGTTCAACTAACGGCTGAAACGGGGGCGGGGGTGGAAGGCTTTGTTGTTGTGCGGCGAACATCTCATACCACCAGTTTTGTTGGTAGGCGTAGTTGAGTCGCCGAATTCTCTCGCATTCAGCATTCCAACTGGACAGATCTAAATAATGCTGCTGTGTTCTGCGGTGTTGCTCCTGTGATCTCTGGAACTCGGCCGCCAACCTTGCATTTTCTTCGGCCAATCTCCGCACTTCCCCCCTCACATGTTGGCTCTCCCCGCCTCCCTTCTTTTGACCTCCCTTAGTGGTCTTCAGGAGCCCTAGTCCAGAACTTCCTAAACCCCGGCAGTAGTAGTTGTTTGAGCGGTTTGGGAAGGCTGCGTCGAACATCCTCGCTGCCGTTTGGACATTGGACCGGTCGACCTGGCGCAGGGCTTCTTCCAGATCTGCCTCTGAAATGTTCGGTTGTGTCTCCCGAACTACTTGCTGGAACACCTCTTCTTCGGCCCGGTTCACCCTCTCCTAATTGGACGGGAAAAAAAAAATTAATATTCTAACAAATATATAATTAAGTAAAATTAATAATTAAAATTTTAAAATTGTAATGAACGACTTACGAGCTGTTCTGTCACTTGTGGATAAGCGATCTTGAACGTCTCCACGTACGGGTTGCTATCAGGATGATCTCTAAGCGCCTCCTCCTGATATTGTGCAAACGGCCTAGAACCAGCATGATGGGGGGTTGTGTTCCGGCGGTGGTTCTCAGAGTTTATCCGAGAACGTTGCTTCAAACAAATAATAAAATGTTAGAAAAATGCATTAAAAAATATTAGTGTAATAATTATAAAATAATTAAACTAATAATTAAAATTTTAGCAAAATAAACATTTGTAGTGAAGTTTAGTATTTACCTGCATAACTGGGTTGTTGAAGTCTACTGTCTTCAACCAACGCCACTCGTACTC
Organism: Potentilla sterilis; assembly: GCA_963682095.1. Lineage (NCBI taxonomy): Eukaryota > Viridiplantae > Streptophyta > Magnoliopsida > Rosales > Rosaceae > Potentilla > Potentilla sterilis. The sequence continues at coordinate 15,261,616 of OY821764.1, forward strand.
CCTGAACATAAACTCCCTGGGAGTACCCATACGACCAAGGTTGTCGTATTCGTTATAGTGGGAACGGAGCTCGTTCTTCCACTCTTTGAACCTACGAAAAAACCAAAAGTACATTAGAAATATTATTATAATCATAAAATATTAATAATTATAAGATGAGGAATTCCCAACATACTTCGAGTTCTGCACGCTTTCCGCCCAATCCCGCTTGTGTTCGGCAATCTCGAAGAATGTCCGAAAAATAATATTTTATTAGTTTTACAATTGTAATAATACCGAAAATTATTAAATATTACGATAAATAAAATAATTTTTTTAAATTACTCACCGACGCGGCGTTGTTCACCTCCCTCTTTATCTCTTCGGGCACACCAGCCCACCGGGTCCACAACATAGGGACTCTGTCCCTAATCAGTGCCCCCACGCAACCCGAGTAGTCGCGTTTTTTCTTCCCCTGAACCTCCTGATTAGGAGGTTCGTTAATCTGGATCCTCCCACTCAGATCAACAGTTCTCCTGAGCGTGTCAAAACATATGACATCTCTCGTGTTCCTTGTTGAACTGCTAGCGGCTGTCCCTATCACAAAAATGACGATTGGTTAATAAAATTAAATATTAGTGCGTTAATTTTAATAAAACATTTAATTAATAAAATCGAATGTTACCTGAACTCGATGACCCGTCTGTCGACTTTCCTTTTCTCCTCGCCGAAATCAGGAGGTCAGGGTTCTCAAATGGCTGATGCTGGTATGCCTCCGCAGCACTCACGTACTGAGGCATATCAGGCCATATGGGCACACCACGATAGTCGACCTCCGGTATCGCAGGAATGTTGTACGGGAGATACAGCTGGTTTGGGAGAGTAGGACCGTCAGTCGAGTCACCAGCAAACGTCGTCGGACTCGTCATCGGCTCCCGATGAACCTCAAGCATACGAACCTGAGGAACATCTGCAGCTATCTCGTCCTGAAATAGCTGCCGACTGAACCTCGGAGCATTTGGCTCGATAGGCGGAAGTGAACTGCTCGACGGCCGCCCCGCCTGGAGAAGGGTCTGGTGCCGAGAACTCATACTCCTCCACGGCTGGGATGAATCCACAGTCCTCCGCGGCTGGGAGGAATCCACACTCCTCCGCGGCTGGCTGGTGGTCCTCTCAGGCTGGCTAAGGGTCCTGTCGGAGTCTGCGGAACCGGCGGAACTTCCAGAACCTCTCGATCTGGAACGACGGCCTCCGAAGAACTGTCTGAATGCATCGGCCATCTGCAGCCGCGGCCATTTTAAATAATACTAACCATTAACCTAAATATAACTATTTATATACAAATATAACTATATTTCTTTATTAACATATATATATATATATATATATATATAATTAGACTACTGTTGAAGGAAAAACGTATTATGTGCCTTCGTCAATGTAACGGACGATAGATAATTATGTAGTCATTATTGTCATTAATGTATTTCCTATTACCGTTGTAATACTCACCCTATATAAATGGGATTATCAATGAAATGAGTAGACCAATTCCCATTTTCCTACAACACGTTATCAGCACGTAGTTTTACTAGCTGAGACTTTAGCCAGAAAAAAACCCTAGGTTTTGTCTCTGAAAAAAAATCAAATCAAAACCCTAATATTTTTTTCCTCTTCTGCCGGCAAAGAAAGAAAAATCCCAGAAATTCTCTTCTGCCAGCCATTTTTTTGTCGGCAAAGAATGACTTCTTCCCCAGAAACTCTTTTCCCGACGACTATTTCGTCGGTAAAATCAAGTCCAAGCACTCTGCCGACGAGAGATTTGTCGGCAGAGATGAAAATTCTATTGGCACCCAGAAATTTTCTCTGGGCACCACCTTCTTCTCCGATCCGATCCAGAGCCGTTCCGGCCACGTCCCGGCACCACTGCCTAGCCGATCCGCTCCAGAGCCGCTCCGGCCATGTCCCGACTGGCAGTCCTTCGTCCCCAGGCCACCCCTGCCGACGCCAGCCTCTAGATCGGCCACCTCCAGCGCCTCCCGATCCCGTTTCCCCGAAGCCGGCAAGCCCCCACCCTCGCCTCGATCGGCGTCTGCACCGCCCAGTCGACGTGGCCCTCGACGACGATCCGGTTCCGCAGCTGCCCCGCCCCAGATAGCCCGACGACCTGGCGCCGCCCTGCGCCGCTTGGACGAGATCCAGCCCCTCCGGCTGCGATCTGCAGAACAAAAAAAAAAATTTCGACCCGGATATTTTGGGCCTGATCCGACCCGGATCATTTGGGCTCGACCCGGATTCCTTGGGCCTGACCCAACCCGAAAAAAAAGAAAAAAAAAGGAATTTTTTTAAGGTAAAATACAAAGGTAAATTTCGAAATTACCACACAGTAATTTATATCTATTGTGTGACTATTTACTGTTTTCAAATTTCATCGTCAATATGAAATTATTTAATTTATATGATAAATGTGAAATATATATGATTAAAGTGACTAATCATATGCATATTATTTGTTTTTATGTGGCATAACAATTACGATACGGCGATCAATATGTGACGACAATTTGGAGTCGGAGATCGAGAAATTGTATCATATGCAGTTTATTTGGCAAACTAACAAGTAAGATCTAATTAAAGTCATCATTTTCATTAAATTGTTAATGATATAATGCTCAAACTTACCTTATTATATCATGACATATACTTATGAAATTTGAGCATCATTATATGTCTATTTTATTATGTTAAATAATTACTTTTATTTAACATGTTATTTAGTTTGAGCATTGCCATGACATATACTTATGAAATTTGAGCATCATTATATGTCTATGTTATTATGTTAAATAATTATTTTATTTAACATGTTATTTAGTTTAAACATTGCCTTGATGATGTAATTTCATGAGCATTGTAATATAAAGAAAAAGTGACAAACCTATATTGTGAAAAAGCATTTTCACGAAGTAAGAAAAATATGACCATTACAAATTTCGGTCTTGAAATCCAATTTTTATTTATTGAAAATATTTCAACATGGATATCTTATTTATTGTGTAGAAAGCAACGATAATGGAATTTCATTAGCTTCACATGCAATGAAAATGGAGAAACCAAAATTTTATTGTGATAACGAAATTTCACGAAGCATCGGATTTACCATAATGTATATTGGTTTATATTAATCGTCGCGCATGTCATTTAGACCACGAGATTAATACATTATATTCTTCCTCTATTTTAAAGATGGTTTAACCATCACAGTTTAGTTTTGACATATTGGACTCTGAAGAATTTGAGTACCAAATTCCCCTATTAAGCCGACTAAGGCTTGAGTATGGTATATTTATGCAAATTGCTTTATGTAAATAGCTAAATAAATAATTTTAATATCTTGAATGACAATGTAAGGTCTAAGAAAAAAAATCCCTGAAATTTAATTATGCAAAGTAATGCAATCACCCTAAAACAAAGGGCAATGATGATGTAAGTTATGAGAAAACAAAGAGTAATGACGATGTAATGTCTTAAACAAAGAAATTTCCTGAAACAAATTATGCAAAGTAATGCAACAACCCTAAACCAAAGGGTAATGACAATGTAAGGTATGAGAAAAAGAAATTTTCTGGAACACATTTTGCAAAGTAATGCAACAACCCTAAATCAAAAAACAATGACGATGTAAGGTCTTAGAAAAATATATATATATTCTTGAACAAATTGGGCAAAGTAATGCAACGACCCTAAAACAAAGGGTAATTACCATGGACGTAAAATTCATATAATCATCCAAAAGTAAGTGGAAACAATGTAACATTTAAAAGATGACATAGGGGACATGTCATGTGCAGTGAAGCACTCTGCCATTGTTGTAATTCAATGAACTATTGATACGTACATTATAAGCTAGCAAAGAATTAGCTACGACTTTCAATAAATATGAAGAATCATATGAGTACGCGGATTTTGGAAAAGTATCTTCAATATCCAACAGTAACATTGAAAATGAGTTTACAACTAAAAACATAATATCTGGGAAGAATATGTTAAATGACAAATCTCATCATTGCAGCTATTAAAAGAGCAAAAAGGATCTGGCTCAATCCAAGATAGACTTTGATTAGTCTACTTTTAAATTTACAAGATATCCTTATAAAGGCCATTACGCCTAAATACGACTTTTGGCCCTAAATTAGACTTTTGGTCTTAAAATTTCTCTCTCTAAATTGGACAAGACTAAATGTAATCGTTGGCATGTTAATTTTTTGAATCTTCTCTAAAGGAATTGAGATTATTCAAATTTTATTCATAATACACATGATTCAATTTTCTACATCTAACTTTGCAAAGTATTGCATAAAGTAAAACAACATATCATAATATAGGCATGAAACAAAGAACCGTGTGCAAAGAAACGCACAATATAATCCCTAAAATAATAGTACTGAAGAACAGTAACACTATATCAATAGTATATGATAATGATTAGTATATCAAAGAAAGTGATAATGATCAGTATATATTTTCCTTTGGGATTCATAATACACCTGCCTAATTGGGATTACAATACCTTTTCATTACAATCCCCATCGATTTACTCTAAAGAACTTGAGTTACGTTTCGATGTATATATTGAGCATATGTCAAATTGACAATTTATGCGATAAAAGAAAATTGAATTTTGTTTTCCACATTATAAAGAAATTTACGCCACGATTTTTCATGTGAAAAAGATACAAGTGAGAATTCATTTGAGCTCCTTTGCATTACCTCTAAATGACTGCGAATGTAAACGAGTATTAGAGAAGATTATATGTCAACTTAGTAGGTTCTAAGTAACCGCTAATTAAATCCAACGTCATAAGAAAATGATCTTTTGGAATTCTGACATAGATTGGCTTTGATATGGTGATCCATACATTAAAGAAACTACTATGGACACCCATATTTTTGGATAAATAGAAGCAAACACCAGAAGAATATGGTTCACACAGGAATCTGAGGACGATCAATGAACATTTTATCCTCAAATATTGTCATATAGGGTTGAAGACGTATGTTCAATTCCTAAATTCCGCCGCTCCCCCAATGTGGCATTATAATATATTTGATGCACAAGCATATGCATTTATACCTTATTATGCTTCTCCTATCCGTCATGATTTTATGGATAAAAGTACATCATTCAAAGCCTATTCGTTAAAGCAATTATGATTGAGATCATCATATGCAAAGGACACATGAGTTTCTCATTATGTTGTTATATTGAATCAAAAGAGGATTCAGTGGATCGATTCAACCAACTTGCGGACACCATAGATATTTTATGGTGTTGGTTGTTGTGTCGACACACTGGTCACGTGTCATGACACCATCCACAATTAAAATTTATGCTGCTTATGCTAGAAACTCAAAGCACTTAGGCCGGGTTAATTTCCGTAGGTGTGATGATTTTATGGCTTATTATATGGGATTTGTAATGGACATCATATTCCTATATATAAAAACCCAATTGGTCTCACGGAAAACGACTACAGTAATAGTCTTAATATTGGTAAAGCACACCAATACTTCCGTTTTGGGTTATGCAATTTTTGCATGCAGCGTTACTTTTTCATCTATGGCCATCATCATTGAACCAATTTACACCATAGCTAGTGACTATGTGTGAGGATTTTAAAGGATTTCAAACGAACTTGTAATCCTTGAGCTCTTTTGGATTGACACGGATCTACAATCTTTGAGCTCCATTAAATGTTTTTATGTGCCAAAATTGCGCCGCCACAGCGCACAATGATGGGTCCATTGAGATGAATAAATATTTATGCTGGATATGAACTTCCAGCTATAGTCCGCTATGTCGAAACCTTGACAGGCGATCTCTTCACCGCTAGATTTGCGGAGTGTCACTTTGATGAGACAGTCTTCCCGTCGTTAGGGGGAGATAAGAACAAGTATGTTCAAGTGGAACGACAGGAATTGTCGTGGTTTGTCCCCACTGTGTCTCATCTCGATCCCCAAAAATCACACAAAGTAAGGTGTGTAGATATCTTATACATTAAAGTGACGAGATCACATAAACCTGCTGCAAATATACCTGCAAGGATTGTGTTTTATCAAAAGGACATGGTACCACCCAAGAGGAATTGGGTATTGCACTGCCACCATGGATGGTGGCATGGTGACGCCATAAGTGGCATAAATGGTGTCACAGGCCGTGGCTCTCCAAGGAAGAGGGGGAGACCACCTTAGGTTCGATACATACTTGTGTAAAGGAAGAAAACAAGTTTGGCACAACCTGATCTATTGATCAGTGATACTCAAATCCGTCTCATGAGAATATTTATGGATTGTGGTTATCATTGGGGGACGCCTCAAATGTTAGAACCAATCCTTAAAGTATAGAGATCTCTACAAACACATTACACTAGTGTACATGAGGACGTGGAATAATGAGTTTACTATCGAACCATACTTCGTTGAAAAATGTCAACTTAGTAAACTGGCCTAATGGAAAGAAGCGATCCAGTATAAACAAAGGGATAGGTATTTGGGCAGGTGACGCCGACACCGCAAATATAAACCCTATCAAATATATCTTTGTTAGAATGCGTAATGAGAATAAGAGTATGCAAACTCACCTTATGGCGCAAGGTCTCTCAAAAACGCACTGGAATCGACTACGAGGAGATATTCTCTCGTAATGGACTACGATGAGACAAACTCTCGTAATGGATGTCATTGCACTCCACTACCTTGTCAGTTTGGTAGTTTCTGAAAAACTGAACATGCAGCTTACGAAAAGTAATCAAAACATATATCTCTATGGGGATCTAAATTAAGAGATATACATGAAGATCCTAAACGGACTTGATCCACCCAAATCAAGTGACTCTAGATCACATGAGTACGTTTGCAAAAGAAATTGAAACATTCACTAAAGTGACTACTTGATTGGAAAGGGATTGATGAATTATGCCCTTGCGTTTTCATTATGGATATATATGAACTGTAAATGAAATAAGAGAAACTCAGTGTATTGTAAATCCTAAGTTGAGAATGAAAAAGATTTTGGGAATACACAGTCTTGAAATGGAACTCAAGGACTGTAATGATGGTGATCATCCATCAATTGGCTTAGGCACTCTAAAGAATAAAGTGAGGCCTACAGATATTCCCATGATCAGTCGAAGTCTTTACTCTAACAATAGATCCGTTTTTCATCTAAAGGAAGATGACGAAGAAGTATTGGGAAATGAAATTCCTATACAAGTGCAATGACGCATGATTGTACTTAAACATAATATGTAAGACTCGACCTCTCATTCGATGTAAATTTGTAAAGCTATGTCTAGCTATGCGCCTACGCAACGCAAATCGTTCTTTCATTAAAGATATGAAAGATTTGGGCTTATTCAATCTCTACATAGAATGTGACATGATAAAGAAATTATCCACGTCATAGGTAACTATGCGTAAAGAAAAACGCATTAAAGGTCATACCACGAGTGAACCTGATGTTCAATATGAACCTATGCATTCAGTTCATGAACAACCTTATCCTCAAGATCAAAGTAAATCAAGTTGGATCTGAGGACGATGTGGCAAGATTTAGTTACTAAATCATTGCTCAAAGTCATATTTGGAAAAACATGTGAAAATGCATAACTATGCTAATGTTGCTAAAGCTCCCTTGATCAAATGAAAGAATCAGGGAGAATCCCATGATTAATGTAAAAATCAGGGGGAGGTGCAGACATCAGGGGGAGTCTAGCACATACATGTTGTTTTCAAATGTAATAGGTGCGTTGCGCTCTTTTTGTCCTTCGACCAAAGTTTTATTTTCTCCCATTGAGTTTTTGTTACTTGGCAAGGTTTTTAATGAGGCAACACCACATGCACCATTTTACCTCTGACTCGGCACAAGGGGGAGTGTTGAAGGAAAAACGTATTATGTGCCTTCGTCAATGTAACGGACGATAGATAATTATGTAGTCATTATTGTCATTAATGTATTTCCTATTACCGTTGTAATACTCACCCTATATAAATGGGATTATCAATTAAATGAGTAGACCAACTCCCATTTTCCTACAACAACTACCAATTTATATATATAATTAATTTAACAATTTATATAACAATTTATATACCTAAATTATAACAAATATATAACAATTAAATTTATTAACAAATATATAACAAATATATAACAATTTATATAATTAAAATTAAATATATAACAAATATATAACAATTTATTATATAATAATTTATATAATTAAAATAAAATATATAACAAATATATAACAATTTGTTAAAATTAAATTTATTAACAAATATATAACAATTTATTATATAACAATTAAATATATAACAATTTATATAATTAAAATTAAATATATAACAATTTATATAATTAAAATAAAATATATACCTAAATTATAACAAATATATAACAATTCAATTTATTAACAAATATATAACAAATATATAACCATTTATATAATTACAATTAAATATATAATAATTTATTAAATTAAATTAAATTGAAAAAAAAAAATTACCGGATCGGATCGGAGGAGGAGGAGGAGGCCGGCGGCTTGAGGAGGAGGAGGAGGAGCCGAATGGAGGATCGGAGGAGGAGGAGGAGCAGTGGCGGCGGAATCGGAGGAGGAGCAGCGGCGGCGGAATCGGAGGAGGAAGACAGTTCGGCAGCAGCTGCTAACGGCGAAGGAGGAAATGAGCAAAACGGAGGCTAGAGTTCGGCAGTTTCAGACTTATACCCGATAGAATAGCCAACGATTAAAAAAGATTTCGTCGGCTATTCTTCACTATAGCCGACGAAAACTTTCACATCGTCGGCTATACTTTGAATGTCGTCGGCTATACTTTAGGCGCTCAGCAGCCGTCCGATCTCCCCCATCCAACGGCGGACAATGAAAAGGCGCGGATCGCAAGAGTTTAGCCGACGAATACAAATATTTCGTCGGCTATACTTTGGAAAATCACAGCCGTTGGATCTGAGCCATCCAACGGCGGACAATAAGCGGATCGCAAGAGTTTAGCCGACGAAATATTTGAAGTCGTCGGCTAAACCTTTGGTCAAACTGCGAAGTCAAACCTCTAAACGCTTTAAAACGGAAATTGGCCTGTGTAAATGACATTTTTTTGCCTGACCTTCAACAGATAATAGTTTCAAATCGATGAGACGCAACTAATCGTATAAAAATTTTCCTCAAAATATTTTACCAACCGTGAGGCTACCCATAGGAAAACGGGAGTAAAAAACAGTTAACCGCAACATTCGGCACGCAGATTTTGTCGGAATCGTGTCATTTTTCAACCGTAGACGTATTTCATTATTTCGATCATATCTTATTTCACGACACATTTGCATTTGAAGAGTATACGTATAGTAACTATTTGAAACTGTACATTCACTTAAACACTTAGTAAACAAGTTAAGGAACATTAGTGCATATGTTCCGATTTTGAATCTAAAACTTTGGAAAATCTATTCCAACCGTCAGATATTACCGTTAAGATTAAATACATGTATGAAAAAAAATCCAACTACATCTGACAACGTTAAAGGCTCGATCGGGATGGTCAACCGGGTGAGTCAACCCTCTAAACGCTTAGAAATGGTAATTGGACTGTCTAAATGACGTTTTTTGGCCTGACCTTCAACAGATAATAGTTTCAAATCGATGAGACGCAACTAATCGTATAAAAATTTTCCTCAAAATATTTACCGACAGTGAGGCTACCCATAGGAAAACGGGAGTAAAAAATAGTTAACCGCAACATTCGGCACGCAGATTTTATCGGAATCGTGTCATTTTTCAACCGTAGACGTATTTCATTATTTCGGTCATATCTTATTTCACGACACATTTGCATTTGAAGGATGAAGCAATTGGTTGTTGATAGTGATAGAAAATGGAAGGTAGTTTTTTTTTTTTTTAAAGAATAGCCGACGAAATCGAACCTAGTACTCGTCGGCTATTCTTTTGTCGTTTTGTGTCTAAAATAAAATATGTATTTTTCAATATAGTTTTGGCCGACGAAATCACGCATATTTCGTCGGCTATAATTAGTATAGCCGACGAAATAATGCATTTTTCGTCGGCTATTCTTTGAAAAAAATAAAAAAAAACAGTGGTGTTACACCTCTCGTATTCCTATGTCCTGTTCATATATAACCAAAATTGAACATAAAAAAAAAACAGAAACCCAACAGTCAACATATTTCAAAATTCTTTTTAAGGGGTTTGGAACCCAGCCTATGCTGGGAGGCTCATCCCCACGCCCGTTCATTAGAAAAGAGTGGATTACAAATAAAAGGATTACATCATCTAAATTACTTAATCCGTCGGATTGTAATCGGAATCATCGGATGAGTCTTCTTCGGTTTCTGAATTGCTCGATAGGGGCAATCTATGTCGTTCCTCACCACTAGAGTCCTCGTTTGTTTCTTCATTTGGATCAACATCAACAAGCAGTGGCTCTTCACGTCGAATTCGCACCGGCGTGTCTAGGCGAATAAAAGAGGAGTCAGGAATACCGTTTGAGTTGGGCTCTTGATACGCGGTGCCCCCTTTCTCGTTCTCTTCAGCCACTCCAAGTGTAGACGCCCGGTAAATGTTGCGATGGTGGATAGTGTTGACTACTTTCCACGGGTCACCCTTGGCGAGATCATTAAAATAAAACACTTGTTTCACCCATGTGGCTAAAACGAACGGGTCGTCCTCATACCATGATGTACTAGTGTTCACAGAAGTTATGCCGTATTGATCGGTTTTCATGCTCTGCGGCCGTGTGTCAAACCATCTACACTTGAAAAGGTGCACTTTCCTGCCTTCCCCATAATGCAGTTCCACAACCGAATGGAGAACACCGTTATAGTCAACTCCATCATCCCCACCATGTGCCATAACCCCTGAATTTTGTGTTTTCAGTCTGACGTCTCTCTCTTCACATCGAAATAACACACCATTCACCTTGCACGTCGCATAAACTTTTGAATAGACAGGCTTCATCGCTAGAAGTCTGAGTTCGTGCGACCAATTTGGGTGATTATCATTTTTAATAAGGTCCATCTGCAACTATCAGAATCAACTATAAATATGAATAATTATACACAATAATATATAAATATGTATAGAATAATGTTAAAGTTACGTACCCAGCGGCCGAAATACTCTGCGAATGTCCGGTTGTGGTAATCGAGATCACCTCCTACTTGTCCACTCGTGCGCAATATATGCTTCAGCTATACATCCTTCAGGTGCGGATCTGTTTTGGACAAAATCACCGTATTGTCCAAGTTGCCTATAAATCAAGTTTTTAAAGTGTTATGATAATACATTAATACTATATCACATATATTGATGAGGAAATTAACATAAGGTGTAAAATACGTACCTTTCCATCGGATACATCCAAGTGAAGTGCACATGACCGGTAAGCAACAACTGCCGAGGAAGATGGATCATGAGGTGAGGCATGATGTCAAAAAAATTTAGAGGAAATATCATCTCAAATTTACATATGATATGAACGATGTCTTGTTGCATTTCCCGGAGGTCAGATTTTCTCACTTCCCGTGTGCATACCTTCTGGAAAAATCTTGCCAACGCTACTAACGCCTCCACAACGTGACGGGGAAGGAACGGTCGAATGAAAACAGGGAAGAGACGTTGTAGCAGGATATGATTGTCATGACTTTTCAACCCGTAAAGATTGTTGAATTGTCTGTTCACACACTTGGCTATATTTCCAGCAAAGCCTGAAGGATACTTGGCCCGACTTATCCAATGGAAAATTTCTGGTTTATGCTCAGGCTTGACGGTGTAAGGAGCTTGAGGCATTTTTCTCTTCCCTTGTTTCAACCATAGTTGTTTTCTGATATTCATGTTTTGCAGATCAGTGCGAGCCTTAGGACCGTCTTTCGTCTTCCCTTCCAAGTTCAGCGTTGTGCCCACCACACTTTCAGAAACATTTTTTTCTATGTGCATAACGTCTAAGAAGTGACGGATCAACAACTCACACCAGTACGGGAGTTCCCACAATATGCTCTTATGTGTCCAGAATTTGTACTCCTCAGGTCTTTCAGGTATTTCCGCTACAATATCGGGATGATTGCTGAGGGGCCCAAAATCGTACTCATTAAGCACTGCTAAAATTTCTCTTCCCGTCCATCTTTTGGGAGGACCACCGTGTTCTTCGGTTCCATCAAATGCGGCGGACTCGTAACGCCAGTGGTGATCCGCCGGAAGGAACACACGATGACCCATTCTGCATATCTTGTTGCAATGAGGGGTGCTCCCATAATCGTTGAGGCACTCTGGACAAGCCTTGTATCCCCTAACAACGCTGCCCGACAACATCCCATAAGCAGGAAAATCACTGATGGTACCAATAACCATGGCATGCATCTGGAACGTCTCCTGCTTGTACTTGTCAAAAGTGGGATGACCAACATCCCACAATACCTTAAGCTCTTCAATCAATGGTCTCATATACACATCGAGACATTTCCCTGGGTAACCAGGCCCCGGAATCAACAACGTCAACATATTATATTCCTTCTTCATGCACATCCACGGAGGAAGGTTGTAAGGTACCAAAACCACCGGCCATATACTGTATAAAAGACTCATGGTGCCGAAAGGGTTGAACCCGTCGGTTGAGAGCCCGAGCCTGACGTTTCTGACATCTGACGCAAAATGAGGAAACTCATTGTTTATATGCTTCCAAGCCGCTCCGTCAGAGATGTGTGTCATGATATCTGCGTCTCCCGCGTCCCACTCACCGTGCCATCTCATAGCTTTTGCGGTGGTTTCTGACATGTACAACCACTCAAGCCTATCTCTCAACGGAAAATACCGAAGCACTTTCACAGGTTTCCTATTGCCTGCTCCCGTCAACTTATATCGGTCAGACTGACATATCGGACATGCGTCAAGGCTAGCAAGGTCATTCCCTTCTGCATCTTTACCCCAGAAGAGAACGCAGTCAAATGCGCATGCATGGATCTTAATGTAGGAAAGCCCTAGATCTTTGAGGATACTTCAGACCTTACGGTGATTGGTAGGATTACGATGACCCTCCTCCAACAACGAAGAAGTGTACTGTAGATATTCATCCACTTGCCTGATGCTCGATTTTGTCTCGACTTTAATCCTCATTACCTCCATCACACTTTGAAGAACTGTCTTCTCAGAACTTGAAGACACAGGGGTCTGTTGCAATGCAATCAGTTTGTTGTACTTGTCAAAGGCAGCAGTGTTGACAACTTGTGGGAACGGCTGCGCCGGGTCATGCATATATTGTTCCCCACGTACACCGCTTTCAAAAAGAAACACGTCGTTGACGAATGCCATTGTTGGATCGTTGGATGTACTACTACTGCCCGCCTAAAAAAACTGCCCATGATCATGCGATCCATCTAATGATGGCTCACCGTGATATATCCAACGTTTGTACTTCGGCCAAAACCCATTACTCTTTAGGTGCTCCCATACTGTCCTAATCGGAAATCGACACATATCACTGCGACACGTACATTTCTTGCACGGGCAATAATGGTATTCCTTCCCGTTTGCATTTTCCTTGACGAACTGCAAAAAATCCACAACTCCTGTAGTGTATCGTCGGTCATGCCTTGGAAGCGAAATCCAACTCTTATCTCGATCCATATATAGCCTGATAATAATATATATGTATAACTTTAATTAATAAGAAATTAATTAACACATATATATTACAATATATATTATTATCAACATCAACTCATATATATATATACCATTAATTAACAACTATTATTTAAGTTCATTACACTATCAACAACCATTAATTAACATATTTATATATATTTTAACACTAATTAAAATAACATCAAATTAAAACACATAATTATACTCTAACTGAAAATCAACTCAACTACAACTCAAAATCAACATATATACATACATTCTAACACTAAAACAACAACAAAACAAAAAATCACTTACTATATCAAAATCACTAAAACTCAAAATCAACTCAACTAAAACTCAAAATCAACATATATACACATATACGTACCTATATATAGCTCCACAATGTAAGAGAGGACGGATTTCAACAATACCCACAGATTTTTCACTCTTTCTCCCGTTTTTTTTCATTTTTTTTTAAATGAGCAGCTTCTGTCCAGATCTGAAAATATAAAGACTTATAGCCGACGAAAATTCCAATTTCGTCGGCCAAACTTTCTAAAGTTTTCGTCGGCTATACTTTAAGAGAAAGGCCGACGAAAATCCATATCGTCGGCCATTCTAGGGTATAGCCGACGAAAAATATTTTTTAGTGACGAAAGAAAAAATCGTCGGCCATTCTTGTGGAATAGCCGAATATTTTTTATTTTTACCGACGAAAGAAAAAATCGTCGGCCATTCTTGGGAATAGCCGACGAAAATATTATGTCGTCGGCCGTTTTTTTTTTTCGTCGGTAATACTGTTTTTTCTGGTAGTGTCAGCTGCAGGTGCCTTCCTCTTTGTCATATGCATACAAGATATGTAAAAAATATGACTGTACTTCTAAAGCTTCTTACACTCAGTACAGTTAGTAATTGAAGTCCTACTCAGGGTATAAAATATATGCGATATTTCCGATATATCCCCCGATATCTTTCTTTTTCGAACGACCGATTTATCTTTGAGGGTAAATATTTTATCTTTCACCGTATCTACGATATTTCTTCGATATTTTAAGGAAATATATGTAAAATTTCCCACTAAAAAAAATTCTCCTCGAGATTCGAGAATGTCTAAGAGAAGAGTAATTGAATAAGTAATCAGTAATCACCTCGAGGGATATCAGAAAAATGAGTAGTCTCCGGATTCCCCTCAAAGGATATCCGGATGAGAAGTGACGGTCTTGAGAAATATCGGTGAGGAGTGTTCTCTTTGAGGAATATCCGGATGGGAAGTGACGGTCTTGAACCTTCATTATTCAAAAATGTTGATGAGCTACAAAACTAACTCTTTTAGTTCATTTCCAGCTGATTGGTGGGCACAATGGGGGTATTCTGCACCAAACATATCAAAAATTACAATGCGTAT
Organism: Potentilla sterilis; assembly: GCA_963682095.1. Taxonomy (NCBI): domain Eukaryota; kingdom Viridiplantae; phylum Streptophyta; class Magnoliopsida; order Rosales; family Rosaceae; genus Potentilla; species Potentilla sterilis. The sequence continues at coordinate 15,276,712 of OY821764.1, forward strand.
TTTAGCACAGATGGCCTCTTCTTCAGCTTGTGAGAGAAATTTGAGTATATTTGCTCTTATTCATACGAAGCAAAGAAACCATCTTGCATATAAGAAGTTGGAAAAGCTTGTATATTGCTACTACAACATGAAGTTACGACTACGTGATAAACGAGCAGAGAATGTGATAAATGAAAACAACTACATCGATCTTCTTCATATTACTAGTAAGCCATTGGAAAATGGCACTGATCCACTTCATGATTGGATTATGTCGGCACACCTCGATGATGAAGATGGCAACCCTTGTCCACAAGTGGTAGAAACTGCAACTGACAGAGGAATTGATGTGAACAAGGTATTATCTGAAGATGTTGGAAACCTAGGAGATAATTCCGACAGTGATGGTACCTGGGGTGGCACTGCAACTCCGGATAGTTCAGATGATGATGGTGGTGGAAGCAGAAAAGGTGGTGGAGATACATGGTTTGAATATGGACAATCTTCTCTGGGTGGAGACATAAACCAGTTTACATGTGAAAGTACTTTTGATCATGTCACCCAAGATGAAGACCACGGATCTAGAGAAGCTGGTCATGATGCGCAATAGCAGAATCGTCATGGAAGCAGGACTAGATGTGCAATTGATGATCAAAGTACTCCATCAGATGTTGCTTCAGTTACCTTAAGTTTTGATTCTATCAGTTTAGGCACAGAGCGTAGTGGGACGTCAAATGAATCGCATGAAGGCAACAATCAATTTGGTTATAATATTTATGAATATGGTCAATATGGAGAAGTATATGACCAATCATATAGTTGGATTCATCCTTACTATCTCATTCTAGGGGATACCGTCGGCAGTTCCAAAGAGATATATGACTATCATATTAATCACTACAATTTATACTATATGGGTCATATGTTTTGGTCAGATTATTGTACTTTCGTAGATCAGCGTGAGGAATTTCAAGCACCTAGAGTCTCTTTCTGGTACTAAATAAAGTTATTGTTTGTATGTATTTAAGGTTTTATGTGTAAAATGAATAAATTTAATATTTTAACAAAAAAAATTTCTTCCAGAGTATCCCCGATATTTCCGATATCTCATTTTTTCAAAAGACCGATAGATATACCGATACCGATATTTTATTCCTTGGTCCTACATAATCTCAATTACAAAACCAAAACAATCTGTAAAGCCACTGACATCAACAGAACTAAAGTATAGTTAAACTAATACACTAACCATCATTTAAGCAAGGAGAGCATGAATACAAAGCAAAGCAGCACATCGTAAACTACTGACACTCAATACGCTACTGAACCTCAATAAGTTTAGTAAATTTTGATGGGGCTAAAATATATAGCCTCACAACTAACCCTGCAAAAATATCATCGTTAGTATAGAATAAGTAGGGATCGTTCAGTCCGGGGAATTGAAGGGAACTCTAAACTTTTAGTGTTAACAAATAATGGGGGGTTTGGAAATTTGATTGTCTATTAACTTGATCACTACATTGTTTCTATAAGTACGGTTCATCCCAAATATAATGTCTAGCCATTTTTTTCAACTTAGACTTACTAACATGCGATAATGTATTAGGAAAAGTCCTAGAAACAAGACAATTAACAATGTCGGAATACCAAGGCACATTTACCTCCATCCCAAAGAGCTGCTCATCTGTGAAAGTCTCTTGTAGTGGTTGAATTTCTTCCTTTCTCACAATCCTACTCAAATGATCCGCCACCACATTCTCACTTCCCTTGTTGTCCCTAATCTAAAGATCAAACTCTTGGATCAATAATATTCGTCGAATCAATCTCAGCTAAACATCCTTCTTTCTCATGAGATATCTCAAGGTTGCCTGATTAGTGATAGGAGCATAAAATGCGACGTTCTTAATATGTTTTTACCCTCATTTATGCTTCGTTTAATCCTTATTTACCTAAGATAGAGTCATAATTTAGTTTAGTGTCATTTTGGTAGAGTTTTGGAGAAAGTGTGCTTAATAATCAGAAAAATGACTAAGTATAGAAATCTGAAAATAAAGTAAAATATGTCTTTTTTATGATTTTGAGGCTCGTGCTAAACTGATCTATTCTTTTCCAAATTTGATGAAATTTGGTGTGTATTTAATTGGGAAGCTAAAGTATCTTGTGTCAAAATTTCAGATCAATGGGAGTTCGGGAAGTCACCCAAATGTAGGCTGCAACTTGGCAGTTTGAGCAAAGATAACCAGGGACTACCAGGATTTTCCTGGAATTGTGTCCTGACTTTCGGAATTTCTGTGGGCCACATCGCTTGGAACCAGAGAACGAGCCATACCCCGTTGGAAAGCTCTACGAGTCTAGTTTCTCTGAGACTTAGAATCGCAGCAAAATATTTCCTGAGAAAAAAGTTATGCCGGTTTGAATGCACGAAGGTCAAGTCTGCCGAAAGAAGAAAACCTAAACCGAGTTCTACATGGATTTGGCTTACGAATGTGGACTGAATTCCATCCTTTGTGCAAGATTTTTGGCTGAATTAATTCATGGAAAACCTAAAGATATATTGCTCAATTATTCAGTCATTATCTTGGGAATTTTCGGCAGAAAATAGAGGAAGAAAATCGCAACAAATCCTGATCAAATTCGGCAGAATTCCTGTGCACGTCATCCAACTTCCACGGACTCTCCCGGACAGCTCACAATGAATCAGAGTTCGAGCCTTATATGGATAGAAAGCTACGGGAGTCTAGTTTCCAATCCAACTGGAATCACCTCAATATCTATTTTCTAGAGAAAGATATTCCATAATCTTCACTCGAAGGTCAAATCTGCCAGCAGGATAAGTTTGAGAAAAACTAGGTTTTGTGAACCCTAGTTGCAGCCACCCTTTTTGCCTCTATATATTGGACAATTTTTACACAGAAAAAGGATCTTCTTCTCTCTCACTTTTCACTAGCCAAAACTCTGTCCAACTAGCACCACAAATCCCATACACTTTTACAAGCCGAATCCACCATAGTTCATCACCACCACCGATCGCATATCATCACCACTGAATCCTCTTTGCCGATTCCTCTACAAGGTTTCTTTTAAAGTGTGATTCACTCATCTCTCATGGCTTGTAATTTTCTGTATAATTACTTAACTTTGTCTATGAAGTTTGTAAGGATTTGTGGTTTGTTATTTGGTTTTATTAATTTTACATTGGATTTCTGAAATTCTGTTATGTGTTTTGGTTTTCTTTTTGTTTAATTGATAAACAATTAGAATAAACTATCACTTTAGATAGCAAAATATATGATCAAAATTTTTCTAAAGCAAAAATTACAGCAAAGAGTTCTTTTTCCGTAGTTGAATAATTCATCTGGGCCTCATTGAGAGTCCGAGATGCATAGTAAATCACTACAGGTTTCTTGTCCTTTCTTTGGCTCAAAACTGCTCCAATAGCATAATCCAATGCATCGCACATCAACTCAAAGAGCAGACTCCAATCTGGAGGACATATGATATGTGCACTCGTCAATAACTCCTTCAAGCTCAAGAATGCCTGCTCGCATGTCTCATCCCACACAAATGGTACGTCCTTCTGCAATAGGGAATGATGGAATTATTTCCAAGCACATTGTACCTGCAAAACAACTTCATACATATATTACCCTTCTTGTGTCAATTGTAGTATAAGACAAGTAAGGATCGTTTTATCCGGGGAAATCAATGACATTCAATCTCATGAAGTATTACATATTTATATGGGGGGATTGGAAATTGTATCTAAAATCTACTGAAAAATTACGAAAATAAAAACCCAAATTAATATATACATGTGATCATCATCTTTCACACATAACACTACACACAAAACTCACATAACATGTAACATGTCATGTTCAGAAATTAAACAAATAGAAAACCAAAACACATAACAGAATTTCGGAAATCCAAAGTATAATTTATAAAAACAAAACAACATACATCAATCCATTCAATCTTCATAGACAAAGTATTAAATTTCTACAGAAAATATAAAACCATAAGAGATGTTCGAATTACACTTTTGAAGAACCTTGCAAGACTTCAACAAACACTACCAGAAAAAAGGGTTTTCCCGACGAAAAAAAAAAAAACGACCGACGAATTAAAATTTTCGTCGGTAATTCTAAGGAATAGCCGACGATTATATTTTTCATCGGTGAAAAAAAAAATTCGTCGGCCATAGTTTAACCATAGCCGACGAAACCGTTTTTTCGTTGGTATTTTAAAAAAATCGTCGGCTATATTCATATTTCAGTCAACGATTTGTATTTTCGTCGGCCTTTCTCCGAAACATTAGCCGACGAAATTTTTTGGAAGTATGGCCGACGAAGTTGACATTTTCGTCGGCTATAAGTCTATATATTTTCAGATCTAAGCAGTAGCTGCTCATTTAAAAAAAAAAGGGAAAAACGGGAGAAAGAGTGAAAAATCTGTGGGTATTGTTGAAATCCGTCCTCTATTACATTGTGGAGCTATATATAGGTACGTACATGTGTATATATGTTGATTTTGAGTTTTTGTTGAGTTGATTTTGAGTTTTAGTGATTTTGATTTAGTAAGTCATTTTTTGTTTTGTTGTTGTTTTAGTGTTAGAATGTATGTATATATGTTGATTTTAAGTTTTAGTTGAGTTGATTTTGAGTTTTAGTGATTTTGATTTATTAAGTGATTTTTTGTTTAATTTGTTGTTGTTTTAGTGTTAGAATGTATGTATATATGTTGATTTTGAGTTTTAGTTGAGTTGATTTTGAGTTTTAGTTTAATTATGTGTTTTAATTTAATGTTATTTTAATTAGTATTAATATATATATATATATATATGTTAATTAATAGTTGTTGATATATAGTGTAATTAATTAACTTAAATAATAGTTGATATATAGTGTAACTTAAATAATGGTTGTTAATTAATGGTATATATATATATATATATGAGTTGATGTTGATAATAATATATATTGTAATGTAATTAATTATTAAGGATATATATATATATATATATATATATGTATGTGTTAATTAATTTCTTATTAATTAAAGTTATACATATATATTATTATCAGGCTATATATAGATCTGGATAAGAGTTGGATTTCGCTTCCAAGGCATGACCGATGATACACTACAAGAGTTGTGAATTTTTTGCAGTTCGTCGAGAAAAATGCAAACGGGAATGATTACCATTATTGCCCGTGTAAGAAATGTAAGTGTCGCAGTGATATGTGTCGATTTCCGATTAGGACAGTATGGGAGCACCTAAAGAGTAATGGGTTTTGGCCGAAGTACAAACGTTGGATATATCACGGTGAGCCATCATTAGATGGATCGTGTTGACAGTAGCCGTAGAGAGGCTATAGCAGGCCCACAGACCCGCAGCAGGTGCACCAGGGCCCGGCCCGAGGCCCGGGACCGAACCACCAGCACCTGGCCTCGGGGTCCAGCAGTCTATCCGGCTGCCAGGGACCCTGGGACCTGGGGCGCCTGCCTGCCAAAGAGGTCACCAGAACTGCCCTTCGGAGGGAACCAGTCCCACATCGAAGGGTGAGGTCAGCCCTCACCCCCAACCACCTATATAAGGGCCCCAACTATCCTCATTAATAGGTAACTTATCTCACTCACCGCTTACATACGTGCTCAAGTTATATATATCCCAACTATACTAACTTAGGCATCGGAGAGGAGAAGGCCGGCCCGCCCGGTATTCCCCTTAGTAAGCAGGTTTGCAGGAGATCGAGTTGGATTCATCTGTATCTACCAGGCCCCCGGGTTTAGGCAGAAACAATTGGCGCCGTCTGTGGGAACAGTTTTTTGATCGACAAGGAAAGTTAGCATTGCTCTACCGGGGAGTAGAGCCCGATCGATCCTTTGAAAGATAGTTAAATACGCGGTCCAGAAGCCATGGAAGGAAGGAAGATAAAAATTGGCACCAGACGGTTGAAAGAGCCAATTCAGATCCCCGACCGGGTCCAAAACAAAAGGGCTGGGGTCGGTGCGAGGTTCGCCCCTTCTCCAGACCAAGACAGAAGTCACGATCGCCAAGATTCAGAGAACCCCGACCGATATGGTGCGGGAGAGGAAATAAAGAAGATGAAGGCAGAAGTCGAGCGGTTGCGAGCAGAGGGCGGCCGAGACCGGCTAAGGGCAGATGCCCGGTGCCAGGAGTTGGAAGTAGTAAACGCCGCCTTGTTAGCGGTCCTGGGAAAAGGAGGCCAGCCGGGCACTCCTCGGGCGGCGTCACGGCCCGCAAGTAAGGTTAGCGAATTCCCGCACCTCGAAGTGGGACAGCCCACGGGAAGAAGAAGGACCGTGTATGTACCCACGCCTCTCTTTTCGGAAGCTTTGAAAAACTCCGGTCCGGTCGAGCTATCGTACCGCACGAGCCCGGCGTCAAGCGAGCAGGACAGTTCTACCACAAGGACGCTCGAAACGCTCTCCGCCTCAGTGTCGGATATGAAGAACCGTTTAGACGCCAGTAAGAAGAAAGCAGGGCGACCGCGGGACAGTGCGCAATTCAATGAGCGAATATGACCTTTTCTGCGCCGGATTAGGGAATCAGGAAGGTCTGGTAGCCTAAGACCCCTGAAACTGGCGTATTCAGGAACGAGCTGCCCGTATCAGCACCTGGACAGTTTCAAGTCGCAGACGGGCACAAGGGGCTATTCTGATGCCACGTGCTGCAACGTGTTCCAAGAGACGCTCTCGGGGGAGGCGTTGAGCTGGTTCTACGAGCTGCCGGTGGACTCGGTTGAAACTTTCGAACAGTTGGCTGACAAGTTTGTCGGCCGGTTTATCCTCAGAGCCAGGACAGCTCAAACATCAAAGATCCTTTTCGATTGCATGTAGGCTGACCACGAACCGCTGCGCGCTTTCGTTAACCGGTGGCAAATTGCCACGGCCGGGGTCAGAAACCTGGACAAGAAGATCGCGGGGATGGCCTTCAAACAGGGGTTAAGACCCGGAGAACTTTCGTACAACTTGCGAGTGCAGGAGCCGCTGGGGTATGATGAGCTGATGACCGTGGCCGTCAGGCATGCTCAGGCGGACCACGAGACATATGGGGGCAAGGCACCCAAGCGAAGACCGGATGACCTACTGTCGCCACCTCCCCGTGAGAGCAAGACCGGGCGGCTAGATCGCAGCCGTGCGCCTATAACCACCAGGAAAGTAGAGGTACGGGAGGCGTGGCAACCCCGACGAAGCAGTGACAGCAGTTCCCGGCCGACGAGGAGACCACCACTTGTGCGACCGACACAGCCAGCGGCGGCTGCACCAGTAGCACGACCACCGCGGGCCCTAGCCATTATGCCAGCAGAAAAGCCAGAAGATCCAACCCGTAGGACCGGCAATCTAAGACCCCAGAGAGCGGTTGTAGGCGGTCGAGCCCGCCCTGGAGAATCAAGAGAGAACCGACCAGGAACTCGGCAAGTAGGAACCATAAGCACCCGACCTCCCGGAGGGATCGAGGTGCACGGAAGCATAAACATGATACATGGCGGGGGCCATATAGATCAGCTCACCCGGAGCTCGAAGAAGCGGTGCTTAAGGTCGATCCGGGGGAAAGAGGTGTATGCCTTTGGTGGAGAAAGCGGCCAAGCCGCCAAAACCGGATGGAAGTCGGTCACTTTCTACGAGGAGGAAGAGCCGGAGGAGGAAGAGCCGGAGGATCTGGTCCAACCGCACAACGACCCCTTCCTCATCACGGTCCAAATAGACCACTGGATAACCAGCCGTATGTTGATCGATACCGGAGCCTCTGTCAACATGATGTTCCGAGACGCATACAAAGGGCTGCAGAGAGGAAGGAATAAGTTATCCCAGGATAACGAACCACTTATAAGCTTCTCCGGTGAGGTAGTCCAGCCTTTAGGATCGGATTACCTACCACTGATCTTCAGTGAGGGAAACAAGACAAAAAAGGAGCACCTTGAATTCATCGTTATGGACTGCCTGTCATCGTACAATGGCATAATCGGTAGGCCAGGGTTATGGAAACTGAAGACATTTATAGCCGGCCATATGCTGATGTTGAAGATGCCTTCACCGGCCGGTGTCATTACCCTGCGTGGGGACCAGAGGCTCGCCCGTAAATATTATGCGGAGGCCCTAACCCACGGGAGGAAGCGGGCCGAGGTCTTCACGGCCACTCAGTTAGCACCGGTGCCGGATCTAAGTATTGACCCCTGCGATGACTCCGATTCAGTCAAGAAAAAGCTAGAGCCACCTTCGGCTGTGGAAGAAACCGAAGCGATCTGCATTTCGGTAGACCACCCGGAGCGAAATGTGGCGATAGGGACGCAGCTCGATCCGGTTGTCAGGCAAGAGCTCATCGCCTTCCTCCGGGACAACAGTTCGGTCTTCGCATGGTCCTACGAGGACATGCCAGGCATATCCCCGGAGATAGCCGTCCATAAGCTAAATTCATTGCCCAACGTTCTCCTGGTGAGGCAGAAGAGGAGGTCCTTCAGTCCGGCAAAGTATGAGGCGATCAGAGAGGAGATACAGAAATTAAAGGGTATAGGTTTCATCCGGGAAGTCCAGTACCCTCGCTGGCTCGCTAACGTGGTCATGGTGCCGAAGAAGGGAACCGGCCAGTGGCGTATGTGCGTGGATTTCACCAACCTAAACCGGGCGTGCCCAAAGGACAGCTTCCCGCTCCCCCGGATCGATCAGCTTATAGATTCCACGTCCAGCTTTAAGCTGCTCAGCTTCATAGACGCCTACGCCGGGTACAATCAGATTAGGATGCACCCGGATGATGAGGAGCACACATCATTCACAACCGACCGAGGTACCTACTATTATAAGAGGATGCCGTATGGTCTAAAGAATGCCGGGGCCACCTACCAGCGGACGGTGAACCGAATGCTGGAGCAAGAAATGGGTAAAACCGTAGAGGTTTATGTAGATGACATGCTGGTCAAGAACTTGACTGCAGGGGCCCACGTCCGGGATTTGGCCGTAGTCATCGGCAAGATGCTCAAATTTGGAATGCGCTTGAACCCGAAGAAGTGTATTTTCGGGATTTCAGAGGGCCTGTTCCTAGGCCACATCATCAGTCAGCGAGGGATAGAAGCCAACCCGCTGAAGGTCCAGGCAATTCTAGATATGGAAACGCCAGGGGAGAGAAACCAGGTCCAGATGCTGACCGGCCGGTTAGCCGCCCTTTCCAGTTTCATCTCCCGCCTAACCGATAAGTGCGCCCCGTTCTTCAAACTGCTCAAAGCACAGCAGACCAGGAAAATCCACTGGGTGGCGGAGCATGAAGCGGTATTCCAATCTATCAAGACATATCTGTCTGCGGTGCCTCTCCTATCCAAACCAGTGCCGGGCGAGATGCTATACCTTTATATAGCCGCATCCGAAACAGCCGTCTCCGCGGCTCTCGTCAGGAAGGAGGGCACGCTCGAGCTTCCGGTATATTATGCGGGAAAGGGACTTACTAGAGCCGAGGGCCGGTACCCCGACATAGAGAGATTGGCTCTGGCCCTGATTGTTAGTGCCTGGAAGCTCCGACACTATTTCTAGGCTCATTCCATCACCTTGTATACCAATCACCCTATGCGGCAGATCCTGCAAAAACCAGACACCAGCGGTAGGTTCGTGCGGTGGGCAGTTGAACTGGGAGAGTTCGACATCACTTATGCCCCGCGAACGGCCATCAAGGGACAGGCAGCCGCGGACTTCAAATGTGAGTTCACCCCGATGGTGACAGAAGCGCACCCCACCCAGTACGAGGACACCGACGCAGTACGGACCGTAAAGATCGAACCAGGCCTCCCCAAAGGCTGGAAGCTTTACGTCGACGGCTCCGTAACGAGCAAGCGGAGCGGAGCCGGTGTCATGATAACCTCGCCCGATGGCCAATCTTACGAGTATGCCTTACGGTTCCTATTCAGCACCTCAAATAACGCTGCCGAGTATGAGGCCCTCATAGCCGGTTTGCAACTGGCCAAGGAGCTGGGAATCCCATCCATGGACATATACAGCGACTCCAGCTTAGTGGTGAACCAGATGAACGGGTTGTTTGAGGTCAAGGAACCCCAGCTATCCTCCTACCAGGCTCTGGCCAAAACCCTGATTGAGCCGTTCCAGGGCGCCACGATCCAGCACATTCCCCGAGAGGCAAATAGGCATGCGGACGCCCTCGCAAGGTTGGCAACCGGAAACTACCCTCCAGAGTACCAGAGAGCTAAAATTGAAACTCTCCAGAAGCCGAGTATAAGCAAGACCATCTCCGAGATATTTGCGGTGGAAGAAGCGCCACCAAGCTGGATGGATCCAATAGTCAAGTATCTGACTGACAAAACCAGCCCCCAGGATGCGGTGGAGGCCAGGAGGCTACACCTCCGGTGCGCCCGGTACGGTCTCCTCAATGGCCAGTTATACCGAAGAGGGCACAGCTTCCCCCAGCTGAGGTGTGTGACAAAGGAGGCAGGAGAGGCTATCATGCGAGAGATCCACGAAGGAGTGTGCGGTAATCACTCTGGCGGAAGGTCATTATCTCACAAGTCGCTCCGATCGGGGTACTTCTGGCCAAATATGGCAACAACATCAAGAAAAATTACAGGCGGCTGTCACAAATGCCACATGTACGCCTCTGCACCCCATGCTCCGACAATCGCATTGTCAATCCTGTTAGCACCATAGCCGTTCGCGCAGTGGGGATTAGACATCATTGGCCCTTTCCCGATAGCTGTGGGACAATACAAATACGCCATCGTAGCAGTGGACTATCAGACTAAGTGGGTCGAGGCAGAACCTCTGATAAAGATCACCGAGGAGCGAGTGAGAAAATTTCTATGGAAGAACATCTACTGCCGGTTCGGGATACCGCAGACTATTGTCACGGATAATGGAACACAGTTCAATAATGCCGATCTTATCCAGTACACAGCTTCCATGGGGACCCGGATGTTGTTTGTCTCAGTGGCACACCCGCAGACCAACGGCCAGGTAGAAGCAATCAACAAGATTATCAAAACCCTTCTCAAAAAGAAGGTGGATGCCAAGAAGGGATGTTGGGCCGAGGAACTCCCCGCGGTACTATGGGCCATCCGGACGACAGCAGCAGAGGCAACAGGAGAGACCCCGTTCTGCATGGCATTTGGGAGCGAAGCGGTGCTTCTTGTGGAGAACAGCATACCCAACGGTAGGGTCGAGAATTACGACGCCGAAACAAACGCCGAGGGCGTACGGCTCAACCTGGACCTTATAGAAGAGCGGCGCGACCAAGCGCATACGCGAAACCAAGCCTACAAGCAGCGGGTCGCCCGGTACTATGACAGAAGGGTCCGGGAAAGGAAGCTACAAGTGGGGGACTGGGTCATGAAGAAAATCCAGAAAAAACCGTTGGCCTTGGAACCAACGTGGGAAGGACCCTACCAAATCACCGCAGCTGTGGGCCCAGCAACATTCCACATTATAGATACCGATGGCATCTATTCCACCCGCCCCTGGAAAATTCAGCACCTGCGGTTCTATCCTAAGTAATATCGCTCATAAAGGGACAAATAGTATAATTGGCATCAATATTGCAATACGCAGTTTGTTCATCATCAGTAAAGTTGGTTACAAGGCATACATATAGGCAAGCCAAAAAAAGAAACAGCTAGTTAGCGCCCCCGGAGCCTCCAATCCCTGGCCCGCCACCTTTTAGAGCTTGCTCTTGCTCCACCATCTCGATCAGGGCTATGTCAGCCTCCATCCGCTCAGCATCAAGCCACCCTTTCTCCCTCCACTCCAGATAGGCATCACTTATGCCCTTTGATCGAGCCTCCTCCAGCATCTCCTCCAGCTCCACCGACTCCCGGAAGTCGTCGACAGCCTTATCGGCCACCTCAGCAAGCTGGGACTCCGTGAGCTTCTCCCTTCCCTGAGCGACTACTGTAACCCGGGTCTGCAGCTCCAAGACCCTCGCCTCCAGCTCCGCAACCCTCCCTCCCCGGCCAACAGCCTTTCGATCGGCCTCCTCCTTCTCCCGCGAGAGTTCATGATGCAACCGAGCGGTTTCTTCTTTCTCCCGCACAAGCTCGGTGCTCAACCGACCGACCTTCTCTCTTTCCTCCGCAAGCTTGGCTTCCGCCACGTCCACCCGCACACTCAGCTCCTCCACCCGCCTCTCCAAAACTGCAGCAGACTCCCCTCTGGGCTCCACGGCATAAAGGCTATAAGCTAGCTGCCAAACGTAAACAAAGGAACATTGGTTCATATCACTCCAGGGAAAAGGAAGCACAGGAGACACTTACCCGAAGAACCAGTTCCATGGGCTTCGTCCTACTCTCGCCCGGTTGTTCCGTCCTTTGGCCCTCACAATCAAGTCCCAAGGTTTCGATGACAGATGCTACGAACCTACCAAAACCATGCCCGGAACTACAATCGGCCTCCGGTCCTTGACTCCTTCGGCCGCCCACTTCCCCGGCCGGAGCTACTGCCCGCTCGATCGATCCAGCCGAGCTTGACGCCCCGGCATCAAACGACCTCGCCCTCTTTGCCGGAGCTTCGCCGTGGCCGCTTCGGCGATACCCGGTCGTCTCTACCGTTTCCCTCTCCCGCGAGGTCCGTACCGCCATCAGTCGCGCCACAGGTTCTGCACCTGGCAGGGCCACCGAGCGAACTTCCCGGATAAGGAGTGGGGAGTTATTCTCACCGCCAGGCCGCCTGCCATAGTGAGAGTCCGGAAACACGAGCGGCACAGGCTTGTCATGCTCCCTACGCTTCTGGCTAACCGGATCCATATCGGTTTTCGCGGCCCTCTCCCCCATCTCCATCAACCTCGGGGCCACAAGCTCTTCGTCCGGTTCGACAGTCTCCTCGCTCCGAACGGCGAGCCGGGGGGCGTTAGCTACAAACCGACCAACCGAGCAGTCAGAATACAAGCAACCATGCAAAGACAAAACAATGCAAGATACCTTACCAGGTTTCCTCCCCATCCCGCATATCTCCAGCACATTCCACCGGATGAAATTATAGGAGCTCCGACTCAGGGGATCCCAGCATGTAAACAGCCGGTATATCCGTTGCTTCTCCAAATCGCCCAACCAGTACGTCTGTTCCCGATCGATCGACTGATAAGCCCCAGGCACCTGATGGCCCCTCCAAGTACGCTGCCACCTGCCACCGGCCAGCACCACCGACCTCCTCCAGACATCTGAGACCGTCGACAGCAGATGAGTGATGGCAGGACCGAAGTCCCGCGCGGTAAAATTCACACAACCACTGCACTGGGCCTTTCTGCAGTAGGAAATCTTGTCACTTTCCTTCACCTACGGGCAGGAACGAGCCAGCAACAACTCGAGGCTTCTAAACGCATGGGCTTTATAAACCCGGGCGAGTTTACAGCTAACCCATGTACTATTGTCCAGCAGGATAAAAACCCTGCATCACACTGAACTGTGATACATTTGGGGATACATGGCGAGACTCGTTATCTCAACGCCACTCCACCGGGCAGATTGTTTCTCTAACACAAAACAAGTCTCCCCGCAGGCTAACAAACCTGCACATTTACCTCAACGCTTATCCAACAAAAACTGAGAAGAACTAGCAAGTGTTGACCGATGCCTCAATACGGCCGTAACACTCTCCGGGGTACCTGTTGGCTTAGTCCACGCACCAACAGGCCATCCCGTAGGCTAGCGCACTCTGGGGGCCTCGCACCGATATGGCAGGACGCCCGGTTGAGGTCCAGACTTCAAGTTCATCCGGGACTCGTCTCGATATGGCAGAACGCCCGGTCGAGGTCCCGTGAACTCCGCCTCGCACCGATATGACAGGACGCCCGGTCGAGGTCCAGACTGCAAGTTCATCCGGGACTCGTCTCGATATGGCAGAACGCCCGGTCGAGGTCCCGTGAACTCCGCCTCGCACCGATATGGCAGGACGCCCGGCCGCCTCGCACCGATATGGCAGGACGCCCGGTCGAGGTCCAGACTGCAAGTTCATCCGGGACTCGTCTCGATATGGCAGAATGCCCGGTCGAGGTCCCGTGAACTCCGCCTCGCACCGATATGGCAGGACGCCTGGTCGAGGTCTAGACTGCAAGTTCATCCGGGACTCGTCTCGATATGGCAGAACGCTCGGCCGAGGTCCCGTGAACTCCGCCTCACACCGATATGGCAGGACGCCCGGTCGAGGTCCAGACTGCAAGTTCATCCGGGACTCGTCTCGATATGGCAGGAAGCCCGGTCGAGGTCCCGTGAACTCCGCCTCACACCGATATGGCAGGACGCCCGGTCGAGGTCCAGACTGCAAGTTCATCCGGGACTCGTCTCGATATGGCAGAACACCCGGTCGAGGTCCCGTGAACTCCGCCTCGCACCGATATGGCAGGACGCCCGGTCGAGGCCCAGACTGCAAGTTCATCCGGGACTCGTCTCGATGTGGTAGAACGCCCGATCGAGGTCCTGTCAACTCCGCCTCATACCAAGCACAGCCCAACGCCCGGTCACGCCCAATCTTCAATCCGGACTTGGGGGACTGGGCACCGTTGGGTCGGTAACCCTGCGGGTCTGCGGGACAAGAGCAAGACAGACTTTAAGTCCCCATTCAAGATTGCACTTGACAGGGAACTTGGGGGACTTGTTGACAGTAGCCGCAGAGAGGCTACAGCAGGCCTACAGACCCGCAGCAGGTGCACCAGGGCCCGGCCCGAGGCCCGAGACCGAACCACCAGCACCCGGCCTCGGGGTCCAGCAATCTATCTGGCTGCCAGGGACCCTGGGACCGGGGTCGCCTGCCTGCCAAAGAGGTCACCAGAACTGCCCTTCGGAGGGAACCAGTTCCACATCGAAGGGTGAGGCCAGCCCTCACCCCCAACTACCCTCATTAATAGGTAACTTATCTCACTCATCGCTTACATACGTGCTCAAGTTATATATATCCCAACTATACTAACTTAGGCATCGGAGAGGAGAAGGCCGGCCCGTCCGGTATTCCCCTTAGTAAGCAGGTTTACAGGAGATCGAGTTGGATTCATCTGTATCTACCAGGCCCCCGGGTTTAGGCAGAAACAGATCGCATGATCATGGGCAGTTTTTTTAGGCGGGCAGTAGTAGTACATCCAACGATCCAACAATGGCATTCGTCAACGACGTGTTTCCATTTGAAAGCGGTGTACGTGGGGAACAATATATGCATGACCCGGTGTTGCCCTTCCCACAAGTTGTCAACACTGCTGCCTTTGACAAGTACAACAAACTGATTGCATTGCAACAGACCCCTGTGTCTTCAAGTTCTGAGAAGACAGTTCTTCAAAGTGTGATGGAGGTAATGAGGATTAAAGTCGAGACAAAATCGACTATCAAGCAAGTGGATGAATATCTACAGCACACTTCTTCGTTGTTGGAGGAGGGTCATCGTAATCCTACCAATCACCGTAAGGTCCGAAGTATCCTCAAAGATCTAGGGCTTTCCTACATTAAGATCCATGAATGCGCATTTCACTGTGTTCTCTTCTGGGGTAAAGATACATAAGGGAATGACTTTGCTAGCCTTGACGCATGTCCGATATGTCAGTCTGACTGATATAAGTTGACGGGAGCAGGCAATAGGAAACCTGTGAAAGTGCTTTGGTTTTTTCCATTGAGAGATAGGGTTGAGCGGTTGTACATGTCAGAAACCACCGCAAAAGCTATGAGACGGCACGGTGAGCGGGACGCGGGAGATGCAGATATCATGACACACATCTCTGACGGAGCGGCTTAGAAGCATATAAACAATGAGTTTCCTCATTTTACGTCAGATGTCAGAAACGTCAGGCTCGGGCTCTCAACCGACGGGTTCAACCCTTTCGGCACCATGAGTCTTTCATACAGTATATGGCCGGTGGTTTTGGTACCTTACAACCTTCCTCCGTGGATGTGCATGAATAAGGAATATAATATGTTGACGTTGTTGATTCCGGGGCCTGGTTACCCAGGAAAATGTCTCGATGTGTATATGAGACAATTGATTGAAGAGCTTAAGGTATTGTGGGACGTTGGTCATCCCACTTTTGACAAGTACAAGGAGGAGACGTTCCAGATGCATGCCATGGTTATTGGTACCATCAGTGATTTTTCTGCTTATGGGATGTTGTCGGGCAGCGTTGTTAGGGGATACAAGGCTTGTCCAGAGTGCCTCAGCGATTATGGGAGCACCCCTCATTGCAACAAGATATGCCGAATGGGTCATCGTGTGTTCCTTCCGGCGGATCACCACTGGCGTTACGAGTCCGCCGCATTTGATAGAACCGAAGAACACGGTGGTCCCCCCAGAAGATGGACGGGAAGAGAAATTTTAGCAGTGCTTAATGAGTACGATTTTGGGCCCCCTCAGCAATCATCCCGATATTGTAGCGGAAATAGCTGAAAGGCCTGAGGAGTACAAATTCTGGACACATAAGAGCATATTGTGGGAACTCCGGTACTGGTGTGAGTTGCTGATCCGTCACTTCCTAGACGTTATGCACATAGAAAAAAATGTTTCTGAAAGTGTGGTGGGCACAACGCTGAACTTGGAGGGGAAGACGAAAGACGGTCCTAAGACTCGCACTGATCTGCAAAACATGAATATCAGAAAACAATTATGGTTGAAACAAGGGAAGAGAAAAATGCCTCAAGCTCCTTACACCGTCAAGCCTGAGCATAAATCAGAAATTTTCCATTGGATAAGTCGGGCCAAGTATCCTTCAGACTTTGCTGGAAATATAGCCAAGTGTGTGAACAGACAATTCAACAATCTTTACGGGTTGAAAAGTCATGACAATCATATCCTGCTACAACGTCTCTTCCCTGTTTTCATTCGACCGTTCCTTCCCCGTCACGTTGTGGAGGCGTTAGTAGCGTTGGCAAGATTTTTCCAGAAGGTATGCACACGGGAAGTGAGAAAATCTGACCTCCGGGAAATGCAACAAGACATCTTTCATATCATGTGTAAATTTGAGATGATATTTCCTCCAAATTGTTTTGACATCATGCCTCACCTCATGATCCATCTTCCTCGGCAGTTGTTGCTTACCGGTCCTGTGCACTTCACTTGGATGTATCCGATGGAAATGTACGTATTTTACACCTTATGTTAATTTCCTCATCAATATATGTGATTTAGTATTAATGTATTATCATAACACTTTAAAAACTTGATTTATAGGCAACTTGGACAATACGGTGATTTTGTCCAAAACAAATCCGCACCTGAAGGATGTATAGCTGAAGCATATATTGAGCACGAGTGCGTCACCTACATGAAGTTGTATTTAGGAGCGTTACAGGAAAGCATACCGGAAGATGTACTTTCACAGTTCAATCTTTCCATATTCTCTGACGATGTTGTACTCGGTGGAAAAATGCCAGTTTCCTACAAGTTGAAAGATTATGAGGTAGCCAATGTACATTGGTGGGTACTAATTAACTGTTTAGAAGTTCAATTTTGGAAGAACATGCATCTAAACTGTGAACAAGTAGGAGGTGATCTCGATTACCACAACCGGACATTCGCAGAGTATTTCGGCCGCTGGGTACGTAACTTTAACATTATTCTATACATATTTATATATTATTGTGTATAATTATTCATATTTATAGTTGATTCTGATGGTTGCAGATGGACCTTATTAAAAATGAATATCACCCAAATTGGTCGCACGAACTCAGACTGCTGGCGATGAAGCCGGTCTATTCAAAAGTTTATGCGACGTGCAAGGTGAATGGTGTGTTATTTCGATGTGAAGAGAGAGACCGCAGACTGAAAACACAAAATTCAGGGGTTATGGCATATGGTGGGGATGATGGAGTTGACTATTACGGTGTTCTCCATTCAGTTGTGGAACTGCATTATGGGGAAGGCAGGAAAGTGCACATTTTCAAGTGTAGATGGTTTGACACACGGCCGCAGAGCATGAAAACCGATCAATACGGCATAACTTCTGTGAACACTAGTACATCATGGTATGAGGACGACCCGTTCGTTTTAGCCACATGGGTGAAACAAGTGTTTTATTTTGATGATCTCGCCAAGGGTGACCCGTGGAAAGTAGTCAACACTATCCACCATCGCAACATTTATCGGGCGACTACACTTGGAGTGGCTGAAGAGAACGAGAAAGGGGGCACCGCGTATCAAGAGCCCAACTCAAACGGTATTCCTGACTCCTCTTTTATTCGCCTAGACACGCCGGTGCGAATTCGACGTGAAGAGCCACTGCTTGTTGATGTTGATCCAAATGAAGAAACAAACGAGGACTCTAGTGGTGAGGAACGACATAGATTACCCCTATCGAGCAATTTAGAAACCGAAGAAGACTCATCCGATGATTCCGATTACAATCCGACGGATTAAGTAATTTAGATGATGTAATCCTTTCATTTGTAATCCACTCTTTTCTAATGAACGGGCGTGGGGATGAGCCTCCCAGCATAGGCTGGGTTCCAAACCCCTTAAAAAAAATTTGAAATATGTTGACTGTTAGGTTTCTGTTTTTTTTTTATGTTCAATTTTGGTTATATATGAACAAGACATAGGAATACGAGAGGTGTAACACCACTGATTTTTTTTATTTTTTTTCAAAGAATAGCCAACAAAAAATGCATTCTTTCGTTGGCTATACTAATTATAGCCGAAGAAAAATGCGTGATTTCGTCGGCCAAAACTATATTGAAAAATACATATTTTATTTTACACAGAAAACGACAAAAGAATAGCCGACGAGTACTATGTTTGATTTCGTCGGCTATGATTTAAAAAAAAAAAACAAAAAGAGACCACCTTCCATTTTCTATCACTATCGTCAAACCATTGCTTCATCCTTCAAATGCAAATATGTCGTCAAATAAGATATGACCGAAATAATGAAATACGTCTACGGTTGAAAAATGACAAGATTCTGACAAAATCTGTGTGCCGAATGTTGCGGTTAACTGTGTTTTACTTCCGTTTTCCTATGGGTAGCCTGACGTTCGGTAAATATTTTGAGGAAAATTTTTATACGATTAGTTGCGTCTCATCGATTTGAAACTATTATCTGTTGAAGGTCAGGCCAAAAAGCGTAATTTAGACAGGCCAATTACCATTTCTAAGCGTTTAAAGGGTAGACTCACCCGGTTGACCGTCCCGATCGAGCCTTTAACGTTGTCAGATGTAGTTGGATTTTTTTCATACATGTATTTAAGGTGAACGGTGATATCTGACGGTTGGAATAGATTTTCTAAACTTTTAGATTCAAAATCAGAACATATGCACTAATGTTCCATAACTTGTTTACTAAGTGTTTAAGTGAATGTATAGTTTCAAATAGTTACTATACGTACACTCTTCAAATGTAAATATGTCGTCAAATAAGATATGACCGAAATAATGAAATACGTCTACGGTTGAAAAATGACAAGATTCCGACAAAATCTGTGTGCCGAATGTTGCGGTTAACTGTTTTTTACTTCCGTTTTCCTATGGGTAGCCTGACGTTTGGTAAATATTTTGAGGAAAATTTTTAAACGATTAGTTGTGTCTCATCGATTTGAAACTATTATTTGTTGAAGGTCAGGCAAAAAACCGTCGTCTAACTAGACTAATTTCCGTTTTAAAGCGTTTAGAGGTTTGACTTAGTGGTTTGACCAACAGTTTAGCCGACGAAAATTATATGTCGTCGGCTAAACTCTTGCGATCCGCTTATTGTCCACCGTTGGATGGCTCAGATCCAACGGCTGTTGCTTTTCCAAAGCATAGCCGACGAAATATTTGAATTCGTCGGCTAAACACTTGCGATCCGCGCCTTTTCATTGTCCGCCGTTGGATGGCTCAGATCAGACTGCTGCTGATCTCCTAAAGTATAGCCGACGACATTCAAAGAATAGCCGACGACATTCAAAGTATAGCCGACGATGTTAAAGTTTTCGTCGGCTATAGTGAAGAATAGCTGACGAAATCTTTTTTAATCGTCGGCTATTCTTTCGGGTATAAATCAGAAACTGTTGAACCCTAGCCGACTTTTTCCTCTCTTCCTCCTCCTCCTCCTGCTGCTGCTCCAAACCGGCCCTCTCCCGTTCGTTTCCGCCGCGCCCTCCTCCTCCTCAAATCGGCTTTTCCTCTCTTCCTCCAATTCCGGCCTCCTCCTCCTCCGATCCTCCTCCTTCCTCAAATCCTCCTCCAAGCCGCCGGCCTCCTCCTCCTCCTCCTCCGCCTCCGCCTCCGCCTTCCCCTCCTCGTCATACCTCCTTCCCCTCCTCCTCCGATCCGGTTAAAATTTTTTTTTTTCAATTTAGTTTAATTTTATAAATTGTTATATATTTAATTTTAATTATATAAATTGTTATATATTTGTTAATAAATTTAATTTTAACAAATTGTTATATATTTTATTTTAATTATATAAATTGTTATATATTTGTTAATAAATTTAATTGTTATATATTTGTTATAATTTAGGTATAGAAATTGTTATATATTTAATTTTAATTATATAAATTGTTATATAATAAATTGTTATATATTTTTTATATATTTAATTTTAATTATATAAATTGTTATATATTTTTGTTAATATATAAATGGTTATTTGTATTTATATATATGTTAATTATGAAATATAGTTATATTTGTATATAAATAGTTATATTTAGGTTAATGGTTAGTATTATTTAAAATTAGTACAAATTTAAATATTAATTTGTTAGTATGTTTTGAAATATGTTAGTATTATTGGTTATTATATTAATTAGAATTTGTTATTTAATGTAATATAATTTAATATTAATTAATGTATTAATGCCTCAAGCTGCAGATGGCCGATGCATTCAGACAGTTCTTCGGAGGTCGTCGTTCCAGATCTAGGGGTTCTGGAAGTTCCGCCGGTTCCGCAGAGTCCGACAGGACCCTTAGCCAGCCTGAGAGGACCACCACCCAGCCGCGGAGGAGTGTGGATTCATCCCAGCCGCGGAGGCCTGTGGATTCATCCCAGCCGCGGAGGAGTGTGAGTTCTCGGCACTAGACCCTTCTCCAGGCGGGGCGGCCGTCGAGCAGTTCACGTCCCCCTGTCGGGCCAGATGCTCCGAGGTTCAGTAGGCAGCTATTTCAGGACGAGATAGCTGCAGACGTTCCTCAGGTCCGTATGTCTGAGGTTCATCGGGAGCCGATGACGAGTCCGACGACGTCTGCTGCTGACTCGACTGAGGGGCCTACTCTCCCAAATCAGCTCTACCTCCTGTACAACATTCCTGCGATACCCGAGGTCGACTTTCGAGGTGTGCCCATATGGCCTGATATGCCTCAGTACGTGAGTGCTGCGGAGGCATACCAGCAGCAGCCATTTGAGAACCCTGACCTCCTGATTTCGGCGAGGAGAAAAGGAAAGTCGACAGACGAGTCATCCAGTTCATGTAACATTTGATTTTATTAATTAAATGTTTTATTAAAATGAACGCACTAATATTTAATTTTATTAACCAATCGTCGTTTATGTGATAGGGACAGCCGCTAGCAGTTCAACGAGGAATACGAGAGGTGTCATATGTTTTGACACGCTCAGGAGAACTGTTGAGAGCAGCGGGAGGATCCGGATCAACGAACCTCCTAATCAGGAGGTTCAGGGGAAAAAACGCCGCGACTACACGGGTTGCGTGGGGGCAATAATTAGGGACAGAGTCCCTATGTTGTGGACGCGGTGGGCTGATGTGCCCGAAGAGATCAAGAGGGAGGTGAACAACGCTGCGTCGGTAAGTAATTTAAAAAATTTAATTTATTTTACGTAATATTTAATAATTTTTGGTATTGTTATAATTGTAAAACTAATAAAATATTATCTTTCAGACATACTTCGAGATTGCAGAACATAAGCAGTATTGGGCGGACGCGATGCAGTTGTTGAGGTACATTGGGAATTCCTTATCTTATAATTCGAAATATTTTATGATATTAATAATATTTCTAATGCACTTTTATTTTTTCCGTAGGTTCAAAAATAGAAGAACAAGCTCCATTCCCACTTTAACCAATACGACAACCGTGGTCTTATGGGTACTCCCAGAGAGTTCATGTTCAGGGAGTACGAGTAGCGTTGGTTGAAGACAATAGACTTCAACAACCCACTTATGCAGGTAAATACTAAACTTAACTATAAATGTTTATTTTGTTAAAATTTTAATTATTAGTTTAATTATTTTATAATTATTACACTAATATTTTTTGATGCATTTTTCTAATATTTTATTATTTGTTTGAAGGAACGGTCTCGGGTAAACTCTGCGAACCGCCGCCGTAACACAACCCCCCATCATGGTGGTTCTAGGCCGTTTACACAATATCAGGAGGAGGCGCTTAGAGATCATCCTGATAGCAACCCGTACGTGGAGACGTTAAAGATCGCTTATCCACAAGCGACAGAACAGCTCGTAAGTCGTTGATTACGATTTTAAAATTTTAATTATTAATTTTACTTAATTATATATTTGTTAGAATATTAATTAATTTTTTTTTCCCGTTCAATTAGGAGAGGGTGAACCGGGCCGAAGAAGAGGTGTTCCAGCAAGTAGTTCGGGAGACACAACCAAACATTTCAGAGGCAGATCTGGAAGAAGCCCTGCGCCAGGTCGATCGATCGAATGTCCAAACGGCAGCGAGGATGTTCGACGCAGCCTTCCCAGACTGGTCAAACTAATACTACTGCCGGGGTTTGGGAAGTTCTGGAATAGGGCTCCTGAAGACCACTAAGGGAGGTCAAAAGAAGGGAGGCGGGGACAACCAACAGATGAGGGGGGAAGTGCAGAGATTGGCTGCAAGATTGGCGGCCGAGTCCCAGAGATCACAGGAGCTACACCGCAGCACACAGCAGTATCATTTGGATATGGCCAGTTGACATGCTGAATGCGACAGAGTTCGGCAACACAACTACACCGCCCAACAAATCTGGTGGTGTGATATGTTCGCGGGACAATAACAAGCCCTTGAACCCCCGCCCCCATTTCAGCCGTTAGTTGAACCTCCAATGCCTCAACCTCCCGATGATGACGAGCAAGATGGAGAGCAGGATGTTGGGGATGACGTGGTGGAATTTAGTGCTTTAGGTGATGATTAGGGTTATATTTTATATATATTGGAACAAATTAAATAATAAATCATTTAGACGTGTTTCTTGTTGGTGCAAATGCATGGATTGTCTTTGTGATTTGCAGGTTGCTTGGAATGGTAATTTAGAAATTAATTTAATTTTTTTTCCCCCAAATGTAAGAATAGCCGACGATATTGGCATTATTTCGTCCGCTATAAGTGCTATAGCCGACGATTTTTACCAAATGTCGTCGGCTATAACTTTTATAGCCGAAGAAAATGACATTATTTCGTCGGCTATAACTAATTAATACATATTAAAATATTAATATATTCCGACGAAATAACCGACGAAATAGATGGAATCGTCGGCTATATTTCAGAACAAATAGCCGACGAAATTCGTCGGCTATAGTTTACGATATCGTCGGCCATACTCGAAAATATCCGACGAAATCAATCGTCGGCTATATTCGTCGGCCATACTCAAATATAGCCGACGATTTTGTTATTATCGTCGGCCATTGGTATTACCGACGGCGTTTTTCCGACGAATTATAGCCGACGAAAATTTTGTCGGCAGAAGGAATAGCCGACGAAAATTTGGCATAGTCGACGAAATTTTTTTCGTCGGCTATTCTCTCCGATCTGGTAGTGAAAGATGGATTCGGCAAAGGGAAGATGGTGCGAATTTGATGTAGGGGAATGGTACGGCTGTTCTACTTTCTTTATGAGATTTTTGTGGAGTTATTTTAGCAGAGCTTTGGCTTGTGAAAGTGAGAGAGAGAAGGTACTTTTTCTGTGTCAAAACCGTGCTTTATATAGAGGCAAAGCTGAAAGGATTCGCAGCAACTAGAGTTTACAAAACCTAGTTTTTCTCAAACTTATCTTGCTGGCAGATTTGACCTTTGTGTGAAGATTAAAGAATATCTCCCTCTCGAAAATATCTATTGAGATGATTCCAACTGATTTGGAAACTAGACTCCCGTAGTTGTCTATCCATATGTGGCTTGCCATCTGGTTTAAAGTGAGCTGTCCTGGAAAGTCCGTGGAAGTTGGATGACGTGCACATGAATTCTCTCAAATTTAATCAGGATTTCTTGCGATTTTTCTTCCTCTTTTTCTGAATTATCTCTTCCTTTTCTCTTTAATTTGTTTCTGAATTTCTCTTAGATAATTACTGAATATCCTTGCAATATCTCTTCCATTTATCCTTGATTTAATTCAGCTCTCTTCTTGTCCTAGTTGCATTGCAACTCTTCTCTTGCATTAGGCAATAGGTAATAATTTCTGCCCGATTTCTTTCCTATTTTCTCTAACGAATTTTTTTCATTTAATTCGTGAAAATAAGAGAGAAGAAATATTAAAAAGACAGGTTAAAAATGTAGCAAAATTATTAAGAGTATGAGTCCTAATTCCATTAGGATTTCCTGGTTCAACAAAGAGTTCTACTTTCATTGGAACTCTTAAAACCTTTGACGTTTTCAGAAACATCGAGACATTGTAGACTCCTACTCAAAATCTTCACAAATTCAGCGTTTTCGACGTTTTAGCTCATTTCACAAACCGATTCTACCAAAGACTCCTGACTCGACTAAACGACTCTAAATTACAACAATAAGGGTTAAGCATTGCATAAATGGGGGAAAAAACATATTAAGAACGTCGCATATAATGCTCCTATCAACTACCCTACACTTATCATTTGCTAGTCCCTTAGCAAAACAAAATAAAAGACTACTGCCCCTAAATGATTGTCTCAGGATCTTTTAAACACATAGCTTTCAAGTTTAAGCATTCAAATATAAGCACAATAATCTCAAGTGTCCTAGACATGTTACACACATGAATAAGTAAGAAGTGAGAAAATAAGCATGTAAACATGTCAAGTTAATTCAATCCTCCTCACTAGGCATACTCTCTTCTTTTCACTCAATCATGACAATCTTCACTCAAGTATATGCAAGATAACAGATTGTAAGGCAACAAATAGCATGGACAACATAGTAAATCACTACAGGTTTCTTGTCCTTTCTTTGGCTCAAAACTGCTCCAACAGCATAATCCGATGCATCACACATCAACTCAAAGAGCAGACTCCAATCTGGAGGACATATGATATGTGCACTCGTCAATAACTCCTTCAAGCTCAAGAATGCCTGCTCGCATGTCTCATCCCACACAAATGGTACGTCCTTCTCCAATAGGGAATGATGGAATTATTTTCAAGCACATTGTACCTGCAAAACAACTTCATACATATATTACTCTTCTTGTGTCGATTGTAATATAAGATAAGTAGGGATCGTTCTATCGAGGGAAATCAAGGACATTCAATCTCATGAAGTATTACATATTTATATGGAGGGATTGGAAGTTGTATCTAAAATCTACTGAAAAATTACGAAAATAAAAACCTAAATTAATATATACATGTGATCATCATCTTTCACACATAACACTACACACAAAACTCACATAACATGTTGTTTCTGCACAAACCCTGGGGCCTGGTAGAGACAGGTGAATCTTCGTGCTATCTCTTGCAAACCTGCTTACTAAGGGGAATACCGGGCGGGCCGGTCTTCTCCTCTCCGATGCCTAAGTTAATATAGTTGGAATAGATATAACTTAAGCACGTATATAAGCGGTAGGAAGGATCAGTTACCTATTAATGAGGGTAGTTGGGGCCCTTATATAGGTGGCCAGGAGTGAGGTATGGCCTTACCCTTCGATGTGGGACTGGTTCCCTTCTGTTTGCACACCAAAGGGCAGCTTTGGTGACCTCTTAGGCAGGCAGGCGCCCCCGGACCCCGGGCCCCTGGTAGCAGGATGGACTGCTGGACCTCGAGGCCGGGTTCTGGTGATCCGGTCCCAGGCCCTGGGCCGGCCCCTGGTGCACTAGCTGCGGGTCTGCGGGCCTGCTGTAGCCCCTCGGTGGCTACTGTCAACAAGTCCCCCAAGTTCCCGGTCAAGTGCAATCTTGAATGGGGACTTAAAACTGTCTTGCCCTTGTCCCGCAGACCCGCAGGGTTACCAACCCAATGGTGCCCAGTCCCCCAAGTCCGCGTTGAAGATTGGGCGTGACCGGGGTGAGTACCTGTTACCGATGATATGCAACAGTTTGTATGCTTGCAATATAAGTAGCACTGTGCTCAAGTGTTGTAGGGCTATGAGCATGGGATGATAGTGGGGCGTTGAAATCCGCCATGCAATAGATGTGTGCATGGAATGATAATGGGGCGTTGAAATCCGCCATGCAATAGCTGTGTGCATGGAATGATAATGGGGCGTTGAAATCCGCAATGCAATAGATGTGTACATGGAACCTGGACCCCGCGTTCTGCCATATCAGAGCGAGCCGGAGAGCATGGGATCTCGACCGGGCGTTCTGCCATATCGAGACGAGTCCCCCAAGTGAACTTGTGCGCCAGACCTCGACCGGGCGTTCTGCCATATCGAGACGAGTCGGAGTATGGGACCTCGACCGGGCGTTCTGCCATATCGAGACGAGTCCATATTGCTAGGCTGCGACCTCGACCGGGCGTTCTGCCAAATCGGTACGAGTCGGAGTATGGGACCTCGACCGGGCGTTCTGCCATATCGAGACGAGTCCATATTGCTAGGCTGCGACCTCGACCGGGCGTTCTACCAAATCGGTACGAGTCAGAGTATGGGACCTCGACCGGGCGTTCTGCCATATCGAGACGAGTCCATATTGCTAGGCTGCGGGGAGGTGGCCCCGGTGTTGCGATTTGTTGATGCACCGGTTAACACTTGCTAGTTCTTCTCAGCTTGTGTTGGAATAAGCGTTGAGGAAATGGGGTGGCGTTAAGGTGACAAGGCTCGCCGTAGAGCCCCATATTGACCGCAGTTCAGTGCGATGCAGGGTTTTTATCCTGCTGGACAAGAGTACATGTGTTAGATGTAAACTCACCCGGGTATATAAAGCCCATGTCGGTCGAATGTTCTCATAACCGGGGTCATGCCATGGAACCGGGCCGACCTCGACCGGGCGTTCTACCATATCGAGACCAGTCCCCCAGTGAGATGCCATGGGGCCGGGTGGATCTCGTTCCCGGAAGAATGCTCTCGAGCCGGTTGGATGATCATAACCGGTGAGAGGTCTCGGGGCGGTTGAATGTTACCTAACCGGTGAGATGCCATGCAGCCGGTTGAATGATACCTAACCGTGAACTGCCATGGTACCGGATGGATGGCTCATACCCGGAACAATGCTCTCGAAGTGGTTGAAAAACTCATAGCGGTGAGAGTTGCCATGCAGCCGGTTGAATGATACCTAACCGTGAACTACCATGGAACCAGATGGATGGCTCATACCCGGAACAATGCTCTCGAAGTGGTTGGAAAACTCATAGCGGTGAGAGATGCCATGCAGCCGTAGAGCCTGGGGAAGTGGGGGGGGCCTGACGCCTCGGTTCCCGCTCCTAACTCCCTTACCTGTCGCCAGCAGGCGGGACAAGTGGCTGACATGCATTTAAGGAGGAAGTCCATCAGTCCCATCAGTTATGATGGCGTGGGCAGTTTACTGATGCTGGGACACGTGCTGGTAGGGAGCGGTCTGAGATGGAGGGTCTGGATTCGCGGGCGTTTGAGTTGCTCTGATTGCGTGTTTTGGGGGGATTAGAAGCGCCTAGGGCACCAGACCTCTCTATAAAAAGGCCTCCTCTGCCTTCTTAAGTTCTGTTTTGCTGTTTGATCAGAGAGAATAAGAGAGAGAGAAATCCGGCGAAAACTCTGTGGAGGTGCCCCGCGACATCCGTTGCCTCAAGTGCTCTTTTACTCTCCTCCTATCATTGCTCGCTGCTTTCGCAAGGCGGACTTTCCTCGGTTGAGCATGCTAATCGGTAAGATCTTGCTTTCTTTGCCTGGTGTTGTTCTTGTTTTTCTTTTCGGTGTTTTTGTGGCCGGGGGGGGGGGGGGGGGGGGGTTCTCTGTCGCCGACTGAGTTGTTTTAAGCGGAGTGTCTGCGGTAAACTTGGGGAGGGGCCGCAGAGGGCGCTGTTCTAGCCTGTTGCTGACCAGCGCTAGAGTTTTGTTTTTTCTTCCCCTTAGGTTAAAAATGTCTTCTACAAGTTCTGATGGGGCTTCCGAATCGACCGTCAGGCGTCCCGTTGTGGATGATGAGGAGAGACTGGAGGACTGGCTCGGTTCGGAATCCCCGATGTCTGAAGCCGCTGACCGCTCCCGGAGCGGGGCTTCGTCTTCCGGGTCCTCAGGATCTGAGGAAATACCGCATGGTGTGCGCCTTGCTGGTGCTCCGCCCGGGGGCTATACCATCGGTAGAGGGAAGGGTGCCGTGGTGTGCGATGAGCTGGAGGGTAGCATGAACCCCGGAGAGATTGCTGCGTTCCGGGAGACGTGGAGTATCCCGGATGAGGTGGCGCTACAGCAGGTTGGGTTGGGTTGCCGTGCATCTAGACTAGTTTCGCCACGGGTTCTCACTCCCGCTGCCAGATTTCGTGCAGTACATGCTCAGTGCACTGCAAGTATCTCCCGCGCAGCTTCCAGGGCTCCAGTGGAGGCGACTGCTGAGCCTCGGCTGCCTGTACGAGTTTTCCGGGATGAGTATGCCAACGGTAAACGAATTCCGGGCACTGTACATGTTGTCCTACTCGAAGAAGCGAGGGTCCCGGGGTTGTCTGTCCTTCAACACCCGGTGCTTTCAACCTATCATCACCAATATGCCTTCTTGGGTGGATAACAACTAGAGGAAGAAGGTGGTGATGGCGGGCGGTAAGTGGCAGAAGAGGAGTAAGATTGTGAGGGGTTCTTTTGTGTTTGGAGATAAGTAGACTCAGGGTTAGCCTGCAGCTTGATACAGCTTGGAAGATCAAGCTGGCCTTGAGCGTGACTCAGATAGAGATGAAGCAGTGCATGGTGAGCCTGGTGTGGGAGCTGGAAAGACGCCGCAGTGAAGGAGAATTGAGCTCTTTTAGGGGTAACAGGTTTGGGTTTCTAGGGTTTGAGAAAGGGATTTGGGGTTTTGCTTGTATGGCCTGAATGCTTGAAGGCTTGAAGGCTTGAGGGAAGTGTTGTTGGATCCCTGCTGGATTCAGAGACTCTCTTTTTATAGGCTCAGGATAGAGTTGCGGAGGAATCGAAATACCTCTCAGCTATAGGATAAACCCTTTCCCCCCCTCAATCTTAACCTTGATTTATGCTGGAGAATAGGGGAAAAGACGTTTGCTTGAGATGGGTTACCTAGGGAAATGAAGTTTGCTGTAGGGTTCTTTGCCAATTTCCATGGCAGACTGCCCCATGTCATGAAATCCGAAAAGAGGAGCTGGAGAGAGATTAGGGATGGCAAACTCATGATTTCTAGGCTGAAGAGGGTGTTTATTAACTGGTTTAAAACATGGCTGCAATGGGAATAGGGTGGTAAATAAAGAGAGTTGCGGTTTCTGGGCTGCTGCAGGGTGAGGAACCGGACCTTCTGTGGATACTTTTGATAAAAGAGAAAGGAGGTGGGTTTCGTGCAGGGTAAGGAACCGGACCTTCTGTGGACACTTTTGATTAAAGAGAAAGGAGGTGGGTTTGGTGTAGGGTAAACTTGGGCCTTCTCCTAAAAGTGGTACTTTTGGGCTTTTGTTTGGGTTAGGAGAGAAATAGCTCGAAATTCTTTACCTTCACTATCTTCGTCATCAATTTACGTCATTGGGCATGGATTTCGGGCCCAAGACCGAAATCGTCAATAACGCTAAAGTGACAACGAGCGTTGTGCGTTTTTCCGTAACCTTCCACACCATCCCCACTATGCAAACCCCAAAACACATACGGCTTGGGCCCGCATGAACGGCGTATATTGCTTGGCGAGTTAAGTCGAGTGTTGAGACAATTGGAAAGTTCGCGTGAACATATAAAATAAATGGTACGATTTTTCGGGTACCAACATTAGCCCCCATGATTATGTGGGCTGCTTGAGGCATGGAGTGTGCCACATAATCAGAGTCCATATGGAGGGAAAGGGTCAGCCCATCGGCTCTGCTCTGTTTTTTTTTTTTTTTTCCTTTTACCTTACCTTACCTTTGCTAGAGTCCACTGGCCCAGCCTTTATTTTTTTCCAGTTCCAGAACCTCATAAGAGTGGCCCTGCAGCAGCCGGCCCTGCCTTAATTTTTTTTTTATATTTTTTTTTCTTTCAGTTCCAGAACCTCATAAGAGTGGCCCTACAGCAGCCCTTTCTCTTGCAAGTCTCTCTTCTATTCTCTCAGCCTTCAGTTTCCTTTGCTTTCAAACGCCGATCATGGGGACTTGAAACCCGCAACAAGACCCTCAATTTATTTGGGGTCCAGGTATCTTCCCTCGCATCTTAACTTTCTTGCCTTCCCCTCTTTCTTTCGGTTTATAATCGGCATCGCTCCTTCTCTTTGCCGCAGGGGAATCGCCTGGCATCCTTGGAATAACGACTTTCTGAATTATTGGGACCTTGGAGCACGATCCGGGCTCAAGCTTTATCTTTCATTTTCTCCTTTCTCCCCCCTTTCAGAGAATCCTTTTCTTCCGAAATTAACCACTTGTCGCTCTTCTTACTGCAGGGGACATAGGGAAAATCGGGCTGTAGGGATTTGATTGCCGACGGGGTCGATCTGCCAGAGCGTTCTCCAATTAGTAGCGCCGTGTGCGGCTCGGGCTCGTGCTCTCGTTGCTTTCCCTTTTTACTGCAGAGGCTGATTACCTACAAGGTTGTCATCTCAGCGTGTAGTGTTACGCCTCTTCCCAGGTAATCTCAGATTATCACACAAAAGTTTTGAGGCCTTCATTTGAAACACATGCTTGGAATGGTTGCATGAACGTGCTAGTGACTAAAATTTTACAGTAATTTTGAGCAAGATTATCATCAGTTACTCTCCCAAGTGTTGTTCTACAACACTTAGGAGGTTGTTACTGCTTGGCTTGCTCAAGTGTTGCCTGCTGCTCGGTTGAGTTTTAATTGCTCGCTTTACTTTGGCATGATTGATTGCACCTATTGTTTGATTAAAAACAGAAATTGCAAATTCATTGGCGTGCCTTTGTGTATTATATTGGTGTGGCATATTTCTTCAACTTCTTCGTGCTTGAGTAAGGTGGTAAGCATGTCGTATTTTAGTTTGGCTAGGCTTGTGAGTTGCGTGCGTACTGTGCATGTGTTTTGTATTATAACAGAATCGCTCATGGTCATGCACAGTTGTTTGTTCGTATTAGAATTGTTGTGCTTGTATCGGTGTGTGGGGCTTTGTTTGCTTGGTTATTGTGCTCCGTTTGTAGGCAATGCACCGATGCTGGATGTATCGTGTCAAGTAATATACTTATGACATGCTTTGGCCTGGTGTTGCGTTTTTTTTTGTATAAGCTTGGGAATTTCGGTTAGCGTTATGATGCATGACTGACCGCGTGACAAAGGATACTGACGTATGCTTACTAATGCCACCTTCTGTATTCTCTTTCTCTTTTTTTTTCAAGATTGCTTCATTTGTCATGGCCTCAGGGAGTAAGAATAATCAGCCCATCGAACTTCGCGATCCTCATTTCTCATTGGAGGACCTTCTCACAACTCTTCCTATCTCAGGGATTGGTAATAGCAGCTTGGAGGAAGCAACTCATGACACTTTGGATGATTTTATTCCCCCAGATTCCATATCTAGGCTTCTCATCGAGCGCGGAGAGTACCCTGCAGTACCTATATGCTTCAGGCATCCTGCAAAGGCAGTCGCAGGTTGGGCAGAGTGGGTTGCTTTTGAGGTAAGGGACGATGATGTCGGAGATGCCCTTACTGAGGCAGAGATAAAACTCTCATTGTTTATTTCCTGCTTTTGTGAGATCTACAAGGACGACATCTGCCTTCGCCTTGTCGTGCGCAAATGGAGCCCTGCGACTCACACATTTGTCTGCTCCTGGGGGGAATTTGCCCCTACTCTAGAGGATGTTCGCAACAACATGAGGCTGGCTCCTCTTTTCCTCAGTCACTTGTACAGAAAGCTTGATCATATCGTGGGGGATGACAAAGAAGGTGCAGGGCAGTATGGTATTGACTCCCTAGTGCCTGTCTTCTTCCTTCAAGTGTTCATTTGGGAGAGGTTCAGAGATTTAGCAGTGAAGCCTTTAGATAATCCTCCGCACTTCGGCAAAGGTCAAAGTGTCTTTAACTTTGCCGGTCTCCCATTGCCTTTCAGGTGGTTTAGAAGGAGGAACACTGAGAAGAGATCATTCAAGCCGTCTATCCTGGATGACATTGAGCAGTTCAAGTTTAGGCCCTATTCCGACAATCACCGGTTTCATGTGCTTCCTTATTTCATTACTGAGACCGGTGCATCTCCGTTTGTAGGGCCCACTGAGTTACTTCTGGCCACTACTGCACGAGCTATCCCCGCATTCGGTGATTCTTCCGGCCCTGCAATGGAGCTATACTCTCCTCACAGACTTAAAAGGCAGTTTGGTATTGATCAAGACCTACCATCGCGTCTATCTTGTGGCAAGAGCCTCATAGATTGTGTTATGAACTTCTGTCTTCCTGAGAGGAATAACTGTGAGGGCATGCTTTCTGACAATCTTGGTGGGAAGAACCGTGTCGGTTCTCCTACATCAGCCTTTTCTAGATTTTGGGAGTTACAGCGATGCGAATTCAGGAAGTTTATAAAGGCTAGTGATACTAGGCTGTGCCTGAGGATGAATATCGAGAATAAGAGGTTGATCCGCAGCAGCACTGTCAGAGGTATTATGTCCAGGCTCAACACCCCTTATATTGAGGTGTACCCGCATGGTGTACAGTGTAAAGTTGGCCATCTTGATAGTCGCCTGGATGAGATTTATCATGGACCGGAGGTAGCAGCTATTGGTGGAATTGGGCAAGCAACAGATAGGGGAAACTCTGCAGCAAAGAAGAAGCTCACTACAGCTCGCCGTTTCAAACCCAGGGTGGCAAGGGACCACAGTCCTCCCCGACAGGTGACGAACGCTTACAATGTCAAGTTAATATTGCCCTCGAATCCGGACACTAGAAAGGGGGCGAAGAGGAAAGTCACCTCTAGCTTGAAATCCGAGCGTGTTGTTAAGAAGAGAATAATATTAAACAGCTCCAAAGTCGGCCTTAGGCGGAGCAGACGGGTTGCAAACGCGACTCCATCTATCCGTAGGCCTCCTGTTTATGTTGATATTGGGGGGACGTCAAGCGACGGCAGTGAGAGTGGCAACCATAGTAATTCACATGAAGGAGGTGATGAGGACGATACTTGTGATGACATCAGTCAGGTACATGTATAATTGTATTTCTTCCTTCCTCTTGCTTGTTGTTGCTGGTTTTCTTCTCTTAGTGTGTGATCCCACTTCGTCTTCCATTTTTTTTTTAGTCGGGGTTTGTTGAAGACGAGGGTCACGCGAGCGATGATGATCAGGTGAGCTTTGGCATGTATTGAAACACCTTTTTTTTATATATATAGGCTTTTGTTGCCTAAGGATGCGCGAGCCTTAGCGTGTATTTTCGAGTCTTAGCGTGTGGTTTTGTGTGGAGCTTTGGCATGTATTGAAACACATTTTTTTTTATATATAGTCTTTTGTTGCCTAAGGATGCGCGAGCCTTAGCGTGTATTTTCGAGTCTTAGCGTGTGGTTTTGTGTGGTAATTTATCGCATTGCAGATTGATAGTGTGATGGAGGGACCTGCTGTGAGTGCTAACTCCATTGAGGATAGCAATGAAAAGCAGGTATGCGGCATGTTTTCTTTCTTTAGATGCACTACTCGTTTAGCCCCCATGATTATGTGAAGCATGTTAAGCCCCCATGATTATGGGAAGAGTGATTGACATAATCAAAGGTTGGATTGCTGTGGCTTATTGTGTTTCCTCTTTTCTGTTTAGCATTCCCCTTTGCATGAAGCTCGTCAGGATGCCGAAATTAATTCTCCGACGAAAGACCTTACTATGGCCATTGGCCATGATAATGAGCAGGTAAGGTCTTGGCTTGATGATGCATTTGACTAAACACATATAGCGTTTTTGGGATTATTTGCTCACAGATGCAATCCCCTTACCCCCTTTTTTTCTTTTTAGGATGTGCTACTCTTGTTAGAAGCTGGAGGAGCTGCGGGGCATGAACCTTGCTTCTCTGGAGCAGCTCCTGGAGGTGATGACACTGCTACTGCAGGTTTAGCCGAAATCGATTCCTCGACGAAAGACTTTATTGTAGATGTTGGTTATGATAACGAGCAGGTGAGATCTCGGATTGATGATGCATTTGACTAAACACATATAGCGTTTTTGGGATTATTTGCTCACAGATGCAATCCCCTTACCCCCCTTTTTTTCTTTTTAGGATGTGCTGCTCTTGTTAGAAGCTGGAGGAGCTGCGGGGCATGAACCTTGCTTCTCTGGAGCAGCTCCTGGAGGTGATGATACTGCTACAGCAAGTCTGGCTGGTGAAGAGACTCAGTCCTGCACTATTTCGGGTCATTCTTCCACACATGTCTCAAACGGAGGAGAGGAGAGTTCGCCAATTGCTTTGGAGACAAGGTTTAAGAGTTTCACTACTCGTTTTGACTCTGAGGAGCGCTTGAGCATCACGATTGCAAGTTTTCCACAACCTCTCAATGGTAAGCAATCTCTCTTTGAAGGTGGCGAAATCCCTATAGAGTATGTGAACCTTCTTACCAAGTTTGCCCAAAAGTATGGTGGGGGTAGTTTTTCCAGCTTGTTTGCAGAAGGAAAGAGCGCTTATCAAAGGCAAGTGTTGGTTAGGTAGTTCGGTTCTGTGTTGTATAGCATGGAAGTGGAAGAGGTAAGAAGTGAAGAGATCTTTTTGGTTTGGAGAGATGCATGTCGGGCCGTTATAGAGTGGGGACTCAGAGTCGACTTTGTGCTTGACCATCTGAAAGCAGCTGCAAGGGACTACTTTGGGTACATATTCAAGTCAGCCGGTCTGGATGGATGTTGCAGGGAGATCCGTCGCTTGGAGGATTCTGTGACCCAACTGAGGAATGAGCTTTCAAACCTTGAGGGACAACTAGAGAGGGAGCGAAAGAATTTCCAGGCCAAGTTTGGTAACACTGCTAGCCCTGATGGCGTGGCTTCCTTTCAAAAATCTTCTTGGACACCTCAGAGTCGTGCCACCCGCTACCTATATTAGTTTTGTTTTAGCATGTGTTTTAGTTCTTCGGTGTAGCAGTTTTTTTTTTTTTTGAACTTCATAGCTAGTTATTGGCTTGGCTTTTGGAACTGTCTCCGTCTCTTGATGGAGGGATAATTGACTTGGATCATCCTCCTGCTTCTCATTTTTTTTTTAGCTTCTGCACTTCTCTTTTCTTTATCATCCTCCTGCTTTTCTTTTTTTTCTTGATAGAGGAAAGTACAAGGGACAAAATGCCCCTAGAAAATGTTGATAGTGGGAAAGTGCTTCTTCATTTCTTCGCTAGAAAGATTACATGTCTACAACATCACCATGATGGTGTGTTCATACAATATTTCTGTGCGTTGAAGTGCTTAAAGAAGCGTATTCTTGGAAATAAAAATATCAAATTGCATAACTAACAGTAGTAATGCTTGAGCCACTTCCCATTGACGGGGCTTGTGATGGTTCCACTGTTGATGGAGGCAAGCACGTAATAGCTACTGCCATGGGATACTTTGATGATAAATGGTCCTTCCCATTGCGGTGCCAACTTTGAGGGTCCTGAAACTTGCTTCCTCACCCAATCAGCAGCTCTAAGCACAAGGTCTCCTTCCTTGAAACTTCTCTTTTTAACTGTCCTGTTGTAAGCTTTAGTAACGCGCCTGTGATAGGCTATAGTGTTCTCTGTAGCTTCCAGGTCAATGAGTCGCCAATCAAAGCACGTATCTGCATCCCATTCCAAGTCGTTTATAGTCAGCACCCTGGCCGTTGGGACTGTCAGCTCCACTGGAGATATTGCTTCCGAGCCGTACACCAATGAGTAGGGGGAAAAACCCGTGGCTGTCCTTCGCGAAGTGCGATAAGCCCACAATGCATCCGGGATGTGAGTGCTCCAACCTTTCTCATATTCAAATACTATTTTGCTTAGAATTTTCAGCAAAGTCTTATTTGTAGCCTCTGCTTGACCGTTTCCTTGAGGATAGTACGGTGTAGACTTTCGGTGC
This sequence comes from Potentilla sterilis, assembly GCA_963682095.1. Taxonomy (NCBI): domain Eukaryota; kingdom Viridiplantae; phylum Streptophyta; class Magnoliopsida; order Rosales; family Rosaceae; genus Potentilla; species Potentilla sterilis. Next base: position 15,312,829 of record OY821764.1, read on the forward strand.
TTGATTCCATATCCCTTGAGCATATTGCCGACTTCTTTGTTGACAAAAGGGGTTCCATTGTCCGTGACAATCTTGTAAGGGATTCCATGTCTGCACACAATGTGTTCCCTGATGAAATTGCATACTGCAGTTCCTGTTGCCTTACGAAGGGGAATGGCCTCCACCTATTTGGTTGAGAATTATGTTGCTGTGATGATCCAGACACAACTCTCAGAAGGTGGGTTAATCTTTCCGACAAAGTCTAGCCCCCAAGTGTGAAAGGGCCATGGAGTGAGTATGTCTTGAAGAATGGTTGATGGCTTGCGAATTTGATTAGCATGTGCCTGGCATGTATGGCATGTCTTCACTCTCATGTGAGAATCTTTTAACATCGTCGGCCAATAATAGCCAAGGTTCAGCAATTGTTGGTGAAGCTTCCTCTTGCCCTGATGCTCACCACACTCTCCTGCGTGTACTTCCTCTAATACTTGTTGTGATTCAGCGCTCCCTAGGCACCGCAGTGGTTTCCCATTGAAACCTTTCCTGTACAGGACATCCCCATCAACAAAGTACCTCTCGGCTGTCTTTTTCAACTTGTACCTGGAATTTGCATCTGCCGGCAGTACTTTGTCAATCAAGAAGTCCAGGTACGGGGCCCTCCAATCATTTGCTGGCGTGATCGCCAGGATTTCATTTTCTGAGGGCAATCTGGAGCATTTAGAGCATGTGGCCTGCACTTCAAAAGCTTGCGTCTTCATCTTTGGCCAATAATATCCTCTCCGCAGCAACCGTCTATACAAGCTAATCACTTGTTCCAGCCTGCAAGTAGCTTCATGAACTTCGCTTAATTTTTTCTTGGCCTCATTCTCGCATATGCATCTAGCTAGCATATTGCCAGGAAGACGCTTGTACAGTTCACCCTTGAGGAGCACATAGTCTTTTATCTCCTTCATATCGTACTCAGTGCTCCGACCCGTCAAGGCATTTTGGATTGGCTTTCGCCAGTCATGCTCCTCAGGTGATTCTGCAATCCTTAGTGTCTCCGTGCATGGTTCATGCTTTTGAATGACTGTGATATCCGGCTGCTCCCTTGTGAATGACAACTTAGACCCCAGAGTTGCTAAAGCATCTGCATATCTGTTGGTGGACCCAGGTATGTGCTCCAGAGTTACTTCATCAAACATCTCCATTAGCTTTTCTGCCATGGTCCTATATGGTGCGAGGCCTTCTTCTTTTACTGCAAAATCACCTTTTACTTGGTTGATGACCAAGTTTGAGTCTCCAGTAATTTTGATCTTTTTAACTCCTATTTCCACTGCGGTAGACATGCCTGCAATGAAACCCTCATACTCTGCTGCATTGTTGGTGCAAGGGAAGTTCAGCTTAAATGACAAAGCTTTGGTGTTGCCCTCAGGGTCCACTAACACAACCCCGGCTCCACCTCCATTGCTTGTGGTCGATCCATCAAAGTGAAGAGTCCAAAACTCTTGGTTTTCTGACCCCGCATCAGTAACCATCCCCACCATATCAGGCAGCTTTCCAGGAATATCTTGCATGAGGGAGACTTCTTCATCACTAGGAAATAGAGCAAGCATATCGATCACAGCTTGTCCCTTAATAGCACGGGGCGTTATGCACTCGATGTCGAATTCTGCCAACTGCAACAGCCATCTGGCGAGTCGCCCAGATAAGACTGGTTTTGTGAGTAAATACCTAACAGGATCTGTTTTCACCATGAGATGAATTCTATGAGCTAGGAAGTAGTGGCGCAACCTCTGGGCCACATATATGAGTGCTAGGCAGAGCCTTTCAGACTTAGGGTAGCGTGCTTCTACTTCCCCTAACAAGCAGCTCACATAATATACAGGACATTCTTCACCATTTCCATTATCTTGCGCGAGAAGAGCTCCTACCGCCGTATCAGTTGCAGCGAGATACAACTTGAGGGGTATGCCAGGGATTGGTGCCTTCATGGTTGGTAGCTTGGCAACAAGTTCTTGTACCTTCTTATAGGCTTTTTTGCAATCTTCATTCCACACGAACTTTGTGCCTTTCTTGAGGAGAGGAGAGAAAGCCTTTATCACCGCAGCTAGGCCTGGAACGAAACGCCTGATGTATGATAGTCTGCCTAGAAAGCTCTTCAACTCCTTCTGGTTTGATGGTGGCGCTGTGGATGCTATGGCTTTTGTTTTGTCTGGGTCGACATCTATTCCCCTGCTATGTACCATGAATCCAAGGAACTTCCCCACTGATACTCCAAAGGAACATTTTTTAGGATTCATCTTGATTTTGTATAGCCTACATCTCCTCAAGACCTTTCTCAGCACCTGCCAGTGCTCTGCTCTTGTTTTGGACTTTATCACAAGATCATCAACATAATCTTCAACTTCGTTTCCCATCATGTCATGGAGGGCAGCAGTCATTGCTCGTTGATAGGTTGCACCAGCGTTTTTAAGACCGAATGGCATTACTGTATAATAAAAATTTCCATAAGGGATGCGAAATGCAGTCTTTTCAGCATCCCTTGCAGCCATCTTTATCTGGTTGTAGCCACTGAAACCATCCATGAAGGAAAGCATGCCTTGGCCTGAAGTTGAGTCGATAAGCATGTCCATATTTGGTAATGGGAATTCATCTTTCGGGCATGCCTTGTTCAAATCCCTGTAATCAATGCAGATTCTGACTTGGCCATTTTTCTTTCTTACAGGAACGATGTTTGCTAGCCATGTAGGATGCTTGACAGGTTTGATAAAGCCGCAAGCCAGAAGCTTCTCAATTTCTTGCTTGATTTGCGTTTCGACTTCAGGATGATAGCTCCTTTTTCCTTGTATGACTGGCTTGGTTCCGGGCTTCACATTCAACGTGTGGCACACAAGGTTTGGGTCTAAACCAGGCATCTCCTCGTAACTCCATGCGAAAACGTCTTTGAATTCTTTGAGTAATGCCAGCAATTCTTCCCTTTCCTGGGGCAACAAGTTCTTACTGATGAGAACTGTTTTTTCTACTGCAGGGTCTTCGCTGAGGTTTACTGATTCCATCTCTTCTGCTACTGCAGTGGATCCATCTTGCATACACTTTGGAGCTTGTAGGGCTTCTTGAAGGGGAGAAGAGTTAGGTGTCATGGATGTCTCTTCTATACTAGCACATGCTTCTTCCACGACACCTCTGTGCACGGGGTCTTTCCGCAAATTGCAGTCAGACCCCGCAACCCGTCATAGGCGATAGATGGTGCGCCCATTGGGCAACACGGCCTTTGAACATCGCGGCCGTGCCTGCACATGAGCACTAGCTCCACTCCTTCGCCTTACTGCTGCCGAAAGATCACCATCACCAACACCAACATCTCTAATGTCCTGCCATGCTGGCAGGGGCGTACTAGAGACCTTAGAAGGGGCTGACCCTCCATCAGCAGTGAACTCATTGTAATACCCTGCTTCAATGAAGTGAGCTTCACTTTGGTGGAATGGTAGCTGGTTTCCTGGTATCCTGACAGGCTTGAGACCAATTCACCCTTTGACACATTGGTGATAGGTCGATGGAATCAGCTTGTGCTTGTTGAGCCATGGTCGCCCTACCAAAGCATGGTAGCTCGTGTTAACGTCCAGGACTTGGAATTTTGTCCAAGATCGGATTGGTCCTACTTTAAGATCCAACTGTATGTAGTCTATGGATGTTTCATCCGCCTCAGCAAAGCCGGATATCCTCATCTCAGTTTTCACAATCCTTGACGATGGGATCCCTGCAGCCTTGAGGACATAGAGTGGCATGATATTGAGTGAAGACCCTGTGTCTACCAGTGCTCTTCTCACAAATACAACATTGATCTGAGCTTCTAAATAAAGAGGCCTTCTATGGTCTGGGAATGGCACTTCCATGTCTGAATCAGTAAAGACTATGGCATTGTCATTCTCCAGTATGGACATGGTCCTCAATGTTTCTGCAACAAAGCACTGAGAGCTATGTTCCTCAGATACACGCATGAGTGCCTCTGCAGCAGCTTGCCTAGCTTGCAGACCATACTCCAACTGATCAAACAAGGACTTAAACTTTGGGTTTTGTTGGAGCGCGTGTGCAGCAGTAAACCCGCAGTTCCTGTCACTGTGTTGCCCAGTTATATCATCTATTTCAGTGATATAATATGCTTGGCTTGTTTCACCGCGGCTCCAAGTGCTGCTTGCTTTAGGACTGGGTGGCCTTTGACTTGCCTCCACAGCCCCCAAGTATTGGTTTTCATGGACAGGGATGTCTGCGTCTCTTCCCCATTCATTCAGGCTTGGCCATGGGGTAATGTAACCTTGGTTATTGCAGTACCTGCTCCAAGTCACTTGGTCAATGGTTTCCGAGTACTGATACTGACATATTTGAAAATGCACAGCGTCCTCCTCCATGTGATCACTTGCAGTAATCACACAGCATGACTCTTTTCCCCTGCGCTTTGGCAATGGGTCTTCATCAATGGCTTGCCTCTTGGTTGACAAATCGAGAGTCCTATCATTTATCTTCTCATGAAGAATCTTCCTCAAAACTTGGCAAGCAGGGCTTGGGTGTCCAACGAACTGATGGTAGCGGTAGTAGCGAGGGTCATTCTTCTCCTCCTTTGACGGAGGCTTTTGTGGCCGCAGTGGCTTGATGACGCCATCAGCAAACAAGGAGTCCAATATGGCATGGAACTCCTCATTGCCGCAGGGGACAGCTGGGTAAGTTTCCCGTTTCCTCTTGTATGAAGACTTGTCTTCAACTGCAAGAGTTTGGTGTGCATCTTTCTTTTCTGAACGCCAGCTTTTTTGTGCCTTCACAGACAAGCTTGTTCTTTTGGCTGCATCCATAAGCCCGGAGAATTGATCAATACCAGCATTTTCCAAATTGACCCTGTACTCTGGCAATATGTTGCTGATGCAGATCTCCACCAAGTACTTTTCTCCTTTTTCATCATAACAGCCAAGAGCAAGGTCGCGGAATCTTCTAACAAAATCGACAAGATTCTCGCTTGTTCTTTGGCGAGTGTAATTGAGTTGAGTGATAGTCACTCTTTCCTCATGCTCAAAATACTTTTTGCAGAATTTGCTTGCCAAGTCCTCCCATGTGCGGACAGAACCTGATGCCAGAGTGGTGTACCACGTATAGGCGCGGTCGGTGAGCGTTTTTGAGAACTCACGAAGCCTGAGGTTGTGGTCACCTGCATGAGGTCCGAGCGCATCGAGGAAGCGACTAATGTGTTCTTTGGGACTTCCCTTCCTTCCATCGAAGAGAACAAAAGTCGGTGTTTCATACCCTTTAGGGTAAGGCAAAGAGATCAAGCTTGATGGATAAGGAGGTTGGGGAATGTATTTCCAATCCTCGTTAGCACGATGCAGCTCCCTTTCCAGCATTGCAACCACGTCTTCTTGAGTGACAAAGGAGGGTCCTTTCTGCTCGGACTCCTTAGCTGGTGCAGACTCCTCCTGCGATACTTTCTCATTCTGCTCAGCACTTTGCTTTGGCACAGGGGTGGGGTTCTTCAGCTCCTTCACAGCCTGCAAGAGCTTCTCCTGGGTGTCTCCGAACTTGCTGAGGACCTGGATAAGGTCGGTTATGGTCAGTTCTGTTGCTGCATCTTCTTGCTGTTCTATCTGCTCCTCTTCTTGCGGGTGCTGGGATCGACTGTTAGCAGCAGACTCACTAACCACATCTTGAGAGCGTGCATTCTTGCTTCTTTTGCTTGGAGCCATCTGAATCACTCTTTAGTTACCTCCCCAGCAGAGTCGCCAAAATGTGAGGGGTTCTTTTGTGTTTGGAGATAACTAGACTCAGGGTTAGCCTGTAGCTTGATACAGCTTGGAAGATCAAGCTGGCCTTGAGCGTGGCTCAGATAGAGATGAAGCAGTGCATGGTGAGCCCTGTGTGGGAGCTGGAAAGACGCCGCAGTGAAGGAGAATTGAGCTCTTTTAGGGGTAACAGGTTTGGGTTTCTAGGGTTTGAGAAAGGGATTTGGGGTTTTGCTTGTATGGCCTGAATGCTTGAAGGCTTGAAGGCTTGAGGGAAGTGTTGTTGGATCCCTGCTGGATTCAGAGACTCTCTTTTTATAGGCTCAGGATAGAGTTGCGGAGGAATCGAAATACCTCTCAGCTGTAGGATAAACCCTTTACCCCCCCCCCCCTAAATCTTAACCTTGATTTATGTAGGAGAATAGGGGAAAAGACGTTTGCTTGAGATGGGTTACCTAGGGAGATGAAGTTTGTTGCAGGGTTCTTTGCCAATTTCCATGGCAGACTGCCCCATGTCATGAAATCCGGAAGGAGGAGCTGGAGAGAGATTAGGGACGGCAAACTCATGATTTCTAGGCTGAAGAGGGTGTTTATTAACTGGTTTAAAACATGGCTGCAATGGGAATAGGGTGGTAAATAAAGAGAGCTGCAGTTTCTGGGCTGCTGCAGGGTGAGGAACCGGACCTTCTGTGGATACTTTTGATTAAAGAGAAAGGAGGTGGGTTTGGTGCAGGGTAAGGAACCGGACCTTCTGTGGACACTTTTGATTAAAGAGAAAGGAGGTGGGTTTGGTGTAGGGTAAACTTGGGCCTTCTCCTAAAAGTGGTACTTTTGGGCTTTTGTTTGGGTTAGGAGAGAAATAGCCCGAAATTCTTTACCTTCAATATCTTCGTCATCAATTTACGTCATTGGGCATGGGTTTCGGGCCCAAGACCGAAATCGTCAATAACGCTAAAGTGACAACGAGCGTTGTGCGTTTTTCCGTAACCTTCCACACCATCCCCACTATGCAAGCCCCAAAACACATACGGCTTGGGCCCGCATGAACGGCCTATATTGCTTGGCGAGCTAAGTCGAGTGTTGAGACAATTGGAAAGTTCGCGTGAACATATAAAATCAAGGGTACGATTTTTCGGGTACCAACAAAGATGTACCGGGTTCCTGGTACCTTCCAGCCCCCTGGGGATCAATCGTTCGAACTGTCCGAGTTGGAGCAGGAGAGGATCACGACCATACTCGGATGTTGGGATGATCTCGAACGGAGCTCTTACAACTTCATCCGGAGAGAAGTGTTGGAGTATTGCTGTCTCGGGCGAGATCCCGGTGCGTAGCGAGTGCTAGTGGTGACACTTTTGCTAACTTTTAAATACTAACCTTTCCTCGTCCTGCAGGTGCATCTTCCCGGGCGGTCATCAAACCCGAAACCACCCTATTCATGGACGGTGAAGACCTTCTCGCGAGGCTGAAGGAGAAAGGTGAGGCCGTTTCACGGACCTCGGTGGACGAGGAGTCCGGTCGGCTTACGGTTCATCCCGAACCACGGGCCATGGATGTTGAGGACGAGGGCTACGTCCTGGCGCGTGTGAAGAGCCATCCTGCTGCGCCCAAGGCGGGACCCGGTAAGGGCAAGACTACCGGGGGGCCACTGAAGATTCCCGGTGGAGTGAGCCGGATTCCATACCAACCGGGGTCAATCCCGCTCGTCACCCGGGTAACCCGATTAGGCGCGCAATCTTCTTCGCCTGACGGCCAGGGTGAGAAGAGGCGGAGGATCATGGACGTTCCTCCCTCCACGCTGGTGACGCTGACCGGTGTCCGGTGAGAATCTGGCCAAACGGCTCAAGGTAACCAGCGGTGCATTGAGTTCCGCTGGGGAGAAGGCTGCCGCTGCCCGGCAGAGTAGCCTCGCGCCTGCGGAGGCACAGAGGGGAAGCCCGGAGAGTGCACTCGCCCGGCAGCTGGCGGCAGACTTGGTCGGCCTTGGTCTGGACAGGGCTGAGGTCACCGGAGCCTTAGAGGGCGGGAAGCGCGAAAAGTTCAAGGAGTCGGTCCTGCAGGTAAGAATTGCCCGGTGCAATGCTATTGTACCGCTCGTAACTTATTTCCTTTGCTGCTTGCTTAATTGCCTCTTTGTTGTTATGCAGCTGCTGTACAATCTGTACCAGCCCGATCCGAGCGAGGAGCTGAAGAGGCAGGTGGCCGAGCTGACAGAAGCCCGAGAGCGGCTGGAAGCAGAGAGGTCCCGGCTGGAGTGGGAGAAGACCAGATTGGAGGAGAGGGCCAAGAAGCAGGTGGCCAAGCTGGAGGAGCAGGTCCGGAGCCTGATAGGAGCATAAAATGCGACGTTCTTAATATGTTTTTACCTCCATTTATGCAATTCTTATCCCTTATTGTTGTAATATAGAGTCATTGAGTCATGTTGGAGTCTTTGGCAAGAGTTGGTGTATAAATTGAGCTAAAATGCAGAAATGTCGAATTTTGAAGAGTTTTAGTTTGAGTAGGATTCCTTATTATACTAGGAATCCTGTTTGGACTAGGAAACCTGTTTTGACTAGGAAACTTGTCGGAATTGATTTCTTTATCTTTCGTCGTTTCTAATATATGTGTGGAATCGTTTTGTGCTAAAAATTGTTAAAATGCACAATTATGGTGGAGTCCTTATTGAACTAGGATTCCTAATAAGAGTTTGATTGCAACTAGGACTCCTTTTTCAATTAGAACTCTAGTTGGAAAATGAATCCTTATTAAAGTAGGAATCCCAGTTGGATAAGGATTCTACAAGTTTGAGTCCTAATTGAAGTCTATGAAAATAGGAGTTTTAGTCGGACAAGGAGTCTACAAATGCTCGACGTTTTTGTAAAGTCGAAAGAGTTTCATTGAAAATACAACTCTTTGTTGGACTGGGATTCCTTATCTAAACAGAACTCTTACTCATGATAATTGTGCTACATATTTTTATCTTCTTTGTGATTTATTTCTTAATCTTATTTTCAGGAATTCATGGAAGATAAATGAAAAGTGAAATGGAGGAATTATTTCGGCAAAAGTGAAGATGCTTTGCCGTGAAGATCAAGAATAGGAATCCAATTTGGATTTGGAAACTTTCCTAATCTAATAATCTTATTTATTACATATATGTCTTTTTAAGACATCATTTGTCTAGATTAGGACAAGTTTAATGCATGGATTAATTCTGTATTTCTTTTCTTTATTTTCATATTTTATTTGGAGATAAAGGAGGAGATAATATCTTGAGGGAATTATTGCCGATTTGCTATGGTAATTGGTGGAGTTATTTCGGCAAAAGGGAGAGTTTGTTGCCGTGTGCTTTCAAAGATGAAGAGATGGACTTGGAGTCCTCATAGCCGGCCAAGAGAAGAATTAATAGGAGGATTTAATTCTATTTTCACATAGAATTTTTGGAAAATACATGAGAGAAAAGAGGAAGAACTTTTGGAGGAGACTTCAAGGCTGGCAACTATTTGGAGATAATGAAGAATTCTTTTGCCGAATGTGGACAACATCTCAAGCAAAATTCATTGATAATTGCTGAATTATTTGTTGATTAATTCAAGAGATAATTTGAAGACTTATTCAGCAATTATCTTTGGATTTTCGGAAAAGAAGAAAAGGGCAACAACAAGGGATGAATGTGGACTGAATTGAAGCCTTGTACAATTACTTGTTGCCGAATTAAAAGAGAAAATTAAAGAGATTTTGTTGCAACAATTCAGCTTTTGTTCAAGGGATAATTCGGCAGTAATTGCATGAAAAGAAAAAGACTTTGCCGAAACCAAGTTGTGAAGGGATTTCGGTTTTCTTGGAGAATATTCTTGCCGAACCCTAGTGCCTCCTCTCCTCTATAAATACCACAACTTAAATTCAGAAAATCATCTTCTCTTCCTCACTTAAACTTGCCGAAACTCTGCCGAATTCTCTCCAAAAATCCTCACCAAGAGCATAGCCGAACCATCTTCCATCACCTTTCATAAAATCATTCCAATCATCAACACCAATCCACTTGCCGAATTCTTCAACAAGGTTGTCACTTGGATTGTAATTTTCGATGGCTTTAGTTTCTTTGTATTTATACATTAATTTGTCTATGAATTATGTATGGATTCTTGATAGGAGCATAAAATGCGACGTTCTTAATATGTTTTTACTCCCATTTATGCAATGTTTAACCCTTATTGTTGTAATATAGAGTCATGTTATAGAGTCAAGAGTTTTGGTGGAATTAAAGTGAAAACATGTGGAAAATAGAATAAAAATGCAGAAATTGTCAAAAGCCTATTCACAAAGTCTCTGAGATGTTTTATTGAATCTGTAAAACATAAACTTTGCTTTTGATAGATTTTTCTCTTCTCATTTGCAGTCGACATACTAAGGATTGAACAAAGGAAAGAATCATTAAAATCGGAGTGGAACAAAATGCCAAGAACTTCAAGTTCTTATCGGATGCAAATCCAAGAATTCCAGAAGATTTCAGTGTCCGACATCCAACTTTCTGAATTTATTCCCGACGATTGACAAGGAATTTGAAGGTGATATTTTTATGGATGAAAGCCCTGTGTGTCTAGTTTCATATGCAACTGGAATCGCAGAAAAAGCTCTCCTAAGTAGAGAGTTATGCCGGTTTGAATGCAAGAAGGTCAGATCTGCCGAGAGGAAGAACCTGCTGCCCGTTTTGAAGGATTTCTATTTTTCTACAACAATTTCGTGTCCAAGGTTGTAAGTGATGAGCTACTGAACATATTGGAGCATTAGAGAGTCATCCTTTCAAGGAAGAAGTCGAAGAACAAAAGAAAAGAAGTTTCCCTGATGCAAGCAGGAAAAGAAGATACAAAGGATGCTTTCCTGGCTCAACTAGGGAAAGCTACGGCTAGCTCTTGGATAAATTGTCCAAATGAGTTATGAGCCTAGTCCATTATTCAGTCCATCAAGCATTGATCCATGAAGAATTTGGCTGAATTAAAAAAAGAAAAGAAAAGATTAATTTCGGAATGGAAAAGAAGAAGCAAGCCGAGTTCTACATGGATTTGGCTTACGAATGTGGACTGAATTCCATCCTTTGTGCAAGATTTTTGGCTGAATTAATTCATGGAAAACCTAAAGAGATATTGCTCAATTATTCAGCCATTATCTTGGGAATTTTCGGCAGAAAATAGAGGAAGAAAATCGCAACAAATCCTGATTAATTTCGGGAAAATTCCAGTGCACGTCTCTCAACTTCCACGGACTCTCCCGGACAGCTGACAATGAATCAGAATTCGAGCCTTATATGGATAGAAAGCTACGGGAGTCTAGTTTCCAACCCAACTGGAATCACCTCAATAGCTATTTTCTAGAGAGAGTTATGACGTAATCAATGCACGGAGGTCATTCTGCCGAATTCAGAAAATCAAGGAAACCTAAACCAATTCGGTTTTTGTTTGTGGCTAGCTTCTCTAGGTTACTTCCTCTATAAATACCAAGGCTTTTGCACAGAAAAGAAGGATCTCTCCCTCCACAAAAGCTGCCGAACCTCTGCCCAAATTAATTCCCCAAATTTCATACCAAGGAGCAAAGCCGAATCCACCATTCCTCACATCAATTCGATCACCATCTCATCAATCCTTGCCGAATCTTAACCAAGGTTGTAATATGGATTGTTTTATTTTGGTTTTTGTTACTTTGTATTTAAACATAACTTTGTCTATGAAGTATGTTTTGGTTTTTGGTTTTAATTTCGGTATTGATAATCATATATGGGATCTTCGGATCTTTGTTATAATTGTTTGGATATTTTATATGTGATTGCCGAATTATATATGTGATGTGATTAAATTTGTATTATGGGCAGTAGCTTTAGCATGTTTCTTGATTTCAATTAGGTTTATTTTCTTAATTCGTGGGGAACCGAAGGAGATGTTTAGATGCACTCGAAAGGCCATGAGTGTTATCTAGATGTTGAATTCATATTCCGATCTAATACATGTTGATTCACACGCGTTGTTGGTTTTGACATGTATTAATCTAAGGGTAAGAGTAATTATGGAAATTTACATGTCGATGTGAGATGGGTGACGCCATACTTGCTAACATGTTCCAATTCGACAATATGTGCTTATGTGCTATTTGTGTTTAATTTACATGCGTTGTGTTGTTAAACCGATTAGTACCATGTTTAGGATTGCGCGCGTTTCGGATTCTAAATACTTATGATGTCTTGAATAATTAGGATAAGCTGCGTTGGCCCTAATTAAATTGGAGCTTAATTAATCTTGAAATCGTTATATGTTTGCTGCCCCTATTACTTGTTTTAATTTTATTGCATGTGTAATGAGATTTGTGTTTGGTGATGGTATGAAAGGTGATGATCAACTGTATATAATAGATTAGGTTTTAAATTTCGTAAAAATCAGTAAATAATAGATAAAAATTTCGACAACCCCCTTTTATACAATACTTTGTGTGATTGAAAGCCCTTGATTTCCCCGGATAGAACGATCCCTACTTGTCAATACTACACTCGACAAAAGAAGGGTATTATTTGTCTGTAGTTGTTTTGCAGGTATTTTGTGCTTGGATAACACCTCCATCAGTTTTTGGCGCCGTTGCCGGGGAAATTATAATATTTTGATTCATAAAGTGTTGTTTGTAACTTTGTATATTTGTAAATTATTTAATTTTTGCAATAGTTTTGGGATATGTATTAATAGGATTTTTGGAAGTGTAATAGTAAATAGGGTTTTCCTTTTCCGATTTTTATTTTTGTTTTTGGTTTTTGTTTTTTGTCCTTAATTGCCGATTTGTATGTTTTATTGTGATTGTTGTACACTTAGATAATTTCTAGGAAGATGGTAGTTTTTGTGTATGCTTGTAGTTTATTGTAGTTTCTAAAGTGTAACATGTAGGTGAAGCCTCTTTTGTTGATCATAACCAAAACCCTTCATACGAGTGATGCCATGTTAGGTATGTTTTTGTGTAGATTGGGAAACGGGCCCTGTAATGTTGGAATTAGTCCATCGTTGGCCCCCCACGTATAAAGACGCTAACTTGGTATTATTTTTATGAGGTTGAGGGCGGTTTTAATCAACACTTGTAGACCGCTAGGACCCGAGTTTATTTTACCAAGTATAGGGCAAGTTATTTTCATTGATGGGTTCGAGGTTTGTAAAACTGGTTTTCAAGACCCACAGACTGATGTTCATTCTCTGTGAGTGAGTCGATAGGGGACTTGTCCTCCGTGGTTAAAAACTTTGAGACCTGCCTTGTTCCTAAAGAGAGTTTACTCTCCGTGAATTTTAACGACACCGCCTTAGAAAAGTAAAGTATCTTCGACCTAGACAACCGCTTGTGCCGAAGCATCACCTCACTTTAGACGCTAGAAAATAACTTGAGCATATGTGAATCTGTTTTTCTTCAAAAGATAAAATTCGTCTTTAAATTTTGAGGTATATCGGAAAAAGCATGATACTACCTTGGACTGTTTCAGCCCATTGCACTGTTATCTCCTCTGCTCCACGTACCTCGAATTTTAAAGTTGTGTGAAAGACATCTAGAAACCCTAAGTTTTGGCAATTACAATACTTACACAATCGATGAACACTAAATACCGAACCAATATAGATACTTATACAAATAAATTTTCGTGTGATATGTAAAATTAGTTAAATGATTAATGAGTAAATTTTTGATCTCAAAAGAAAACATTTCTTGGTTTGAATTTTTGAGGTATATCGGAATAAGCATGATACTACCTTGGACTGTTTCAGCCCATTGCACCGTTATCTCCTCTGCTCCACGTACCTTGAAAATTCGAACAAATCATATAGCAATTTAACTAGGGATACATAAAACACATTCTTATACATATATACTCTTGAAATTTTCGTGTGATACTTTATACTTTTGAATTTTTCGTGTGTTACTTATACTTGTGACGATAATACTCTTAAAGTTGTAAAATATGTATTTCTTGATACTTGTAAATTTTCGTGTGACATATTTTTTGCTATATACTTGTATAAATTTTCGTTTGTTCCCTTACTTTTACATGTTTGATTTATTGTGATACTTATACTTATACATACTTTTACACGATCTTTTATTGAAATTTTCGGTGACATTATACATACTAACATTCTTTTGTGTGATATTTTTACCCTAACACTAACTTATACATTCTAAGTTTACAATGCACGTTTATTTTTCTTTTTAATTCATTGATTGATATACTTGATCTTATGATAATTTCAGGTACATGAATGTCCAATTGGTCACGTGACATTAGAGGCCGTTTGTATCGAATTGGAGAGATATACGATTTAGAATTGCCAGCAACTCTAGGTCAAGCACGTTCACCATCACCAGAACATCAGTTTGTATCTCCCTCCTCATCACCTTTTAACAGAAATTTTGTTGCACCATCATCACCATTTCCTTCAGAAGCTTCGTGTGAACTTAACCCTTTGTTTCACGAAGAACCAGAGTTTGAGCTACTTCAAAGTTCTATACCAATTCAGTTCTTGAATTTTGATTTACCTGATCCCATATTTAATATGACTTCATTGAGAGAGGAGAATGGTCAGGTAGATGCGCCACAAGGAGGAGTAGTAAGACCGAGTAATGTGACATATCCTGCAGTTGCACCTGGCAAGTCAGGAGAATTTGAGTTGAAGGGTGGATTTATCCACCAATTGCCTAAGTTTTATGGACTCAGTGGAGAGGATCCTAATCGCCACATTCAGAAATTTGAGTTCAGATGTGAGTCAATGTGCCCAACTGGGGCAGACTTACAGCATGTGAGGATGAAAGCATTCCCTTTTTCACTAGAAGATAGGGCGCAGGAATGGTTCTATGCTATACCACCAGGAAAGATGGTTTCTTGGACTACAATGGTGAGAGAATTTCTCACAAAATACTTTCCATCATCAAGGGTGACGCAGATTAGAAAGGAGATCACCTCGATCAGACAAGAGCCAGATGAGAGCTTTGATGTGTACTATGATAGGTACAAGGCTTTGGTGGCAACGTGTCCTAATCATGGGATACGTGAGGGTCTTCTACTACAATACTTTTATGAAGGGTTGCGTCCCTTGGATAGAAGATTTTTAGATTCAGCAGCTGGTGGATCTTTAATGGAGAAAAGCAGAGAGGAGGTTAAGAATCTGTTGGAGATGCATTTCACCAATCAACAACAATTCGGGTCTACTTCCTCTAGGCGAGTCAGTGAGGCCAGCGGTTATGAGGAATCAAGTGTTGTCAAGGAGCTTAAGGAAGATGTGGGGAAACTCACTCAGATGATGTCTCAGTTTATGAAGCAGAAACATGCCCAAGTCTGTGGGGTATGTAGCATGGAGGGGCATTCAGCAGATGTGTGTCCACAAGTTGTTGGAGGAGATAATTTTGAGGAAGCCAATGCGGTTGGTTTTCAGGGGCAGCAACGTTCCAACTTCCCCAACTTCAACCCCAGATTTAATGATCACCCAAATTTTAGGTGGGCCAACAACAACAATGTGCAGAACCCTACACCTATGGCGCCACCACAAGCTAATCAAGGAGGAATGGCGTTTCAACCAAGACCTCAAGGGCAATTCCAGGGATATGTAAGACCTCAGCAGCAACAATTCTACAACAATGCTCAAGCATCATCAAACCCTAATTATGATGCAATGCTGAAATCTTTGAATGATGCAACTCACACATTGTTGCAATCCACTACTTCCAATACCAAGGATATTTCTGAGCTGAAGAATCAGATGGGGAAGGTTGTGGATTTCATGGGGCAAATCCAAGAACAAGGAAGGTTACCTGGGGGAGTGATTAAGAACCCCAAGAATGAGCAAGCTAATGCAATTACCACAAGGAGTGGTAAAATCTTGGAGGGGCCGTCACTAAGGAAGGCTGATGACGTGATGATGGATTGTGATGACACTACTACAAAAAACTCAATACACAACGGTGCTGCACCGTTGTGTAAGTTCGAAAAAACCGTCGTATATCTCGAGCTTGTGTGATGAAACGTCCAACAACCAGATTATAATTTCTGTTGTACAACTTATATGCCATGCCATGGCTGGCTTGGCATTCGCTGCACTGACATGTCTAGTTCATACAACAGAATATACATACTTTTATGTTGTGTAAGTTTTAAACATACAACAGAATATTGCAATTTTATTCTGTTGTCTCATTCGCACAACAGTTTTCATCTCCCACTTATTTAGTTGTCTGATTCAGACAACTGGTTTCGTTTCATATTTATTGAGTTGTATGATTCACACAACTGATTTAATCATCTAACTAGCTTGTTGTAATGTTGTATCACACAATAGACTTAAGCTTTTGGTCATATAAAAATTTGTTGTCTGAACTTCAAACATACAACATATTTAACACAAAAGCATGTACACTGTTGTACAAAACCTGCACCATTACCGCAAAAAAAATTAATCGAAACCATTGCATATAAATTAAGCTTTAATACATTTCATTCAAGTGATCATTGTACCACATACATGTAAATAGCCTAAGCTGCTACATTCCTAGCTATAATTAAAAGCTGCACACCCTCTACCACATACAAATTCAACCAGGATGTACTGATTGACCAACAGCAGTCTGTGGAAATAAGATTTAACATAAAATATAAAAACATCATATTCTGGACAGCAAGTCCTCTTACAACAGTTAGCCCATCTACATGCACCACGATCACTGTAATATCATCTGTACGGGTTTCATACTGCAGCCAAAGTTTATAAGATTCGGCAACAATTGCAGCACAAGCATCGCGTGGATCTTTATATTTCGCAACCTATAAAATATAGTAGCGGATTAAGAAAATTAAGAGAAAAAGATGGGGGATCTTACAGGAATAAATAAAGAAATTGTAAACAATGTGCAGGCATGGAATCCTTGTTAAGAGAAAAAAAAAATAAAACCCAAAAATAAGTAGATTAAGAAAATATAGCAGCAGATTAAGAAACTTGGGTCTTTAGCATATAGTAGCAGTTTAAGAAACTCGAGTTTCTAAAACTACATAAAACCCCAAAAATGTAAAACACAATTCTTTAATGGGGGTAGTAAAACAGATATAGAAGATTGTAATAAGTTTAAATCCAAATGTATAATTCATTATATTTTTGCATCATCTGACCTATTAGTAATAAGTTTGTCTCAAGCTGATCAGCATCATATCAAGTTCTTTCATATTAGCACTTAATCAGGTTCAAGTATTTAGTTATGTGATGAATCAGCAAAGCTCTAGTTGTTTATTCTTACTCTAAGCAGCAATTGATATGACAGGGTTGCAATAGCAAACCTACACCTCAGAAGTGACTGTCAGTAAACATACCCTAGGATGAGCCGCCATGGGTATGGAAACTAGTTCCATAGCAGCCTCGGTTATCTCTGTGCGTACTGGCTGCTGGTTACCAGAAAGCGTTACCTAGGGGACAAAATTTACTGAATTATACACGTAGGCAAACCAGACACAAGAGTACAAAGTTCTATATTTGCAATTGGACAAGGGAAGACTGGAAGTCCCATGTAACTACTGATGAAGTCATAAAACAAAAGAGGTTAAGGAAAACCTTCTTAGGGAACTTGCAAGTTAAACTACCATTGAGATACAAGTAAACAAGCAAAGCTTGGAAGGCCAAAATTCTACACATAAAGTATTCCCCTTTAGCAAGAGTATATCATACCTTTATTATCTCACCTTCACAGTAACCATCAATTTAGCCTAGCTACCCCATATGTATACAAAAAATCAATTTAATATGAACAACAAGACCCCATAAGCCTTGTACCTGATATCTAAACCATTGCCCTTGATTTAAAATCTCCTAATCCACCAAATGATGCAAGATATAGAGTCTGATAAGTTGATAGATATGTGACAAACACATGCTGGGTGAAGTAAAATTGGAAATCCATTGAGGTTAATATCATCTAGTATCTACAATTTCGACCATATCAATGGTGGTATTCCTCTTTGTTTCCTTTTCATTTTCCATCGTGGTCTTTTACTTAGTTTACTGATGAAGCAGTTTGGTATGTAGCTTCCTGGTTGGTGAGGTGCCCGTATATGGGCAAAGTGCAAGGGATTCATAGTGTCACTCACAGCAACATTACAGTCCAATTAAGTAAACTGCTGCATTACTTAATCACAATTCACCCGGGATTGGATATAACGAGACGGAAAGAGCATGAAAAACTTTCAGGGTTTTGCTAGTTTTAAAGAATAAACCATATCCAAATTAGTAATTTGATTCAAATGCATAACAGAACATAAATGAATTTAGAGGCAGCTAGCCTCACTGATAACCTCCTATATTCAAGCTAATCCTCAGACTTAATATGCATTATATACAGGAGTCTCAAATTCACATATTGAACTTCAACATTCAGACTTAACATCAAAATCCGTAAACTTACATCAATATCACTCGCTGGTAGATATAGCCCCGTCTTGAATGACCCAAAAACCTCAACCTGCAAAGCAGCATTCAGAGGACAGCATCAGCTTATTATGAGCTTTTAACTACACTCACGCATACTCATCCATACTAACCCCCACAGCCAATAAAAATCATACCTCGCATCGAGGCCATATATACTTGATAACCTCTGAAACACGTTCTACTGCTGTCCTCCGTGCCTCTTCCTCTTGCGGAGTTGGGGATAGAAACTCACAAAAGTCCAGAATCTCTGACATACCAATCAACAAACTTCAAATTACACATTTACCACATTACAACTAAACATCCTTCTCCTCAGAAAGGTCCTAACTTTCTATGTAAATATCAAAAACACGAAAAACCCAGCTCAAAATCAAACCTCAACCAGTAGAAAATAACTTCTGAGACTTCACATTACAGATTAAAGACTATGATTTCCTCATACAAAGCTAAAACAATCAAATTAACCACTTTCACATTGACAAAATCCAATCTTTTGCAAACAAACAAAATCAAAAGCCTCAATTGAATTACTTGGCAACAAATGTAACCTGAAGTAAACTATTAGGACATGAAATTAGGGCAATACCTTTATGGAGCTGAAGCATAGGGCTCTTGAATTTACTACGGCCGCGAAACCATCCGCTCTCGAGCTTCGGCTCCGGTACCGGAGTCTTTGGCTCGGCTTCCAGAGACTCCCAGGCCGATTTCGGAAGAATACACCTTTTCATTGAACCAATTTAGGTGGAATATACACATTACACAATGTTCTATGCTCAAATTCAAATTCCAAACAAACTCGCACAAAATCAAGCCAAAGGGAAAATGGCTTGGAGGAGTTCCTACGTCACCCAAAAACTTCCATTTCCTACAAAACAACTAAAATTTTCAACCCCCAACTATAAGCTCATCTCAAAATTTTGCCCCATAAGAATCACACATTTAACCAAATACAACCAAGTACCCTAAATATTTCATGAAAACAACAAATCAAAAGCACGATGCATAACACTAAACATGAAACACTGCAAAATCAACCAAATTTCCTCGAAAATTTCAACCCATTTCACTAAATTCTGAACTGGGTACCTCCATAACGTCATGAATTCATAGCAAACACAAGCAAAACTATCAGACGAACACAAAATCCAAAAGGGGCCTGAGAGAACAGTGAGAAGACTAACCAGTGGAGCTTGAGCTCTATATCCTCTTGAAGACTGTACAGCGTTTGAGTCCATCAGAGAAGCACAATCTCATAGAAAAAAAAAAGATGGCACCTTTGGGTCGAATCAAAACCCCCAAAGCAAATCCTGAAAACCCAGATCGAGATTCACCTTCAATTCCTTGAATCTGATCCAAAACTGAGAAAAGCTTCTGTCTTTGGATTTTGTATTGTAAATTTCTAGGAAGGTATTTAAAGAAAAAGATTATGAAGTGAAACATAGAGAAAGAGATAAGCCACAACTAAACACTTAAACTTGGAGTCTGATAAAAACATAAAAGCACCATTTGAACAGAAGAGATACCTGAAGAAGGGTCATGGCGTAAGTGATGTAGTTGCGCATCCTCCCCTTGCTGGTAATCCTAATCTCATTTTCATCAATAGGCGTCTCTGCTTTTGGCTTCTCCACTCTCTGGTACCGATCCATCTTTTCCGTTTTCAAAACACCAAAACAAAACCTCATCAGAGCCACGCATCCAAATCAAGGAGCTGACTCCCAAACTCAGAATAACAAGGATATTAAAAGGAGGGAGTGAGAGAATCGAATCGAAGGAGGCATACCGTGATGTTGAAAAAGGGATAAGTAGTAGCTCCACACAAAAAAGAGCCCGCCCTGTTCTACGGCTTCGTCTTTTCTTTTACGCCCTAATTCGCACACAGCGGTGTCTCTTGGTTTATATACCAACCCAATCCTCTTAAAACTACCCTAACCACCTACTTTACTTCTTTCTCTCCAGTTTAGTTACTTTCGCCCTAACTGCTGCTTCCCCCTACTTTGGGCCCGGGCCTTCAAGACCTTCCTTGTTCTCCTGAAAGATCAAAGACCACTATAAAATACGAATCCAATAAACTCTAGATTAGAGACTGACAAATCAATAACATCAAAGACAAAGACTTTCACTGGGATTGATAGTAATCAAACATCCAGCTTAACTCATCTAACCAAACAACTTCAGACCCAGTAATCAGACATATAAGCAGTTCCAAACCCATTGAACATATAGTTTAATCACCATTAGGCACACAACATAAAAAGATTCAAGCTTTCTTTATCAAAATAGAAAAAATAGAGAAGAAAAAACGAATCATGATTGTGGCAAGATCATATACAACACAAGCTAACAAAGCTCATTCGACAACCCAACCTGCTCAATTCAACACTTGCAGTCATAAAATCAGCAAAGTTAACACCTTTTGTCAAACCAAAGTGTGAATTCATACAAAATTGTGGCAAAAACCAAACTATGAAAGAGAGACAGAGACAGAGAGAAAGAGGGAGAGAGACAGATCGAGAGAAAGAGAGAGGGAGAGACAGAGAGAACAAGAGAGACAGTGAGAAAGAGGGAGAGAGAGAGAAAGAGAGACAGTGAGAAAGTGGGAGAGAAAGAGACAAAGAGAGACAGCTCGGGTTCGAGAGGGAGAGGCTGGGGCAGGGGGCGGCGACCTAGGCGAAGGGGCGGATGCCAAGAGGCGGAGGCGGGAGCGGCGACCGAGGCGGAGGGCAGGAGCGGCGAGGCGGAGGAAGAATCAGAAGAGGATGGAGAGCTTTCAGGCGGCTGCGAGGTTCGGCGGCGGGGACTGAGAAGCTGACGAGAGTAATTGTGAGAGAGGACTGCGCTAGAGAGGAGGCTGGGTTTGTAAGAGAGAGTTGTGGGTTTGTGAGAGCTGTGGGTTTGTGAGAGCGAGGGTTTCTCTGGGTTTGTAAGAGAGAGCTGTTGGTTTTTGTGAGAGTAATAGAGATATGGGTTTTTGTGAAGAGAGGGAACCCGAGAGTACGTTCAATTGAATGTGTCTTAAAATTTGCCTAACTTTCTGGCACAACAGAAAATAAAAATTTGACTCAAACATTTGGTAAAAGAGGGAAATTTGCCGCTCTCCTAAAATTTGGCAAGTTTGGCATGACCTTATTAGGTTTACATTCACACAACTAAACACTTTTAAACAGTTGTACCAACTTACTTTGCTTTATACTAGGTATTCCATAAGAGTGTTCTTGTAGAAGCAGCAAAACAATTGCACAACAGAATCAAAATACACTGTTGTGAGAATTGTAGCACATGTATGTTTTTCAAAACCAAAAAACCATAGAGGCAACTTTCCCGCTTTCAGAAATGCTACCTCTGCCATTGGAGCCAAAATGAAAATGGGGCAATGACAAGCAAACCAACTCATACAACAAAACTACGATATTCTGTTGTACAAGTATTTGTCACTTTGCACTTGGTGACACCTAATGCAGGATGTGACATTATCACACAACACAAAACAATAACTATGTTGTCTGTCCATCTAGACCTTGCCCAAATTTGAGTTTCAATGTCGGAGGGAATTCTGCCGCCAAGATTTTCATTAATCATACAACAGAAAATGTGTCTCAGAGTTGTGTGACAAAATCTGGAAATTTTTTTTTCAGAATATGAAAAATGTGTACCATCATACAACACAAATTATTCACTTTAGGTCGTCTGAAACAGTTCAGTGATTCACACAACATGTAACTTTCAAAGTGTTGTCTGATTTGTGTTGTGTATTGAGTTTTTTGTAGTAGTGTGAGGATGATGCCGTGTCCAACAAAGAGACACACGGCAATGATGATGCAATTGCCGATGGTGTTAGTGACGAGCATGACAAGGTGACACACGGCAATGATGGTGCTTTACACGGCAACAAGGCTGACAAGAGTGGTGAACCGAGCAAAGCTGAGCTCGAGAAAATGAAGAATAGGGACATGGAAAAAGATCCCGCTACCTCAGAGACACATAAGGTAAAATCTGACTCAAGTGGTTTAATTACTAACCAATCTTCGAGTTTGCCTTTTCCTTCCAGATTTGCTAAATCGAAGAAAGAGAAATCAGATGAGGAGGTACTTGATATCTTCAGGCGTGTAGAGGTGAACATTCCATTGCTTGAGTGCATCAAGCAGATTCCAAAGTATGCTAAGTTCTTAAAGGAGCTATGCACAATAAGAAGGCATACAAGGGAGGAGCAGGTGGTGAAGATGAGTGAGACGGTCTCAGCCGTTCTCCAAAGAAAGCTCCCACCAAAAATGAAAGACCCTGGCAGCTTTTCTGTGCCATGTAAAATTGGACAATCTAATTTTGATAAAGTTTTTCTAGACTTAGGGGCTTCGATTAATGTAATGTCATATAATGTTTACAAGTCCCTAGGTTTAGGCGAGTTGAAAAAGGACAATGTAATAATTCAACTCGCCGATAGGTCTAACAAATATCCTGAGGGATATGTTGAAGATGTTCTTGTGCAGGTGAATAATCTGATATTTCCTGCAGATTTCTATGTGCTTCAGATGGAAGAGTCGCCCCTAAATTCCACTCAACTTTTGTTGGGGCGACCATTTATGAGGACAGCAAGAACGAAAATTGATGTGGCTGAAGGCAACCTCACCATGGAGTTCGATGGTGAAGTGATTGGCTTCAACATCTTTGAGGCCATGAGGTATCCAATTTCTGATTTAAAACCTTGCTATAATGTTGATGTAGTTGATTCTATTGCGCAGGTTTTGTCAGAAACTTTGGATCAATAGCAACTAGCTATTGAGCAAGGGGCCGGAATTGACACAAATGGGGAGAGAATTACCAAGGAGGAACGGCTCAAGCTTGAGCCGAGCCTAATGCATATTGTTGCCGAGCTAGAGGCAGCATCCCACGTGAAAAAGCAATGTAAGTATATGTCAATTCCCATTTCCACTAATAAAATTTTACCATCTGTGGAACAGGCTCCTATTTTAGAACTCAAGTTGCTTCCGGATCATTTGAAGTATGTGTACTTGGGAGACGATGACACATTACCAGTTATTGTGTCATCACAGCTGAGTGAGCAGCAGGAAGCACGTTTGACTAGCATGCTGAAGAGGAACAGGACCGCCATTGGATGGACGTTGGCGGATATCAAGGGAATCAGCCCTACAACTTGTGTCTATAGGATCTTGCTTGAAGAAGGAGCCAAGCCTACTAGGGAGGGTCAGAGACGATTACACCCCCCTATGATGAAGATTGTGAAGGACGAGGTGATCAAATTGCTGGATTGTGGAGTCATATATCCCATTTCAGATAGCCAGTGGATTGCACCTGTCCAAGTTGTACCTAAGAAGAGTGGAGTCACAGTTGTGAAGAATGATAAGGATGAACTCGTGCCCCAACGATTGGTGACAGGTCATAGGATGTGTATCGACTACAGAAAGTTGAATGCTACTACACGCAAGGATCACATGCCTTTGCCTTTCATGGACCAGATGTTGGAGAGACTAGCTGGGCGCGAATTCTATTGCTTCTTGGATGGGTACAGCGGTTACAATCAGATATGCATTCACCCAGATGATCAGGAAAAGACAACGTTCACATGTCCCTTTGGTACGTTTGCCTATCGACGCATGCCTTTTGGTTTATGCAACGCACCAGGTACATTTCAACGTTGTATGTATTCCATTTTTAGTGATTATATTGAAAATATCATTGAAGTCTTTATGGATGATTTTAGTGTTTATGGTAAAGACTTTGATGCATGCTTAGAGAATTTGGAATTAATCCTGAAAAGATGTGTAGAGACTAACCTTGTACTTAATTGGGAAAAATGTCATTTCATGGTAAAACAAGGGATAGTTCTAGGACACATTATATCTGCAAAGGGTATTGAGGTAGATAGGGCCAAGATTGATATTATGCTTCACTTACCCTCCCCTACAACTGTAAGGGAGGTACGTTCGTTTCTTGGCCATGCAGGTTTTTACAGGAGGTTCATCAAGGATTTTTCGTTGGTGGCCAAGCCTATTTGTGCCCTCTTGCAGAAGGATGTTCCATTCGTATGGGACAAAAGGTGTGAAGATGCATTTGTCAAGTTGAAGGAATTGTTGACGTCAGCACCAATTATGGAGCCACCAGATTGGACATTGCCATTTGAGATCATGTGTGATGCTTCAAACTATGCAGTTGGAGCAGTGCTTGGACAGAGAAAAGAGAAGAGGCCGATTGCTATATATTATGCCTCTAGAACTTTGAATGATGCTCAATTAAATTACTCTACAACTGAGAATGAGTTGTTGGCTGTTATATTTGCTTTAGAAAAATTTCGTTCATATCTTTTGAATTCTAAAGTGATTGTTTATTCTGATCATGCAGCCTTAAGATATTTGATGAAGAAGAAGGACGCCAAGCCACGTTTGATTCGATGGATTCTCTTACTCCAAGAGTTTGACATCGAGATCAAAGACAAGAAGGGGAGCGAGAATGTTGTGGCGGATCACTTGAGCAGGATTGTGAGAGAAGAGGAAACGTTACCACTTCAGGAAACTTTCCCAGATGAGCAGCTTTTTCGAGTAGACACAAGAGAACCTTGGTATGCAGACATTGTCAATTATTTAGTTACTAAAACTTTTCCAAGTACATGTTTGCAGGCAGCCAAGACGAGGATTAAAAAGAATGCAAGACACTACATATGGGACGATCCCTATCTATGGAGGACGTGTAGTGATCAAGTGATTAGACGTTGTGTGCCACAAGAGGAGCATAGGCCGATCCTAGCATTTTGCCACAATGAGGCGTGTGGAGGACACTTTGGAGCCAAGAGGACAGCGCTCAAGGTATTAGAAAGCGGTTTTTATTGGCCCACTATTTTCAAGGATGCATACACATTTTGTATGACATGTGATAGGTGCCAAAGGACAGGTAACATTGGTAAGAGAGACCAAATGCCCCTTACTTATATGATATTTGTTGAAATATTTGATGTATGGGGTATAGATTTTATGGGACCTTTTCCTTCATCTAAGGGCTTTCTTTATATCTTGTTGGCTGTTGATTATGTGTCTAAATGGGTGGAGGCGAAAGCCACAAGGACTAATGATTCTAAAGTTGTTGCAGGTTTCTTGAGAACTAACATATTTTCCAGGTTTGGAGTACCTCGTGTGCTTATAAGCGATGGAGGTTCTCATTTCTGCAACAGAACAATAGAGGCTTTACTCAGAAGATATGGAGTCACCCATAAGGTATCCACACCTTATCATCCTCAGACGAGCGGAATGGCGGAAGTGTCCAACAGAGAGATAAAGAGCATATTGGAAAAAACTGTGGGCCCATCAAGGAAAGACTGGAGCGACAGACTTGATGATGCACTTTGGGCTTACAGAACGGCATACAAGACACCCATTGGGATGTCTCCATTTCGGCTTACATTTGGCAAGGCGTGCCATCTTCCAGTAGAGTTGGAACACAAGGCATGGTGGGCGGTCAAGCAATTCAACATGGAGCTTGACAAGGCTGGACTTCACAGGAAATTACAGTTGAGCGAGCTTGAGGAAATCAGAAATGATGCATATGATGCTGCGTGGATTTACAAGGAGAAGACGAAATTGGTTCATGACAAGATGATAAGAGGCAAAAAGTTTCATATTGGTCAAAAAGTCTTGTTGTATCATTCTCGTCTTAGATTATTTCCTGGAAAATTGCGTTCTCGTTGGGCTGGTCCCTATATTGTTGCTAATGTTTTTTCTCATGGTGCTATAGAAATTCAGAGTATTGAAACAGGAAAAACGTTCAAGGTGAATGGTCATCGACTTAAGCCTTACTACGAACCTTTTGAGGAGCACACTATTGAGGAGATTCAATTCAGAGACGCACCAAGATCCTGATGATATGAAGAAGAGTCTAGGCTGAGTAGACTATAAACATTAAGCGCTGCATGGGAGGCAACCCATTTCAACCAAAATTGTGAAGGAGCCGTCTACGAGAGTTTGAATTTTCTAAATCCCTAAACTCTTTTTGGTTGAATTGTTTGAATGTGGAACTTGTGAATTATCAAATGCTTGGAAATTACTACATAATATTTGTTTACATTGAGGACAATGTAATTTTCTAAGTGTGGGGTAGGGAATATATGTTTCACATATTTTGTTTTTGCTTTGAGTTTTTGTTTTGAGTCATAAAAGAAAAGAAAATAAAAATCAGAAAATCAGAAAAATAAAAAAAAAAATTTCGTTGCTTTTGTTTGTTTTGTGTTATTTTTGAGTCTTAGGATGCCCCTAAATAGTCTATGATGATTATATCTTTAATACATAGATGATGGTTTTGCATAATCATAAGAACTAATTGTGAGTTTCATGGACTTTGTGATTGGTATGAACATTTGAGACTTGGACTTATTTATGTAATAAGCATGTTTGTTGTGTTGATTTTGTTCCATAATAACCTTTGTGAGCTTTGATTGCCAAATACTTTCTTCTTGAGCGATAAAAATGGGCAGAATTTTTCAAAACTTCATCATTCTTTGAACATTCAATAACTATGTGCCGTAGATTTTAATGAACTCTAGAATGCTAGAACTTGCTCTTGACGATTTTTGAGACTATTATTCATGAAATGCCTTGATTTTGAATATGATTGAGATGATCTTGTTAGGATTACCACCAATGCCAAATAAAGCTTATGCCTAATTTGTGCCCGTCGTGGGACTCCTTAGTTTTAACCCCCTTGAGCCGACATTGAGCCATTTATTGCATCACCATGATACACTTTCCTTGAGCTTAGAACAGTTTATCCTAACCATTGTTGTCAAGACTTGGTAAAGTTTAATTGGAATTTGTTATTTGAAGTGATGATTTGAAGTAAGTGTGGGGTGATCCAATCCAAAAGCATGAAAAACCATGATTGCCGAAAATAAAAAGAAAATTCGGACAGAAAATAAAAGAAAAAATTTGTGCCGAAAATAAAAAAAAATAAAAAGAAAAAGTTTCGGCAAATGAAAAGAAAAATAGAAATGCTTGGATTGAGATCTTGTGGTGAATTTGGAGTTTGTTTTACAATTGAAGGTCTATTATTATCATACTTGACCTTTGTTCATATTCACTATGTTATGGGGAAGAAAAGAATGAAGTTTGGGCCCAACAAGTTGAAACTTGGCCCTTTTGAGTGAAGTCATAAGGAGTATTGAGCTTTGCTAAGTCTTGGTGACATTTTCTCACCACTATTCTAAATGCGAATTCCTTATGCCTAGCCCCACTATTTTCCCATGTAAGATCTCTCATGATTCGAATAATAGGTGAACTTTGTATGTGGAGATTTTTGTCAAGAGTTGAGCATATGGCTTTGGTTCATTGGTGCACATAGTTGTTATATGAAGTTTTTCCTGAAAGATCTATTCACAAAGTGCCTTTATTTGATGAAATATGCAAGTTACTCTTTGTAACTCTTAATCTATTTTCTTGCATATACTTGGAGTGAATATTGCCATATCATGAGTGAAAAGAAGAGAGTATGCCTAGTGAGGAGGATGGAATCAACATAACATGTCATTGCTTGTGATTTTCGTTTCTTACTTGTTCATGCTATGATACATGTCTATGACGCTTGGAATTATTGTGCTTACATTGAATGCTTAACTTGAAAGCTATGTGTGTAAAGATCCTGAGACAATTATTTAGGGGCTGTAGTGTTGAGTCTTTTTTATTTGTTTTGCTAAGGGACTAGCAAAGGCTAAGTGTGGGGTAGTTGATAGGAGCATAAAATGCGACGTTCTTAATATGTTTTTACTCCCATTTATGCAATGCTTAACCCTTATTGTTGTAATATAGAGTCATGTTATAGAGTCAAGAGTTTTGGTGGGCATGAAAACATGTGGAAAATAGAATAAAAATGCAGAAATTGTCAAAAGCCCATTCACAAAGTCTCTGAGATGTTTTATTGAATCTGTAAAACATAAACTTTGCTTTTGATAGATTTTTCTCTTCTCATTTGCAGTCGACATACTAAGGATTGAACAAAGGAAAGAATCATTAAAATCGGAGTGGAACAAAATGCCAAGAACTTCAAGTTCTTATCGGATGCAAATCCAAGAATTCCAGAAGATTTCAGTGTCCGACATCCAACTTTCTGAATTTATTCCCGACGATTGACAAGGAATTTGAAGGTGAAATTTTTATGGATGAAAGCCCTGTGTGTCTAGTTTCATATGCAACTGGAATCGCAGAAAAAGCTCTCCTAAGTAGAGAGTTATGCCGGTTTGAATGCAAGAAGGTCAGATCTGCCGAGAGGAAGAACCTGCTGCCCGTTTTGAAGGATTTCTATTTTTCTACAACAATTTCGTGTCCAAGGTTGTAAGTGATGAGCTACTGAACATATTGGAGCATTAGAGAGTCATCCTTTCAAGGAAGAAGTCGAAGAACAAAAGAAAAGAAGTTTCCCTGATGCAAGCAGGAAAAGAAGATACAAAGGATGCTTTCCTGGCTCAACTAGGGAAAGCTACGGCTAGCTCTTGGATAAATTGTCCAAATGAGTTATGAGCCTAGTCCATTATTCAGTCCATCAAGTATTGATCCATGAAGAATTTGGCTGAATTAAAAAAAGAAAAGAAAAGATTAATTTCGGAATGGAAAAGAAGAAGCAAGCCGAGTTCTACATGGATTTGGCTTACGAATGTGGACTGAATTCCATCCTTTGTGCAAGATTTTTGGCTGAATTAATTCATGGAAAACCTAAAGAGATATTGCTCAATTATTCAGCCATTATCTTGGGAATTTTCGGCAGAAAATAGAGGAAGAAAATCGCAACAAATCCTGATTAATTTCGGGAAAATTCCAGTGCACGTCTCTCAACTTCCACGGACTCTCCCGGACAGCTGACAATGAATCAGAATTCGAGCCTTATATGGATAGAAAGCTACGGGAGTCTAGTTTCCAACCCAACTGGAATCACCTCAATAGCTATTTTCTAGAGAGAGTTATGACGTAATCAATGCACGGAGGTCATTCTGCCGAATTCAGAAAATCAAGGAAACCTAAACCAATTCGGTTTTTGTTTGTGGCTAGCTTCTCTAGGTTACTTCCTCTATAAATACCAAGGCTTTTGCACAGAAAAGAAGGATCTCTCCCTCCACAAAAGCTGCCGAACCTCTGCCCAAATTAATTCCCCAAATTTCATACCAAGGAGCAAAGCCGAATCCACCATTCCTCACATCAATTCGATCACCATCTCATCAATCCTTGCCGAATCTTAACCAAGGTTGTAATATGGATTGTTTTATTTTGGTTTTTGTTACTTTGTATTTAAACATAACTTTGTCTATGAAGTATGTTTTGGTTTTTGGTTTTAATTTCGGTATTGATAATCATATATGGGATCTTCGGATCTTTGTTATAATTGTTTGGATATTTTATATGTGATTGCCGAATTATATATGTGATGTGATTAAATTTGTATTATGGGCAGTAGCTTTAGCATGTTTCTTGATTTCAATTAGGTTTATTTTCTTAATTCGTGGGGAACCGAAGGAGATGTTTAGATGCACTCGAAAGGCCATGAGTGTTATCTAGATGTTGAATTCATATTCCGATCTAATACATGTTGATTCACACGCGTTGTTGGTTTTGACATGTATTAATCTAAGGGTAAGAGTAATTATGGAAATTTACATGTCGATGTGAGATGGGTGACGCCATACTTGCTAACATGTTCCAATTCGACAATATGTGCTTATGTGCTATTTGTGTTTAATTTACATGCGTTGTGTTGTTAAACCGATTAGTACCATGTTTAGGATTGCGCGCGTTTCGGATTCTAAATACTTATGATGTCTTGAATAATTAGGATAAGCTGCGTTGGCCCTAATTAAATTGGAGCTTAATTAATCTTGAAATCGTTATATGTTTGCTGCCCCTATTACTTGTTTTAATTTTATTGCATGTGTAATGAGATTTGTGTTTGGTGATGGTGTGAAAGGTGATGATCAACTGTATATAATAGATTAGGTTTTAAATTTCGTAAAAATCAGTAAATAATAGATAAAAATTTCGACAACCCCCTTTTATACAATACTTTGTGTGATTGAAAGCCCTTGATTTCCCCGGATAGAACGATCCCTACTTGTCAATACTACACTCGACAAAAGAAGGGTATTATTTGTATGTAGTTGTTTTGCAGGTATTTTGTGCTTGGATAACACCTCCATCAATTCTTGGTTCCGATTTTGGTTTTGTTAATTATTCATGGGATTTCCGAATTCTTGTTATATTGTTTGGTTTTCTTGTGTTTAATTACCGAATTATGCATGTGATTTAATTGAATATGGTATGATGGGCAGTAGGCTTTTACATGTTTTCTTGATTTAATTAGGTTTATTTCCTTAATTCGTGTGCAACTGAAGGAGATGTCTAGATGCATTCGAAAGGCCATGAGTGTTGTCTAGATGTTGAATTCACTTGCCGATTTAATACATGTTGGATCATACGCGAAGTTGGTTTTA
The DNA here is from genome assembly GCA_963682095.1 of Potentilla sterilis. Classification (NCBI taxonomy): domain Eukaryota; kingdom Viridiplantae; phylum Streptophyta; class Magnoliopsida; order Rosales; family Rosaceae; genus Potentilla; species Potentilla sterilis. The sequence goes on from OY821764.1 coordinate 15,343,470, forward strand.
ATGTGTATTTATCTAAGGGCTAGAGTAATTCTGGAAATTTACATGTCGATGTGAGATGAGTGACGCCATACCTGCTAACATGTTCCAATTCGACATATTGTGCTTATGTGCTATTTGTGTTTAATTTCTACGCGAAGTGTTGTTAAACCGATTAGTACCATGTTTAGGATTATACGCGAAGTTAATTCTAAATACTTGTGATGTTTTGAATAATTAGATATACCGCGAAGGCTCTAATTAAATTGGAACTTAGTTGATCTTGAATTCGATTTTTGCATGCTGCCCCTATTACTTGTTTTAATTTCGTTGCATGTGTAATGAGTTTTGTGTTTTGTGATTGTGTGGAAGATGTTGATCAATTGTAAATAATAATTTAGGTTTTAATTTTTGTAAAAATCAGTAGGTAATTAGACATAAAAATCGACAACCCCCTTATGTGCAACACTTTGTGTGATTGAAAGCCTTTGATTTCCCCGGGTAGAACGATCCCTACTTGTCCTAACTACAATTGACAAAAGAAGGGTATTATTTGTATGAAGTTGTTTTGCAGGTACAATGTACTTGGATTATAGCTCCATCAATTTTTGGCTCCGAAATTTAATCAGTTTTGATTCATGAAGTGTTACTTTGTAACTTTGTATCAATTTTTGGATGTGTATAATTTTTCCTTAGTTTTGGGATATGTATAATAGGATTTTCGGACATGTAATAGTAAATAGGAAATTTCGGTTTTTGGTTTTTGGTTTTTCATGAGTTTGCCGATTATGTGATGTATATTGTGAATGTTGTAACACTTAGATAATTTCTAGGAAGTTGATAGTTTTTGTGTATGCTTTGAGTTTATTGTAGTTTCTAAAGTGTAACATGTAGGTGAAGCCTCTTTTGTTGATCATAACCAAAACCCTTCATACGAATGGTGCTTTGTTGGATCCGTTTTTATGTAGATTGGGAAACGCGGGATACTTCCCCCCCCCCCCCCCCCCCCCCCCCCCCACGCATACAAGCGACATTTCAGCAAAGTCATTACTTTTATGAGGTTGAGGGCGGTTTTAATCAACACTTGTAGACCGCTAGGACCCGAGTTTATTTTACAAAGTATAGGGCAAATTATTTTTCATTGATTGGTTCAAGGTTTGTAAAACTGGTTCTCAAGACCCACAGACTGATGATCATTCTCGATGAGTGAATCGATTGGGGACTTGTCCTCCGTGGTTACCAACTTTGAGACCTGCCTGGTTCCTAAAGAGAGTTTACTCTCCGTGAATTTTAACGACACCGCCTTTGAAAAGTAAAATATGCTCGACCTAGACAACAGCTTGTGCCGAAGCATCACATCACTTTAGACGCTAGAAAATAACTTGAGCATATGTGAATCTATTTTTCTTCAAAAGATAAAATTCGTCTTTAATTTTTGAGGTATATCGGAATAAGCATGATACTACCTTGGACTGTTTCAGCCCATTGCACTGTTATCTCCTCTGCTCCACGTACCTCAAATTTTAAAGTTGTGAGAATAAAAGATATTAGAAATTCTAAGTTTCGGCATTTACATACTTACATAATTCGATGACCTCAAGAACCAAGCCATTGTTGATACATGTATATTTCGTGTGTTGTATTGTATAACTAGCTAAATTGTTAGGGAGTTTTAAAAGTCTATTTATGATGAGTTTATTTTTGGTTTTGATGGGAAGAGGAATAGGTAAGGTCACTAATGTTGATATTAGCCTTAACCCTTCATACTAGCGCTTGCGTTTTTATGAGGTTGAGGGCAGCTTTTATGCACTTTAGTGGTACTGACAACATAAGGTTCTCAACAGAGTAAGAGGCATTCATAGTTCGTTTGTTCTAATTTTGGTGTTGAGGTTTGTTTAACTAGATCTCAAGGCCCACAGACTGATGTTCATTCTCGGTGAGTGAGTCAATAGGGAGTTCGCTCTCCGTGGTATCCAACAACGAGTCTTGCCTCACTCCATTGTTAGTACTTTCGTTCTAGCCTTCTGAAACCACGAAATCTTGTGTCTAGTCGATAGACCTAGGCCGCACGTCCACCGAGCTTCAAAACCTTAAATGAGTTTGATATAAGTAAATTTTTAATCTCAAAAGAAAAAATTTCTTGGTTTGAATTTTTGAGGTATATCGGAATAAGCATGATACTACCTTGGACTGTTTCAGCCCATTGCACTGTTATCTCCTCTGCTCCACGTACTTTGAAAATTCGAACAAATCATATAGCAATTTAACTAGGGATACATAAAACACATTCTTGATACTTCTTTCTTTTATACTTGTAAACTTGTGTGAAATATACTTGTGAATTTTTCGTGTGATACATTTACATATTTGAATTTTCGTGTGATGCATATACATATATTTATTTGAATTTTTCGTTGATACATACTTATATTTGTATGATACACACTTTTATCCCACACTTGTAATTTTTCGTGTGTTATATTTTTGTGTGATATACTTACTTTTTATTGTGTGAAATACTTATACTTACTTAAATTTTCGTTGATACTTACTTATATTTTTGTGTGATACTTTAACCCTAACACTAACTTATACATTCTAACTATACAATAAACGTATGCTTTTTCTTTTTAAATTCATTGACCAAACACTTGATCTTTTAAAAATTTCAGGTACATGAATCTTGGTTGGTCACAAGAAATTGAGGATAGATTGAAAAGAATTTGCAACCAAGAAGAAGTAGAGCAAGTATTGCCGAGCACACCTTCACCAGAACATCAGTTTGTTTCTCCCACCTCATCACTTTTCAACAGAGATTTCGTTGCACCACCCTCACCATTTCCTTCAGAAGCTTCGTGTGAACTTAATCCTTTGTTTCACGAAGAACCAAAGTTTGAGCTACTTCAAAGTCCCATACCGATTCAATATTTGAACTTTGATTTACCTGATCCTACATTCAAGATGACTTCATTGAGGGAAGAGAATGGGCAAGTCGATGCGCCACAAGGAGGAGTGGCAAGACCAAGCAATGTGACATATCCTGCTATTGCACCTGGCAAATCAGCAGAGTTTGAGTTGAAAGGTGGATTTATTCACCAATTGCCCAAGTTCTATGGATTAAGTGGAGAGGATCCTAATCGCCATATCCACAAGTTTGAATTTCGATGTGAGTCAATGTGCCCAACTGGGACAGATTTGCAGCATGTGAGGATGAAGGCATTTCCTTTCTCACTTGAAGAGAGGGCAGCCGAATGGTTCTATGCAATGCCACCAGGAAAAATGACGTCTTGGAACACAATGGTGAAGGAATTTCTCACCAAATATTTTCCTTCATCAAGGGTGACACAAATCAGAAAGGAGATCACCTCAATTAGACAAGAGCCAGACGAAAGCTTTGATGTGTACTATGATAGGTACAAATCTTTAGTGGCAACGTGTCCTAATCATGGGATACGTGAAGGTCTTTTGCTTCAATACTTTTATGAAGGGTTGCGCCCTAAGGAGAGACGGTTTCTTGATTCAGCTGCTGGAGGATCATTAATGGAGAAGAGCAAAGAGGAGGTCAAGAACTTGTTGGAGATGCATTTCACTAACCAGTAACAGTTCGGGTCTACTTCCTCCAAGCGTGTCAATGAGGCTAGCGGATTTGAGGAGTCTAGTGCCATCAAGGAGCTTCGTGAAGACATGGGGAAAATCACTCAGATGATGACACAAATGATGAAGCCGAAACAAGCTCAAGTTTGTGGTGTTTGCCGAATGGAAGGGCATTTAACCGATTTATGTCCTCAACTTGGAGTGGATGATCATTTTGAGGAGGCCAATGCATTGGGTTTTCCTCAACAACAAGGTGGGCAGCGGTTTGGGAATTTCAACCTAAGGTACAACGAACACCCTAATTTTCGTTGGGCCAACAACAGCAATGTTCAGAACCCTCAACCGTTGGCGCAACCACAAGCAAACCAAGGAGGCATGGCGTTTCAACCAAGACCTCAAGGGCAATTTCAGGGATTTGCAAGACCTCAGCAACAATTCTACAACAACAATGCTCAAGCATCATCAAACCCTAACTATGATGCAATGCTGAAATCTTTGAATGATGCAACTCACACATTGTTGCAAACTACAACCTCAAACACTAAGGATATTTCTGAGTTGAAGAATCAGATGGGAAAAGTTGTGGATTTTATGGGGCGGATCCAAGAACAAGGGAGGTTACCTGGAGGAGTGATCCCTAACCCCAAGAATGAGCAAGCAAAGTCAATCACTACGAGGAGTGGTAAGATCTTGCAAGGGCCGAAAATTGGGAGGACAAATGAGGACGTGGTAGAGCATGATGAGGATGTGGCCGACAACAAGGTTGCACACGGCAAGGATGAGGCAGCACACGGCAATGAGGCCAAGAATGGTGAACCGAGCAAAGAGGAGCTCGATGTTATGAAGAAAAGGGATTTAGAAAAAGATCCCGCAACCTCAGAAACACACAAGGTAAATAATTCCAACTCAAGTGGTTTAGTTAATACTAACCTATCTTCGAGTTTGCCTTTTCCTTCCAGATTTGATAAATCGAAGAAGGAGAAATCAGATGAGGAGGTACTTGATATCTTCAGACGTGTGGAGGTAAACATTCCATTGCTTGAGTGCATCAAGCAGATTCCAAAGTATGCCAAGTTTTTGAAAGAGCTTTGCACAACAAGAAGGCATACTCGAGAGGAGCAGGTGGTGAAGATGAGTGAGACGGTTTCAGCCGTCATTCAAAGAAAGCTCCCACCGAAAATGAAAGATCCTGGCAGCTTTACTATTCCTTGCATTGTTAGACAATGTTGTTTTTCTAATGTTTTGCTAGACCTAGGAGCGTCAATTAATGTGATGCCCTATAATGTTTACAAGTCTCTAGGTCTAGGAGAATTGAAGTGAGACAACGTGATTATTCAGTTGGCTGACAGATCTAACAAGTATCCTGAGGGATATGTTGAAGATGTTCTTGTGCAGGTTAATAATCTGATATTTCCTGCAGATTTCTATGTGCTTCATATGGAAGATTCGCCTCACAATTCAACTCAATTACTTTTAGGGCGACCTTTTATGAGGACAACAAGAACAAAAATTGATGTTGCAGAAGGCAACCTCACCATGGAGTTCGATGGTGAAATAATTGGCTTCAACATATTTGGAGCTATGAGGTATCCGGTTTCTGACTTAAAACCTTGCTATGTTATTGACGTAGTTGATTCTTTTGCACAGGTTTTGTCAGAAACTTTGGATCAATAACAACTAGCTATTGAGCAAGGGGCCGGAATTGACGCATTAGGGGAAGAGATTTCGATGGAGGCACGGCAAGATCTTGAGCCGTGCATAGCACAAGTAGTTGCCGAGCTAGAGGCAACACCCCACGTGAAGAGGTCATGTCAATTTTTGTCTATTCCCATTTCCACTAACAAAATTCTACCATCTGTGGAACAGGCCCCTATTTTAGAATTGAAGGTGCTTCCCAACCATTTGAAGTATGTATACTTGGGAGACGATGACACACTACCAGTTATTGTGTCATCACAGCTGAGTGAGCAGCAGGAAGCACGTTTGACTAGCATGCTGAAGAGAAACAAGACCGCCATTGGATGGACGTTGGCGGATATCAAGGGAATCAGCCCTACAACTTGTGTCCATAGGATCTTGCTCGAGGAAGGAGCCAAGCCTACTAGGGAGGGTCAGAGACGATTACACCCCCCCTATGATGAAGATTGTGAAGGACGAGGTGATCAAATTGCTGGATTGTGGAGTCATTTATCCTATCTCAGATAACCAGTGGATTGCACCTGTCCAAGTTGTACCTAAGAAGAGTGGAGTCACAGTTGTGAAGAATGACAAAGATGAACTCGTGCCCCAATGATTAGTGACAGGTCATAGGATGTGCATCGACTACAGAAAGCTGAATGCTACAACTCGAAAGGATCACTTGCCTTTGCCTTTCATGGACCAGATGTTGAAGAGACTAGCTGGGCACGAATTCTATTGCTTCTTGGGTGGGTACAACGGTTACAATCAAATATGCATTCACCCAGATGATCAGGAAAAGACGACGTTCACATGTCCCTTTGGTACGTTTGCCTATCGACGCATGCCTTTTGGTTTATGCAACGCACCAGGTACATTTCAACGTTGTATGTATTCCATTTTCTCCGACTATATTGAAAATATCATTGAAGTCTTTATGGATGATTTTAGTGTTTATGGAAAAGACTTTGATGCATGCTTAGAGAATTTGGAATTAATCCTGAAAAGATGTGTAGAAACTAACCTTGTGCTTAATTGGGAAAAATGTCATTTCATGGTAAAACAAGGGATAGTTTTAGGACACATAATTTCTGCAAAGGGTATTGAGGTTGATAGGGCCAAGATTGATATTATGCTTCACTTACCCTCCCCTACAACTGTAAGGGAGGTACGTTCGTTTCTTGGCCATGCAGGTTTTTATAGGAGGTTCATCAAGGATTTTTCGTTGGTGGCCAAGCCTATTTCTGCCCTCTTGCAGAAGGATGTTCCATTCGTACGGGATAAAGGGTGTGAAGATGCATTTGTAAGGTTGAAGAAGCTTTTGACGTCAGCCCCTATCATGGCGCCACCGGATTGGACGCTACCATTTGAGATCATGTGTGATGCTTCAGACTATGCAGTTGGAGCAGTGCTTGGACAGAGAAAAGAGAAGAAGCCAAACGCCATATATTATGCTTCTCGAACACTTAATGATGCTCAATTAAATTACTCTACTACTAAGAAAGAACTATTGGCTGTGATATTTGCTTTAGAAAAATTTCGTTCATATCTTTTGAATTCTAAAGTGATTGTTTATTCTGATCATGCAGCCCTTAGATATTTGATGAAGAAGAAAGATGCTAAGCCACGCTTGATTCGATGGATTCTCTTACTCCAAGAGTTTGACATCGAGATCAAGGACAAGAAGGGGAGCGAAAATATTGTGGCGGATCACTTGAGCAGAATTGTGAAAGAGGAGGAAACGTTGCCACTTCAGGAAACTTTCCCAGACGAGCAGCTCTTTTGAGTGGACACAAAAGAACCTTGGTATGCAGACATTGTCAATTATTTAGTTACTAAAACTTTTCCAAGTACATGTTTGCAAGGAACCAAAACGAGGATCAAAAAGAATGCAAGACACTACATATGGGACGATCCATATCTTTGGAGGACTTGTAGTGATCAGGTTATAAGACGTTGTGTGCCACAAGAAGAGCATAGGCCGATCCTTGCATTTTGCCACAATGAGGTGTGTGGAGGACACTTTGGAGCTAAGAGGACAACCCTCAAGGTATTAGAAAGCGGATTTTATTGGCCCACGATTTTCAAGGATGCATACACATTTTGTATGACATGTGATAGGTGCCAAAGGACAGGTAACATTGGTAAGAGAGACCAAATGCCCCTAACTCCTATAGTCATTGTCGAAATTTTTGATGTATGGGGTATAGATTTTATGGGACCTTTTCCTTCATCTAAGGGCTTTCTTTATATCTTATTGGCTGTTTATTATGTGTCTAAATGGGTGGAGGCGAAAGCCACAAGGACTAATGATTCTAAAGTTGTTGCAGATTTCTTGAGGACTAACATATTTTCCAGGTTTGGAGTACCTCGTGTGCTTATAAGCGATGGAGGTTCTCATTTCTGCAACAGAACAATAGAGGCTTTGCTCAAGAGATATGGAGTCACCCATAAGGTATCCACACCTTATCACCCTCAGACGAGCGGAATGGCGGAAGTGTCCAACAGAGAGATTAAGAGCATATTGGAGAAAACTGTGGGCCCATCAAGGAAAGATTGGAGTGACAGACTTGATGATGCATTATGGGCTTACAGAACGGCATACAAGACACCCATTGGGATGTCTCCATTTCGGCTCACATATGGCAAGGCGTGCCATCTTCCAGTAGAGTTGGAGCACAAGGCGTGGTGGGCGGTCAAGCAATTCAACATGGAGCTTGACAAGGCTGGACTTCACAGGAAATTGCAATTGAGCGAGCTTGAGGAAATCAGGAATGAAGCATATGATGTTGCGTGGATTTACAAGGAGAAGACGAAATTGTTTCATGACAAGATGATAAGAGGCAAAACGTTTCATATTGGTCAAAAAGTCTTATTATTTCATTCTCGTCTTAGATTATTTCCTAGAAAATTGCGTTCTCGTTGTGTTGGGCCTTATATTGTTACTAATGTGTTTTCTCATGGTACAATTGAAATTCAGAGTATTGAAACAGGAAAAGCGTTCAAGGTGAATGGTCATCGACTTAAGCCTTACTACGAACCTTTTGAGGAGCACACCATTGAGGAGATACGACTTAGAGACGCACCAAGATCCTGATGATATGGAGAAGAGTCTAGGCTAAAGGACTATAAAAAATTAAGCGCTGCATGGGAGGCAACCCATTTCAACCAAAATTGTGAAGGAGCCGTCTACGAGAGTTTGAATTTCTAAACCCTAAACTCTTTTTGGTTGAATTGTATAAATGTGGAACTTGTGTGAATTATCAAATGCTTAGAAATTACTACATAATTTTTGTGTAACATTGAGGACAATGTAATTTTCTAAGTGTGGGGTAGGGAATATATGTTTCACATGTCTTTGCTTTGTTTTGTTTTGTTTTTGTCTTTGTTTTGAGTCATAAAAAGAAAATAAAAAAAAAAATCAGAAAAATCAGAAAAATTAAAAAATTTCGTTGCTTTTGTGTAATTTCTTTGTTTTGTTTGTTTTGTTTTTGAGTCTTAGGTGCCCCTAATAGTCTATGATGATTATATCTTTGAGTACATAGATGATGGTTTTGCATAATCTTGAAAATAATTGTGAGTTTCATGGACTTTGTGATTGGTATGAACATTTGAGACTTGAACTTATTTGTGTAATAAGCATGTATGTTGTGTTGATTTTGTTCCATAATAACCTATGTGAGCTTTGATGCCAAATACTTTCTTCTTGAGCGATAAAAATGGGCAGAATTTTTCTTCACTTCATCATTCTTTTATTATTCAATGACTATGTGCCATAGATTTTAATAAACTCTAGAATGCTAGAACTCATTGTTGACAATTTTTGAAACTATTATTCATGAAATACCTTGATTTTGAAAAGGGTTGAAAAGATCATGTTAGGATTACCACCAATGCCAAATAAAGCTTATGCCTAATTTGTGCCCGTCGTGGGACTCCTTAGTTTTAACCCCTTTGAGCCGACATTGTGCCATTTTATTTCATCACCATGATACACCTTCCTTGAGCTTAGAACAGTTTATCCTTTCCATTGTTGTCAAGACTTGGTAAAGTTTAATTGGAATTTGTTATTTGAAGTGATGTTATGAAGTAAGTGTGGGGTGAAACTTATCCAATTGCATGAAAAGAATTGTGTTGCCAAAATAAAGAAAAGAAAAGAAAATCAGACAGAAAAATTTGAAAGAAAATCCGATCCGAGAATAAGAAAAAAATTGGAGATTTCGGCAACTAAAATAATTGGATGAGTTCTTGTGGTCAATTTGGAGTTGTATGATTATTTGAAGGTCTAACATTGTTATACTTGACCTTTGTTCATATTCACTATGTTATGGGGAAGAAAAGAATGAAGTTTGGGCCCAACATGATAAAATTTGGCCCTTTGGAGTGAAGACATAAGGATTTATTGAATTTTGCCAAGTCTTGGTGACATTTTATCACCATTATCCTAAATGTGAATGCCTTATGCCAATCCCCATTATCACCTTTATGTTGATCTTTTCATGATTCTTAAAATGGGTGAACTTTGATTTGTGGAGATTTTTGTCAAGAGTGAGCATATGGCTTTGGTTCATTTGTGCACATAGTTGTTACATGAAGTTTTTCCTGAAAGATTAATTCACAAAGTGCTTTTATCTGATGAAATATGCGAGCTATTTGTTGCCTTACAATCTGTTCTCTTGCATATACTTTGAGTGAATTGCCATATCATGAGTGAAAAGAAGAGAGTATGCCTAGTAAGGAGGATGAAATCAACATAACATGTCATTGCTTGCTATTTTCGTTTCTTACTTGTTCATGCTATGATACATGTCTATGACGCTTGCGATTATTATGCTTACATTGAATGCTTAACTTGAAAGCTATGTGTTTAAAGATCCTGAGACAATTATTTAGGGGCAGTAGTGTTGAGTCTTTTTGTTTGTTTTGCTAAGGGACTAGCAAAGGCTAAGTGTGGGGTAGTTGATAGGAGCATAAAATGCGACGTTCTTAATATGTTTTTACCCCCATTTATGCAATTCTTATCCCTTATTGTTGTAATATAGAGTCATTGAGTCATGTTGGAGTTTTTGGCAAGAGTTGGTGTATAAATTGAGCTAAAATGCAGAAATGTCGAATTTTGAAGAGTTTTAGTTTGAGTAGGATTCCTTATTATACTAGGAATCCTGTTTGGACTAGGAAACCTGTTTTGACTAGGAAACTTGTCGGAATTGATTTCTTTATCTTTCGTCATTTCTAATTTATGTGTGGAATCGGTTTGTGCTAGAAATTGTTAAAATGCACAATTATGGTGGAGTCCTTATTGAACTAGGATTCCTAATATGAGTTTGATTGCAACTAGGACTCTTTTTTCAATTAGAACTCTAGTTGGAAAAGGAATCCTTATTAAAGTAGGAATCTCAGTTGGATAAGGATTCTACAAGTTTGAGTCCTAATTGAAGTCTATGAAAATAGGAGTTTTAGTCGGACAAGGAGTCTACAAATGCTCGACGTTTTTGTAAAGTCGAAAGAGTTTCATTGAAAATACAACTCCTTGTTGGACTGGGATTCCTTATCTAAACAGGACTCTTACTCATGATAATTGTGCTACATATTTTTATCTTCTTTGTGATTTATTTCTTAATCTTATTTTCAGGAATTCATGGAAGATAAATGAAAAGTGAAATGGAGGAATTATTTCGGCAAAAGTGAAGATGCTTTGCCGTGAAGATCAAGAATAGGAATCCAATTTGGATTTGGAAACTTTCCTAATCTAATAATCTTATATATTACATATATGTCTTTTTAAGACATCATTTGTCTAGATTAGGACAAGTTTAATGCATGGATTAATTCTGTATTTCTTTTCTTTATTTTCATATTTTATTTGGAGATAAAGGAGGAGATAATATCTTGAGGGAATTATTGCCGATTTGCTATGGTAATTGGTGGAGTTATTTCGGCAAAAGGGAGAGTTTGTTGCCGTGTGCTTTCAAAGATGAAGAGATGGACTTGGAGTCCTCATAGCCGGCCAAGAGAAGAATTAATAGGAGGATTTAATTCTATTTTCACATAGAATTTTTGGAAAATACATGAGAGAAAAGAGGAAGAACTTTTGGAGGAGACTTCAAGGCTGGCAACTATTTGGAGATAATGAAGAATTCTTTTGCCGAATGTGGACAACATCTCAAGCAAAATTCATTGATAATTGCTGAATTATTTGTTGATTAATTCAAGAGATAATTTGAAGACTTATTCAGCAATTATCTTTGGATTTTCGGAAAAGAAGAAAAGGGCAACAACAAGGGATGAATGTGGACTGAATTGAAGCCTTGTGCAATTACTTGTTGCCGAATTAAAAGAGAAAATTAAAGAGATTTTGTTGCAACAATTCAGCTTTTGTTCAAGGGATAATTCGGCAGCAATTGCATGAAAAGAAAAAGACTTTGCCGAAACCAAGTTGTGAAGGGATTTCGGTTTTCTTGGAGAATATTCTTGCCGAACCCTAGTGCCTCCTCTCCTCTATAAATACCACAACTTAAATTCAGAAAATCATCTTCTCTTCCTCACTTAAACTTGCCGAAACTCTGCCGAATTCTCTCCAAAAATCCTCACCAAGAGCATAGCCGAACCATCTTCCATCACCTTTCATAAAATCATTCCAATCATCAACACCAATCCACTTGCCGAATTCTTCAACAAGGTTGTCACTTGGATTGTAATTTTCGATGGCTTTAGTTTCTTTGTATTTATACATTAATTTGTCTATGAATTATGTATGGATTCTTGGTTCCGATTTTGGTTTTGTTAATTATTCATGGGATTTCCGAATTCTTGTTATATTGTTTGGTTTTCTTGTGTTTAATTACCGAATTATGCATGTGATTTAATTGAATATGGTATGATGGGCAGTAGGCTTTTACATGTTTTCTTGATTTAATTAGGTTTATTTCCTTAATTCGTGTGCAACCGAAGGAGATGTCTAGATGCATTCGAAAGGCCATGAGTGTTGTCTAGATGTTGAATTCACTTGCCGATTTAATACATGTTGGATCATACGCGAAGTTGGTTTTAATGTGTATTTATCTAAGGGCTAGAGTAATTCTGGAAATTTACATGTCGATGTGGGATGAGTGACGCCATACCTGCTAACATGTTCCAATTCGACATATTGTGCTTATGTGATATTTGTGTTTAATTTCTACGCGAAGTGTTGTTAAACCGATTAGTACCATGTTTAGGATTATACGCGAAGTTAATTCTAAATACTTGTGATGTTTTGAATAATTAGATATACCGCGAAGGCTCTAATTAAATTGGAACTTAGTTGATCTTGAATTCGATTTTTGCATGCTGCCCCTATTACTTGTTTTAATTTCGTTGCATGTGTAATGAGTTTTGTGTTTTGTGATTGTGTGGAAGATGTTGATCAATTGTAAATAATAATTTAGGTTTTAATTTTTGTAAAAATCAGTAGGTAATTAGACATAAAAATCGACAACCCCCTTATGTGCAACACTTTGTGTGATTGAAAGCCCTTGATTTCCCCGGATAGAACGATCCCTACTTGTCCTAACTACAATTGACAAAAGAATGGTATTATTTGTATGAAGTTGTTTTGCAGGTACAATGTGCTTGGATTATAGCTCCATCAGAGCCTGGAGAAGGAGAAGGAGCTGGCTGAGGAGGAGAAGGCCGAACTGGAGGCCAAGGTGGACGAGCTCCAGGTGGGAGCTGCCGCTGTGCGCGCCGCCTCTGCCGCTGCGGCCGGGGAAGAGGACCCGGAACTGTACGAGCGGGTTGTTCTGAAATACCATGGGAGCGATCAGTTCCTTCAGTTCCTGGAGAAGGCCAGGGAATTGGGCATCGCGGATGCGTACACGGAATGGAAGCAGAAGGGGTACCTGGATACTTCCCGGATGTCGAAGGCCGCTGATGAAGATATTCATGAGCAGTCAGATATCCATGAGCAGTCGGCGGAAGAGCAACCGGAAGGGGAGGGTGGACCTCAGGTTGCTGAAGGCCCGGCTGCTTCATCCGGAGAGGCTGGTGGATTGCCCGCTGAGGGTGGAGGCGTAGCTCCTTAGGATTTTGCCCTTGCTCTTTTTTGTAAACTTGCCGGAACGACATCTGCTTGTATTATCCTTTGATTATGAATATACTTGAATTGGTGGAACCGGTGGAATTTTTCTTGAAAGTAGTTTGTATATACATCTTGATGTTACAGCGGTCGAACCGGTGATATGCCAAACTAACCGCTTGGAGGCTCGGCGAGTCTACCAGCCCCGGTCTTGCTCCCGGTCGGGATCTGCTCTCCTTTCCCCTATATACCGTTGGAGCCGGCCGTTACTAATCAAACCCTCCACCGCTGTTTTGAGAGCACAGCACTGGCTCGTTCGATGAGTAGCCTCATCATGATAGGAGTAGTACTTGCCCGTTTGCGCCGTGGTAAGCTTCCCCTTTGGGTACTTTCTCCTAGGCGGTGGTGGAATGATGTTCCCGTTCTCGAGCAAAATGTCCTCGTATGAAGAGGTGAGAGCGGTGAAGACCTCTTGACCGGCCGGTTGTGCTGGCATGATTGCCAGGGAGCGTTCTTGCCGGTACTGCGCCGGCTTGTGCTCGTTCTGGGGTCTGTCATGATAGGGCTTCTGCTGCCGTTGCCCCAATTTCTGTTGGCCCGTCTTGGCCGGGCGGCTCGGTTCTCGGTCCGCTGGCTGGTCTTGTCTTCTTGTCGGTGTGGGGGGTGCTCTTCACGGGGGTGGTCTTCCTGCTGCTCTTCCCGCTTCCTCTTCAGCAGGTGCTGCCCGTACGTCTCGTGATCGGCCTGGGCGTGCCGGATGGCCATTGCCATCAACTCGTCATACCCGTGCGGGAGTTCCACCCGCACGGCATATGAAAATTTTTCTGGCCGGAGCCCTTGCTTAAACGCCATCTCGACGATACCTTTGTCAAGGTTCCGAACCCCAGCCGTCGCCGTCTGCCAACGGTTGACGAAAGTTCTCAATTCCTCGCCGGGCGCTTGCATGCAGTTGAAGAGGATGGTCGATGTGCGGGCTCCCTCGACCCGGAGGATGAAGCGGCCTACAAACCGGTCGGCCAACTGCTCGAAGGCCTCGATTGAATTTGCCGGAAGCTCATAAAACCAGCTGAGCGCCTCCCCAGACAGAGTTTCCTGGAAAATGTTGCAGCATACTGCATCAGAGTAGCCTTTGGCGCACGTCTGGGACCGGAAACTATCCAGGTGCTGGTACGGGCAGGCGGACCCCGAGTAGGTGAGCTTGAGGGACTTCTGGTTACCGGACCTCCCCGATTTCATAACCCGGTGCGAGAAGGGGCCCATGCGCTCGTTGAACCGTGCGCCTTCCATCGGCCATGCCGCTCTTCTCTCGTTGGCCTCCATTTGGGCCTTCAAATCTGACACAGTGTCGGCGAGCATCTGCAATGCCCGTGCAGTCGGGGTCACGGCTTCATCCTCGAACGAGGCGTGTGGCCGAGGGGGCGTCGGCGAGCTCTTGGGCGGTGCCGTGCCTGCCGGTGACTCTGCTCGCTCGGGATCACTGAGCCTTCTGCCTGATGACTGCCCCACCTCAAACCGTCGAGACTGGCTTGGTAGGGGTGCCTGTGCCCTGGTCATAGCTTCGTTGCGCTGTTGTCCTCTCTCCAAGGCGGCTACTAGGGCAGCGTTTACCGCCTCCATTTCTCCATACCGGGCGTTGGACTTGGCTCTATCCCGGTCGCCCTCCTCATGCAGGTGACTGACCTCTGCGGCCATTGCTCGTATCTCTCCCGCTATACTGCTCTGGTCGGGGCTGTACGTGGTGTCTCGGTCACTGTTGCAGCGCGGGCTCTCCTCTCGGTCACTCGGATCATCCGAGAACGTCAGAGAAAAGCCCCGGTGCACAGGCCTGTCTTCAGTTGCCGGGCCTTTACCGCGCGCACTGTCGTGGTTTGGCCCCGGCGTGCCGGTCGGCCTCCCACAGCTCCCGCCTTCCTGATCTCCTTGGTCACTGCGCTGCTCCCGCATAACGACCAGGGTGGAGACAAGCGTTTGCACTGGTGCAACACGCTGCTCCTCGGCGGTATTTCTTTCCTGTCTTGCTTCCGAACTCTCTGCCATCGATAGTGCTTACGTGGTTTCTTGTCCAAAATTCCCACAGACGGCGCCAATTGTTTCTGCACAAACCCTGGGGCCTGGTAGAGACAGGTGAATCTTCGTGCTATCTCCTGCAAACCTGCTTACTAAGGGGAATACCGGGCGGGCCGGTCTTCTCCTCTCTGATGCTTAAGTTAGTATAGTTGGAATAGATATAACTTAAGCACGTATATAAGTGGTAGGAAGGATCAGTTACCTATTAATGAGGGTAGTTGGGGCCCTTATATAGGTGGCCAGGAGTGAGGTCTGGCCTTACCCTTCGATGTGGGACTGGTTCCCTTCTGTTTGCACACCAAAGGGCAGCTTTGGTGACCTCTTAGGCAGGCAGGCGCCCCCGGGCCCCTGGTAGAAGGATGGACTGCTGGACCCCGAGGCCGGGTTCTGGTGATCCGGTCCCGGGCCCTGGGCCGGCCCCTGGTGCACTAGCTGCGGGTCTGCGGACCTGCTATAGCCCCTCTGTGTCTACTGTCAACACATGTAACAAAATCAAACAAAGAATCATGGCAGAAATTCGACAAGCTTTCAAGATTAGTTTTAGTTCTAATTTAATTAGAACCCTTCGTGGTTCATCTAGTCATCAAAACTCCTTAATTATTTAGAACTAACTTCGTGCGTAATCCTAAACATAGTGCTAATCAGTTTAAAGACACTTCGTGTAGAAATTAAACCAAAAAACACATAAGCACAATGAGTCAATTGGAAACATATTAGCAAGTATGGCGTCACCTCATCTCACATCGATATATAAATTTTCAGAATTACTCTAGCCCTTAGAACCAATACAAGGTAAACCAACTTTATGTATAATTCACCTTATATTGCATTCGGCAATTGAAACCAACACACAAGGTACAGTCATGATCAAGGCTGCCCTCATGCATCAATTTATATGCATATGAATTCAGAAAATAAACCAAAATATAAACAGAACATAAGCAATTCCTACTGCCCTAAAACCCTGATTAAATTGTTACATGTCATGTTCAGAAATTAAACAAATAGAAAACCAAAACACATAACAGAATTTCGGAAATTCAAAGTATAAATTATAAAACCAAAAAAACATACATCAATCCATTCAATCTTCATAGACAAAGTATTAAATTTATACAGAAAATATAAAGCCATAAGAGATTGATAGGAGCATAAAATGAGACGTTCTTAAAGATGTTTTTACCCCCATTTATGCAATTCTTAACCCTTATTGTTGTAATATAGAGTCGTTGAGTCATGTTGAAGTCTTTGGCAGAGTTGGTGTATAAATTGAGCTAAAAATGCAGAAATTGTCGGTTTGAGTAGGAGTCCTTGTTTGACTAGGAGTCCTGTTTGACTAAAAAAGGAAACCTTTTTTGACTAGGAAACTTGTCGGAATAGAATTCTTTATTGCTCGTCGTTTCTGAAACATGTGTGGAAATTTTGGAATCCTGTTTGGATTAGGAAATGTCCTGTTTAGGAAAGTTCTACTTGAACTATAACTGTATATTTTGTGACTTTCCTATTTCGAATTTCCTATTCTAGCAACTTTCTCGATCTAGTAAGTTCCTTGATTTGAATTGGAAACTTTCCTAATCTAATGATCTTATCTATTACATATATGTCTTTTTAAGACATCATTTGTCTAGATTAGGACAAGTTTAATACATGGATTAATTCTTTATTTCTTTTCTTTATTTTCAGATTTTATTTGGAGATAAAAGAGGAGATAATATCTTTTTATTCAAGAAACTTACTGCTGAAATTACCATGGTAACTTCCATAGGAGATTAAACTGATTTAATTCAAGAGATAATGTGAAGATTTCGGCAAGGAGAAGGCTTTGCCGAATGTGGACAACATCTCAAGCAAGATTCATTGATAATTGCTGGATTATTTGTTGATTAAATCAAGATATAATTAGAAGACTTATTCAGCCATTATCTTTGGGATTTTCAGCAGAAATTAAAGAGCAAAGCAAGGGATGAATTTGGACTTAATGTGAAGCTTGGTTCAATTACTTGTTGCTGAATTAGGTGGATTAAATTCATGAGATATTATTGCACAATTCAATCTTTGACCAAGAGATATTTCGGCAAAGTAGAAGAGATAGAGGTGTGACCGAATCTTCACAAGTGAGAGGGTGACTTGCCGAAACCTAGAGAGAAGTGTTTTCGATTTTTGCTGAAGACTTTGCCGAACCCTAATGCTCCCCTCTCCTCTATAAATACTCCTCCATAATTTCAGAATATGCATCTTCTCTTCCTCACTTGAACTTACCAAAACTCTGCCGAAATTCCACCATACAAATCCTCACAAAGAACTCAGCCGAACCATCTCCACCACTATTCCAAAACATCAATCCATTCACCATCACCAATCCTCTTGCCGAATTCTTCAACAAAGGTTCTCAATTGTGATTGTAACTTTCATATGGCTTTTGTTTCTTTGTACTTATACAATATTTTGTCTATGAAATTTGTATGGATTCATGGTTGTAATTTTGGTTTTGTAAATTATTCATGGGATTTACGAATTATGTATGTGATAACTTGAATTTAGGTTTTATGGGCAGTAGGTTTTTGCATGTGTTCTTGATTTAGTTTGGTTTATTTTCTGAATTCGTATGCAAATAAATTGATGCATGAGGGCAGCCTTGATCATGGTTGTTCCTTGTGTATTGGTTTCACTTGCCGAATGTAATATGAGGTGGATTATAAATATAAAGTTGATTCACCTTGTATTGGTTCTAAGGGCTAGAGTAATTCTGAAAATTTACATATCGATGTGAGATGAGGTGACGCCATACTTACTAATATGTCTCCAATTCGACTCATTGTGCTTATGTGTTTCTTGGTTTAATTTCTACGCGAAGTGTCTTTAAATCATTTAATACTATGTTTGGGATTATGCGCGAAGCTAGTTCTAAATAATTAAGGAGTTTTGCTAATTAGATGAACCGCGAAGGGCTCTAATTAAATTGGAACTAAATTGAATCTTGAATCCGATTTTTAACTTGCTGCCCCTATTCCTTTATTTTATTTTGTTACATGTTTAGAGAGTTTTGTGTTTTGTGTTCTTTGAGGAAGATGTTGATCAATTGTATATATTAATTTAGGATTTAATTTACGTAAAAATCAGTAGGTTATTTAGATAAAAACATCAAACCCCTTTCTATTTGCAATACTTTGTGTGATTGAAAGCCCTAGATTTCCCCGGATAGAACGATCCCTACTTGTCCTAACTACAATTGACACAAATAGGGTATTATGTATATGAAGTTGTTTTGCAGGTACTTTGTGCTTGGATTATAGCTCCATCAGAGATGTTCGAATTACACTTTTGAAGAACCTTGCAAGACTTCAACAAAGATGGATTCGGCAAAGGGAAGATGGTGCGAATTTGATGAGGGGGAATGGTACGGCTAATCTACTTTCTGTATGGGATTTTTGTAGAGTTATTTTGGCAGAGCTTTGGCTTGTGAACGTGAGAGAGAGATAATACTTTTTATGTGTCAAAACCGTGTTTTATATAGAGGCAAAGCTGAAAGGATTCGGCAACAACTAGGGTTTACAAAATCTAGTTTTTCTCAAACTTATCCTGCTGGCAGATTTGACCTTTGTGTGAAGATTATTGAATATCTCCCTCTCGAAAATATCTATTGAGGTGATTCCAACTGATTTGGAAACTAGATTCCCGTAGCTGTCTATCCATATGTGGCTTGCCATCTGGTTCAAAGTGAGCTGTCATGCAGAGTCCGTGGAAGTTGGATGACGTGTACAGGAATTCTCCCGAATTTAATCAGGATTTCTTGCGATTTTTCTTCCTCTTTTTCTGAATTATCTCTTCTTTTTCTCTTGAATTTGTTGCTGAATTTCCCTTGGATAATTACTGAATATCCTTGCAATATCTCTTCTATTTATCCTTGATTTAATTCAGCCTCTCTTCTTGTCCTAGTTGCATTGCAACTCTTCTCTTGCATTCGGCAATAGGTAATAATTTCTGCCCGATTTCTCTCCTATTTTCTCCAACTAATTTTTCTCATTTAATTCCTGAAAATAAGAGAGAAGAAATATTAAAAATACAATATAAAAATGTAGCAAAATTATTAAGAGTATGAGTCATAATTCCATTAGGATTTCCTGGTTCAACAAGGAGTTCTACTTTCATTGAAACTCTTAAAACCTTTGACGTTTCCAGAAACATCGAGACATTGTTGACTCCTATTCCGATTAAGACTCTTATTTTCATAAGGAGTCCTAATTTGAATTAAAATCTTGACTTAGGAATCCTAGTTCAACTCAAAATCTTCACAAATTCAGCGTTGTTCGACGTTTTAGCTCATTTCACAAACCGACTCTACCAAAGACTCCTGACTCGACTAAACGACTCTAAATTAAAATAATAAGAGTTAAGCATTGTATAAATTGGGGTAAAAATATATTAAGAATGTCGCATATGATGCTCCTATCAGGGAACACATAGGTTTGGCCACCATGAAAAAGTCGTTGATGAACCTCCTGTAAAAACCTGCATGGCTAAGGAAAGAACGAACCTCGCTCACAGTTGTGGGGGAGGGTAAGTGATGCACAATATCTACATTGGCCTTATCAACTTCTATACCCTTAGCAGAAACAATGTGTCGTAAAACTATCCCTTGACATGAAATGACATTTTTTCCAATTAAGCACAAGGTTAGTTTCTACACACCTTTTCAATATTAGTTCTAAATTCTCCAAGCATGTATCAAAGTCTTTACCATAAATATTAAAGTCATCCATAAAAACCTCAATAATATTTTCAATATATATAATCCGAGAAAATAGAGTACATGCAACGTGGAAATGTACTTGGTGCGTTGCACAACCCTAAGAGCATGCGTCAATAAGCAAAAGTACCAAATGGACACGTGAACATCTTCTTCTCCTAATCATCAGGGTGAATGCATATCTTGTTGTACCCGCTGTACCCATCTAAGAAACAATAGAACTCATGCCCAGCTAATCTCTCTAATATCTGATCCATGAAAGGTAACGGCATGTGATCCTTTCGCGTAGTAGCATTCAGCTTCATATAGTCGATACACATCCGATGGGCAGTCACTAATCTCTGGGGTACTAACTCATTGTTATCATTTTTCACCACCGTCACCCCAGACTTCTTAGGCACTACTTGAACTGGCGAAATCCATTGACTATCGAAAATAGGATAGATCACCCCACAATCCAAAAGCTTGATCACCTCATCTTTCACCACCTTCATCATTGGTGGGTGCAATCGCCTTTGTTCTTCTCTCGTGGGCTTGGCTCTATCCTCTAGCAAAATTCTATGAACACACGTAGTAGGGCGATTCCCTTGATATCTGCCAAGGTCCAACCAATAGCGGTCTTATTCTTCTTCAACACATTAATCAATCTCATTTCATGCTGCTCACTCAGCTTTGAAGACAAAATCACTGAGAGAGTATCCTCGTCTCCTAAATATACATACTTCAAATGGTCCGGAGGCACTTTCAATTCTAACTTTGGGGCCTATACCATAGATGATAAAATTTATTAGTGGAAATTGGAATTGACAAGAGAGAATGATACCTTTTTAATGGTTGAGCCTCAAGCTCGGCCACAACTTCAATGATTTTGGGCTCAAAATCAACCCATTTCTCCTCTGAGATACGTTCCCCATGCTTGTCAAATCCGGCCCCACTCTCTAGGGTGATAGTTAATTGCTACCTATCCATTGTTTCTGAGAAAAACCTGCGCAATAGAACCAATAACATCGACAAAATAGCAAGGGTTTAAATCAGAAACTGGATACCTCATCGCTTCAAATATATTGAAGCTAATCACATCACCATCAAACTTCATGGTGAGATTCCCTTCAGCAACATCAATTTGTGTCCTCGCAGTCCTCATGAAGGGTCGCCCTAAGAGTAATTGAGTGTTGTTTAGGGGCGAGTCCTCCATTCCAAGACATAAAAATCTGCAGGAAAAATTAAATGGTTGACTTGCACAAGGACATCCTCAACATACCCTTCAGGGTATTTGTTAGACTGATCTGCTAATTGAATAATCACATTATCATTTTTAAAGGGTCTTAGACTTAAAGATTGATAAACATTATAAGGCATAACATTTATCGATGCACCTAAATCTAGCATGACATTATCAAACTTTGTGTTACCAATTACGCATGGGACAGAAAAACTTCTCGGGTCCTTCAACTTAGGGGGTAGCCTCCTTTGAATTACAATTTAAACTGTTTCGCTCATCTTGACTACATGTTCATTCCTTGTATGTCTTCGTGAAGTGCAAAGCTCCTTTAAGAATTTAGCATACTTTGAAATCTGCTTGATGCACTCCAACAATGGGATGGTAACCTAAACCTTCTTAAAAACTTCCAGCACTTCTTCATCAGATTTGTCCTTCTTGGACTTGGCAAACCTAGAAGGAAAATATAAACATGAAGTAGGATTAGTTTTAACTAAGCCATTAGAGTTAGAATTTGTACCTTTAGATGCCTCTTGGAAAGGCACACTCTCCTTCTTAGAGGTTGCTAGATTTCTCCAAGTCCCTCTTGATCATAGTCTCCTCATCCTCATCATCATTGCCGTGAGTCTTATGGACCTTCTTTGAAACTCTAGGCAGATCCACTAGCTCGAGTCAACTCCTTATTGTGATGGCTTGGGCCTGCTCGTTCCTTGGGTTGGGTATAACTCCACCCGGCATCTTTCCTTGTTCATTAAAATGGCCCATGAAATCAACTACTTGACCCATATGCGTTTTCAGCTCCACTATGTCCTTGCTATTTGTTTGTTGTCCCATTACCAAAGCTTGAGTAGCGGTATTCAACTGACTCTACCCAGCAACCGAAGACTTCAACATCTCATCATAATTAGGGCATTTGTCACATTTGGAGGTGGGGCATGTGGTGCTTGTGGTCTCACAAATAATCCAGATGGACGAGGCCCATATTGCATAGCATTCGGCTATGGTCTAAGCACATTGTCATTGTTGGCCCACTGAAAGTTAGGATGATCACTAAAATTAGGATTATATGTGTTTGAAAATGGATTATACTTTGGACCTCCTTGATAACCCATGGCATTGACACTACCAGAAAAGGGGTTATAGCCGACGACGCCATCTCGTCGGCCGTGTTCATTAAATCGTCGGCTATACTCATAGCCGACGACATATCGTCGGCTATTCTCTCATCGGGAATGCTCCGTCGGCTATAGTATAGCCGACGACACTGAGGGTAAGTCGTCGACTTATAAAACACGCGGTATAGCCGACGAATAAAGCGTCGTCGGCTATACTTCGAACATTGCCGACGACAGGATCGTCGGCTTCAACAATTACGTAATTGCCCCTAACCCGGAAATATAGCCGACGACACTATTGTCGGCTATACCTCCGGCATAGCCGACGACACTATCGTCAGCTATACGTCCGGCATAGCCGACGAATTAATCGTCGGCCATAACATCGCCGGTACCAGGAACGGCTTTTTTTTGCCGGAAGCCGGGAGGGTATAGCCGACGAAATATGGCCCATTTCGTCGGCTATAACCCCTAAATATTTAAAAAAATTTAAAAATTTAACTCGGGCCCAATTTCACTTCGTCTTCGGTTTGGCTGCAGAAAATCCACAAACAAACATCCAAATATCCAACAAATATCCACATCAATCCATCCCTAATATCCTACCTACTGTACAAATTAACCCCCTAGCTAACTAGTCATCTACTCATCATCACCCCCTAAACGCGTAGCGTCGTCGACCGGATCGTTCGAGTTCCGGTGGCTATGGCTATCCTGATCGCCTGGCGTACTCCGATGCGGGTGGGGAGTGGGGACGACGAACTGGGGCATCTGTGGCGGAGGCGGGGCTGGAGTCCAGCCTGCTGGGCCTCCCAAGATAGCTGCATCCATCGGTACATCTCCGCCACAGATGCGTCTCTGGCCTGCTGCGCCGAAGCCTCCGCGGCCCTCGGTATATATAATTTATACCTAATTATATATATATATATATATATATCCTCCTAAAAATTCGACAAAATTCCACAAAATCAACAAAAATTCCACAACATTCCATAAATTGCACAACAACCCTAAATTTCACATAATTTCACAAAAACCATAAAATTTCACAAAATCCCTAAATTCCACAAAACTACAAAATTCCACAAAATTAACAAAAACCGTAAATGAGGGAGAGAGGGACTACCTGACATGGTGGTGCGGCTAGGGGACGAGGAGCGGTGGTGCGGTGCGGCGGCGACGGCGGCTAGGGAGGACGGCGGCGTTCGGGGAGGCTTCGGGTCGGGGAGGGCTCGGGAAGGACGGGGACGGGGTGGGGAGGGGTCGGGTAAGGCCGGGGAGGCTCGGTCGGCGTCGGGGAGGCTCGGGGAGGGGTGGGCGGCGATTTTGGGGTTTAGGGTTTCTGCAGAAATGGGGGAGAGGCGCCTCTGTTTCAGTTTAAATCGAAGGACTATAGCCGACGATTTAATTTTAATTCGTCGGCTATAGTCATAGCCGACAAAATTCGTCGGCTATACTCTGACCCGACATCCGGGCCGGGCCGAAGTTGGGCTTTGCGGGCCGGTTATAGCCGACGAAGTATGGATTTCGTCGCCTATAGTGTGGACTATAGCCGACGATTTAATTTTAATTCGTCGGCTAGACTATAGCCGACGAATTTCGTCGGCTATACTCTGACCCGAAATCCGGGCCGGGCCGAAGTTGGGCTTTGCGGGCCGGTTATAGCCGACGAAGTAGTTATCTCGTCGCCTATAATATGAATCTCGTCGGCTATATTATGAATCTCGTCGGCTATACTTCACGCTCTCAGCAGCCGTCAGATCTCGCCCATCCAACGGCGGACAATGAAACGGCGCGGATCGCAAGAGTTTAGCCGACGAAGTTAAGTATGTCGTCGGCTATTCTTTGGTCAAACTACAAAGTCAAACCTCTAAACGCTTTAAAACGGAAATTGGCCCGTCTAGATGACGTTTTTTGGCCTGACCTTCAACAGAGAATAGTTTCAGATCGATGAGACGCAACTAATCGTATAAAAATTTTCCTCAACATTTTTACCGAACGTCAGGCTACCCATAGGAAAACGGGAGTAAAAAACAGCTAACCGCAACATTTGGCACACAGATTTTGTCAGAATCTTCCCATTTTTCAACCGAAGATGTATTTCAATATTTCGGTCGTATCTTATTTCACGACACTTTTGCATTTGAAGGGTCTACGTATAGCAACTATTTGAAACTATACATTCACTTAAACACTTAGTAAACAAGTTAAGGAACATTAGTGCATATGTTCCGATTTCGAATCTAAAAGTTTGGAAAATCTATTCCAACCGTCAGATATCACCGTTAAGATTAAATACATGTATGAAAAAAATTTCAACTACATCTGACAACGTTAAAGGCTCGATCGGTACGGTCAAACTGCAAAGTCAAACCTCTAAACGCTTTAAAACGGAAATTGGCCCGTCTAGATTACGTTTTTTGGCCTGACCTTCAACAGAAAATAGTTTCAGATCGATGAGACGCAACTAATCGTATAAAAATTTTCCTCAAAATTTTTACCGAACGTCAGGCTACCCATAGGAAAACGGGAGTAAAAAACAGCTAACCGCAACATTCGGCACACAGATTTTGTCGGAATCTTCCCATTTTTTAACCGTAGACGTATTTCAATATTTCGGTCGTATCTTATTTCACGACACTTTTGCATTTGAAGGGTCTACGTATAGCAACTATTTGAAACTATACATTCACTTAAACACTTAGTAAACAAGTTAAGGAACATTAGTGCATATGTTCCGATTTCGAATCTAAAAGTTTGGAAAATCTATTCCAACTGTCAGATATCACCGTTAAGATTAAATACATGTATGAAAAAAATTCCAACTACATCTGACAACGTTAAAGGCTCGATCGGTACAATCAAACGAAGTATGGTCCATTTCGTCGGCTATAATGCTTATCTTTCCGAAAATTTGCCATTTAGGGCCTGAAAATTGCCTATTGCTCACCTGATAAATTCCTGAACATCGCACAAACAATTCAATACAATTTCCCATAAACTCGGAAAACGGTAATTAAGGACGAAAAAAGTATTTATACATGCATGCACCATCGTACACAAATTCCACATAAAGAGTATACTAAGGATGGTAATCAGAATCATCCTCATCACTTGAGTCAGACGTAGTATAGTAGTTCATATCTGGCAACCGGTGCTCGTACTCGTCGTCTGAGTCATCGTCTGCCTGATATAGACGATTCGGATTAACATCATACATGGGCACCTGACCCCTAGGAAGTTGAACAACTCTGCCCGGCGTCACATTATTATCGCGGATGGTGGAGGATTCCGGAATGTCGCCGGTGTCCGGCTCTTGGTATGCGATCGCTTCTTGACACTCTGTGCTCACACCAAGTGTGGTAGCACTGTATATATCTCGCTGAGACACATGGTTAACTACCTTCCACGTGCCTTTGTTCAATGGATCGTCAAGATAAAAGACCTTTTTGGCCGCTGTGGCGAAAACAAAGGGGTCGTCTTCATACACACTAGTGGCGGTATTCACCGAAAGTATGCCGTACTGATCGATCCGTATGCGGTGCGGCCTAGTATCAAACCATCGACACTTGAACAAGTGGACTTTCATGCGGTTCCCATAAATGAGTTCAACAACTGACTGTAGGACACCGTAAAAATCAACGCCCCCCTCTGCACCATCGACCATCACCCCACAATTCTGTGTTTTGCGTTCCCCGTCTCTAGCTTCACATATATACTTAACGCCGTTGACATCACACATTGGGCGGACTGTGGAAGATATTGGCTTCATCGACAACAACCTCAATTCCTCTGAGTAATTTGTATGACCACCCCTCGCAGCCACTTGCATCAGCTGAAAAATATAACTCAAATCAGTTGGTGTGTTTATGATTAAAGAATAGGGAACTGTAAAAGAAAGCCATCTAATATATATATTTATACACTTATCCATTGTGGAAAATAGTCTGCAAACGTCGTGTTGTGGTACTCGACATCACCGCGAACTTCCTTGCAGTGAAGATGGGTTTGTTCCCAATATTGTACCTCCGGACAGTTTATTAGAACCCACCAGTGGGCAATGCCTACCTCATGGTCAGGCAACTTGTCCACCCCTTCTTCTTGAAGCTTCCGTATGGTACAACAGAGTTGGCGACGATAGATAGGTTGAACTCGGGGTCATCTCGACTTGGATGTTGTGGGGGGTCCTCCATCGCTCCCAAGTACAACTTGGCGTACGTTACACACTCATGCACAATGTAAGCTTCAGCAATACACCCCTCAGGCGCAGATTTATTGTGCACATATTTCTTGTACTCTCCAAGTTGTCTGCAAGGTTAACAAGTGCATGTTAAGAGCATGCAACTTTTATTTAAAAACATGTATAAATCAAATTTATGAATAACATGTACCTTTCGATGGGATACATCCAAGTGTAGTGTACGGGACCGGTAAGCAACAATTGTTGGGGAAGATGGATCATCAGGTGAGGCATGATGTCAAAGAAGTTTGGGGGAAATATCCTCTCGAACTTGCACAAGATAAAAACGATTTCCTCATGCATTCTCATGAGGTCTGATTTTCTAACTTCTCTAGCGCATAACTTCTGGAAGAATCTTGACAACGCCACCAACGGCTCAACCACTTCATCGTCCAAGTACGCTCGAATGAAAATAGGGAAGAGGCGTTGAAGCAGTACATGGCAGTCGTGACTCTTCAATCCGTACATCTTGTTGTCTCGGTAGTTAACACACTTGCTTATGTTACCCGCATAGCCATAAGGATACCTGCATAGCCATTAACAACAATTAGATTTCATGCATATATAGTCGTCCAACAACAGATGGATTCTTTAGGGAATACATGGCTAATAAAAAGTTACCTGACATTACTCAGCCATCCAAAGATTTCATGTTTCTGGTCCCTGGTGACGGTGTAAGGAGCTTGGGGCATTTTGCTCCTGCCCTCTCTCAACCACAAATGGTCCTGCAGTCCCATATTTCTCAGATCAACGCGTGCCTTGGGGGTGTCTTTTGTTTTCTTCTCCCAATTCAAAATTGTGCCAACCACGGCTTCACACACGTTCTTCTCTATATGCATGACATCCAGGTAGTATCTGGTAGCCAACCTGGCCCAATAAGGAAGTTCCCATAAGATGCTCTTGTGTGACCAGAACCTATACCGATCCGGCCTCTCTGGAATCGTGCGCAACACATCGGGATGATTGCTAAGCAGACCAAAGTCATACTCATTCAACACTGCCAATATTTCCTCCCCTGTCCATTGCTCGGGTGCCCAGCCCCTTTCTTCAGTCCCATCAAAAGCCTGTGCATCGTCCCTAAATGGATGGTCATGCGGAAGCAAACGACGGTGACGCATCTGGACAATCTTGCTGCAATGAGGACTGGAGCAATCAACAGTCATGCACTCTGAACAAGCCCTGTAACCCCTGGTGACGCTGCCCGACAACATACCCTTCCCAGGAAAGTCACTGATCGTGCCAACAAGCATGGCATGCATCCGGAACATCTCATTTTTGAACCGGTCGTAGACCAGGTGGCCGTTCAGACTCAAGTACCGAAGCTCCTCAATTACGGGTCTCAAATACACATCGAGACACTTTCCCGGATAACCTGGGCCTGGAATCAACAATGTGAGCATGTTATATTCCTTCTTCATGCACATCCACGGTGGAAAGTTGTACGGAATCAAAATAACTGGCCACACACTGTACTGAAGCTCTTTCTTGCCAAAAGGGTTGAAACCGTCGGATGATAGCCCTAGCCAAACATTTCGAACCTCTGATGCAAATTCAGGAAACTCCAACACATTCTTCTTCCAAGCCTCTCCGTCGGCGGGATGTCTAAGGGTGTCATCGTCAGGCACATTCCTCTCAGCCCACCATCTCATAGCTTTGGCCGTGAAAGCACACATGAACAACCGCTCAAACCTATCAATCAGCGGGAAGTACCGAAGTATCTTCACAGCTTTCTTGTTCCCTTTAGGAGTGAACTTATACCGCTCTGTATTGCATACTGGGCAGTATTCAAGATCTGCAAGTCCTTCCCCGTAAAACAGAACGCAATCGTATCTGCATGCATGAATCTTGATGTAGGAAAGGCCGAGATCTTTAAGGATATGTCGCACCTTATGATGACTGGTAGGAAGCCGATGTCCGGGGGCATCGCCCCACCCCATAGCCGAAGCCAATCATCAACCGATTTGACAGTGCCTTTGTTCTCCATTTTGATCTTCATCACTCCCATGACAGATTCAAGGACAGTCTTACTGCATCCGGGGTACAACGGAGTCTGTTGCAATGCGATCAGGTTGTTGTACTTTTCCATACCACTTGTGTTGACCGGAGATCGGGGTAATGGCTCGAGTGGCTCAATATCAGGGAAATACTCCATCTCCGGAGGAGGGAGTTGCACATCTGGTGCTTCCTCAAAGACACCGCTCTCACGAGGAAACATATCGTTGATCCAGTTCGTTGTTGGATCATTGGAGGAACTCCCTCTCTCGGCAAATTGTCCATGATCATGACGACCCGCAAACTCTGGTTCACCGTGATAAATCCAATTAGTGTATAGGACCCAAAATCCATATCTAGCCAGGTGTTGCTCCACTGTCTCTATGGAAAACCGGTGTCGTGGGGTGGCACACTTGCACTTTTTACACGGACAATAATGAAGTGTAGTGTCTCCACAGTTAGCCATCACAAAATCCAGGAAACTCCTAACTCCATCATGATACGCCTGATCCCATCTTCCAAGGGTAATCCAACTCTTGTCCATCCTGTAAATTCAAGAAATAAATATAGCTATATATATATATATAGATATGTATATATGCACGTACTACGTACGTACGTACGTACTAATTAATTAAAAAATTCATCATTAATTACACACACACACACATATATATATATATATATACACATGCATCCCTAAATTAATTAAAACATCGTCAATCTCCCTAATTAATTAAACACAATGTATTTTTTATGTATACCAACAATATATTTTTAATTACAATTAAATTAATTAATATATATATACATTTTTTCATCAAATTCATCTAAAATCACCTATAAATCAACAATCAATCACTAATCTTCAACAAAACTTCAATTCTATCTAACCAACATATATATCAACCCATTAATAATCTCATCTCAACACACATATATATATATATATCAAATTAATCACACATTTATTCTAATTAAACTCTAAATTAACACACCTCTGCATATAACCAACTAAATCAACACACACAGCAATATACGTACCTTTCAAGCTTATGGCCGAGGTTTTGGACGATTTCAGAGCGTTTTCGAAATGTTTTCGACGAATGAGCTCGCTGCTGCGGAATTGATTTGATATAAGAGTTATAGCCGACGAATACCCTCCTCGTCGGCTATAACCAAAAACTTTTCGTCGGCTATAACTCTTATAGCCGACGAATACCATCCTCGTCGGCTATAACCAAAAACGTTTCGTCGGCTATAGTTATAGCCGACGAGTTGTCGGCAGTCGTCGGCTATAATATTATAGCCGACGATGTTGCCGACGAAATAGTAATTCGTCGGCTATGACCCCTTATAGCCGACGAAGTACTATTTCGTCGGCCGTTTTTTCCCATATCGTCGGCTATAACCCCTTTTCTGGTAGTGTGATCTCCTCATATCCTCCTCCTGAAGTAACTTGGGGACAATGATCTGTAGGGTGTCCCTCCGTGCATACACCACAAACTTGGACTCCACTCATCTTCATATAGTTGGCCATCAACTGAGACAACTTATCACAATAAGGAGTGGACTCAAGCAGAATTTGAATTCGTCTCATTCACTTGCCTTGTGGAACTAACAGGTGTCCCAAACTGCTGGTTGTTGAGAGCTCTTGTCTCCAAAAGTGTCTTGGCCTCCTCAAAGCCCTTGTCCACAAAAGAACCACCGGCTGCCGAGTCTAAGAACTCCCTCTCCATATTGTGCAGCCCTTCATAGAAATACTGAAGCAAGAGACCTTCTCTAATCCTATGTGATGGACATGAAGCGACAAGAGATTTGAACCTCTCATAGTTCATGCAAAAAGATTCATCAGCTCCTTGCTTGATTCCTGTAATCTTCTTCCTTATATGAGTCACCCTTGAAGATGGGAAGAACTTCAGTAAAAATTCATTCACCATTGTAGCCCAAGAGGTAATACGTCCAGTCGGTGACTCAAACAACCATCTCCTCGCTTTCTTCTCAAGTGAAAATGGAAACGCCTTCGTCTTCACATGTTGTAGATCAACTCCCCTCGGACACATTGTTTCACAAGTGAATTGAAACAATGTAAGATGCTGATTAGGATCCTCTCCTGAAAGTCCATGGAACTTTGGTAACTGATGAAGAAATCCACTCTTCAGCTCAAACTAGTTGGACTTGCCTTTAGCTACAGCAGCATATGTAATGTTTGAAGGTGTTGTTCCCCAAATTGCTCCATGTACTTGGTCATTCTGCTCTCTAATTGTCACCATTTGTGGTTCTGGATCAGTTAAATCAAAGTTTAAATGGCCTGTAGAATATGGACTTGCCAACAGCTTAAATTTTGGATCCTCAAAGAACAACGGATTCAGCTCACTACAAGATGATGCAGATGGAAATGGTGAACTCGGCCTAACTATTCTTCCTTTGTGAGGTGGACTATCTATTTGAAGTTCAAGGTTCTCAGCTTCTTGAATTCTTTTCAGGCGCTCTCTAACGTTTTGAGACCATTCATTGAACGTGAACATTCATGGGCCTGAAAAGATCAAATGTTAGTAATTGTTAAATGAATGAACTACAAGTATAAGTAAGTTAACGAATTTTTTTTTCTTTCTTTCTTTTACAACAAACGTGCCGCACTTCTTCTTTAAAGTATAATTGTTTTTATTCACAAAGTCTTAAAATTTAAGGCACGTGGAGCAGAGGAACTAACTGTGCAATGGACTGTAGGGTCTTGCTTTATTTGATATACCTTAAAGATTAGGGTATCATTTTCTGTTTTGAAGTTATATAAACTTATTTATACAAAGTTATTTTCTAAGCTATAAAAGCAAGGTAAAAGTGCGGCCTAAGTATGGTCGTCTAGACACAAACACATTCCTTTGTTTCAGAAGGTTTGATAGCTATAATCAGAGATAGTAACAAGGCAGGACTCATTTGTTGGTCACCACGGAGGCTACACCCTTGAAAGGATGTCTCCCCTATCGACTCCATCATCGAGATGTATGTCAGTCTGTGGGCCTCTGAGATCCAATTTTATAAACCTTAAACCAGAGTAATGAAAATAGCATACCCCTTACTCAGTTGGGAATAAATTTGTGTGTCAGACTGTTCGCAAAGAATTAATAAAAGCCGCCCTCAACCCCAAGTGACCTTAGTAAGGTACAAATGGAGGATTACGGCAATTATTAATAAAATAGGCTTTACCTATTTTGTTTGCTTTAAAACTTACAATAAACTAAGCATAAATAAATATTTAACTTCCTAATAATTTTACAAAGTATATTACATACAAAATACATATATATATATATATATATATATATATCACCGAAATAATTATTCACAATACAGAATTTTTTTTACAAATATTAAAAAGTCAACACTTCAAAGAATTGAGATTTTCAAAGAATTGATTAACTACTTACTACTAAAGATAAAACCTAAACTACTATTTACATGATTGACTTCTCTTTAACAAACATTACACCGAAATAATCCTAATACATAATGTTTACATGCTTGGACTCAACAACTCATTCGAACACATTCAATACATATTTTTAAATCCGATCTAATTATTAGAGCCTCAGCGGTCATCTAATCATTTTAGACTTCTCAAGTATTTAGAATTAACTCAGCGTATAATCCTAAACTTTATGCTAACCAGTTTAAAGACACTCAGCGTAGAAATTAAACAAGAAAACACATAAGCACAAAAGTCTTTATCGGAGACATGTTAACACAGCGACGTCACTCACCATGAGATACGTGCAAATTTCCAGATTATTACTCCACTTAGAAACAGCACAAACCGAATCAACTCAGCGTATGATTCAATCTATATTATTATGGTAGATGAAATCGGCACTCAAATAACAATCATGATCAAGATTGCAATCAAGCACCAAAATCGGTTGCATGAAATTAGAAAATTAACTAAAAACGTGTAAAGAACTATGAAGAACACGAAGTTGAAATCCAAACACATAAAATCGTTACATAGTTAGGCTGCAAATTATCATACAAACAACCAATGAAATCCTAAATTTATAAACAATAAGCAAAACCGAAATTCATATAACCACCAAGTATTACAATCTTCATAGACAAAGTATTGTAAAATTACATAAATAAAATGAGAGGACCCGTCCCAAAATTTCCCTCTGAAATCCGAAATAGGTCCAAAATATAATCCATTATCCAACAAAAACATCTCTTTGCTCCCATACCTCAACCTCCCACCCACTGGGAACAAGGACTAATATAATTAAAAATTTAAATCAAGTAATATGCTCATCGTCGGCCCACTCCCAATATTTTCATAATAAAATATCAGACTATGCTGAAATATCAAATAAACAAGTAATATTTTGTTTTATATTCAAAACAATATACTTTTAAAATTGAATAACAATGTCTCATGACCAATCCCATTGGTCATATAAAATCAAGCCTTACTGTTTCGGGAATTTATGAAATAACAGAAAGTCTCATAAGAGAAAGTATTTCCGAAACTCGAATAATATAAAATCATGACCAATCTCATTGGTCATATAATAAAATAGGGAAAAACGTCATTACCACCATTTAATATTAAGCCTCACAGGCTGAGGGTCAGAGTCTCTCAGACTCTCTATAGCGTCCCACGCTAAACCTCAATACAAGCCTACGTTGACCACCGAGTGTGAATCTGACCTATATGGTCAAGTCGTCACCTCGCGTGGGATGAGGTTAATAAGCTAGCTAGCAATAGCGTCCCACGCTAAACCTCTATACAACCCTACGTCGACCACCGAGTGTGAATCTGACATATATGGTCAAGTCGTCACCTCGCGTGAGATGAGGTTAATAAGCTAGCTAGTAATAAACATATATGGACCCTCGTATGGTGAAAATCCGAAAACAAAACCGAAAATACGTTTCCCCTTATATGCAATAAATCAGTACGGTCCCCGACCGTACATCTGAGGCTTATAAATATCATAAATATAATAATAGCCTCCAAAGATATACATATATACCGACATGCCCCACATGTCAGAAAATAATATCGAAAAATTGAAAAATATAACAATAACCTCGACATGTCTCACATGTCGTGAAATCACAATTAACGAAATCATAAAATTCCAGGAAATCTCATTTCCGGTCCTTTAATTAATAACATAATCAAAATGTTCAAATATGATCTAACAAATCATACTATTTATAAAAATATCATTTACGGGTAAAATTACGTAATATTTATAATAGTGGAAAACACATACCCCAAATCCTTATTTTTCTTATATATTAAATGACCACATCGAAATCATATATTAATTATCGACCCTCGATAATTCATACCAAGCTCAGGATAATTAAGATACATTTTATTTCAGTAGAATATTCAGGCATGTATTTATTTATAATAAAATCCATTCACTATATACCGATATTTCATATCGTGTTATATTAAATTCAACTCGTATTTAAGGTTAATACAATGCGGTTTACTTACATTCATTTACCGAAAATGGTAAATATCCGTTCAGAATCTAGTCGGATCGCGGTAGGATTTTGTCGGATCGAATCGCTGAAGTTCCGAAATCGGGTCAAACTCAGGTCAACACCTGGTCAACGATCAACTGACGGTCAACGTGGGCCTGATCAGCCAACGTGTTCCGGGTCGAGTCATGGTGGGCAGGGTCGGGTCAACTCCGGGTCGAGCAGGGTCGGATCCGGGTCGGAAACGGGTCAGCTGGGATTTATTTTCGATCCGCTCGATCGAGCGTCAATCGGCGAAAACCACCTCCACAGGGTGGAGCGCACGGCCGAGACGAGCGGATTGATGTATGGCTTGAGCCCAGTGCCGCCTTCCTCTGCCGCGTACGGTGGCCGGAATCTTCCGATCGATGCAGCTCCTCGTACAGACGCTCCCCTGGCCTGCGCCTTGGCTCGAACGACAGAGGAGAGGAAACCCGGTCGAGCGGTGGGTGGCGCTTGCGCTGTGGCGGCCGGACGGCGGAGATCGGAGAGAAAATCAATGATGAACAGTACCCGATCGGGAGAGGGGTGAATAGTAATTTGCTACAGTAAAAGTAATTTCCGAAAATGGAAACTTCTCCCCCTTTCCCGAAAAATTTCTTCCTTTTATAGTAATGTTTCCGAAACAGTAAATAATTTCAACAAACCATAACTTCTTCATACGACGTTCGTTTAACGCGTACTACGTGTCTACGAACTCGTATTGACGCACTCTACAATTTTCGTAAAGGAAACTTTTCAAAAATTACAACGGATCATAAAGTCAACTTTCTCCCCTATTAAAATTTAAAACATTTTTCGAATTTTAATCTTCGAACATACTTCCGACATCGCGAGACAACTAAAATAAAAGCGTACGAAGTTTCAAATACTCGTAATTCACGCTTCTAGTAATTACGAGAAATTTATATAATTAACACAATTAAAATCGGGTTCGGGATGTGACATAAAGCAAGCCATGAGTAGGGAGAATCACACTTTGAAGAACCTTAAAGGAAGGGCTGCAAAGGTGAGGTGATACGGATGTGAATTTGATGGTGATCAGTGGTGGTATGGTGTTTAGGCTAGCTGATTTCTATATAAAATTATAGAGAGAATTCAGCAGAGTTTTGGCTTGTATTTGTGTGGGAGAAGTGATGCCGAATTAAGGAGAGGGACTGTGCTTTTATAGAGGAATGAGAAAGAGAGGTTGAGACGATATGAGCTGCCTCCATCCGCCCTTTTTCTTCTCTTCTATGGTTGTTGTACGGCTTCTCCTTCCGAATTAACTCCTTGCACGGCTTCTTCTCCTTCTTAGTTTCTGATTCTTCTTTGTCACACGAATCCTTATCCAATTGCATTTGGTTCTCTTTGTTGCACACGGCTTCTTCTCCTTTTCAGTTCCGTGCTCTCCTCTTTATTTTATCCTTATCTTGCCGAATTATCCTTGGTGTATTATCTCTTCTTTAATTCCTGAAAATAAGAAAGAAGAAATAAAATAAAGACAAGGTAGACATATTTCAGAAATGTCTTAGAATGAGGACTCTCAATCCAATTAGGTTTCCTAGTTCCACAAGGAGTCCTACTCTAGTTAAAACTCTCGGCAATTTTTTTGTTTTCAGCCCATTTAAGCCCAAATGCAACCAACACTACCATAGACTCCTAACTCGACTCAATGACTTGTTATTAAAACAATAAAGGCTAAGAAAAGTACAAATGGAGGTAAAAACATGTTAAGAATATCGCATATAGTGCTCCTATCAAACCCATAGCTTTCTGCTGGATAAAAAAAAAACCCAGAAAATTTTACTCTGCTGACAACTCCTTTGTTGGAAAAGAAAGAGCCTAACCCTTTTTTTCTTCTCAGGGCACCCAGAATTTGATCTGGGCACCCATCAACTATGCTCTGCCTTCCTGCGGCATGCCTCCGTCCTTGACTGGGCTTCCTCAAATTCACGGCACGCAACAGTAGTTTCTTGCAACGCCGCCGTGAAGACTAGTGCGCCACCCCAAAGCCTGTGAAGCCCAGCCCCACGACGCCGATGATTCCCATTTGTCGGTTTTGATGCTGTCTTTGCTCTGCCAGCACCGACGTTGCTCTCTTCTGATGTCACCAATCCCGACGAAGCCTCTGCCCAGAGCCGCTGCGCATCCACCGCCTGTCCAGGTGACGACCTGACGCCGCCCTCCGCTCCGCACCTCTGCTGTAATTTACAGCAAGAAATCCTGATAGGACCCGCCACGGATTTCACCCTGAAACCCGGATGAGGCCCTGCGAAGACCACCTTAAGACTAACTCTATCGATAAATCAATCTTAGGATGGACAACCCTGAAACCTGCAACGAACAAAAACACTTCTAATTCCAGTTTCAACCTCAACACCTATAGCCATCTGCTCCCCAAAACACAACAACCGCCACAAATAAACACAAAATAATCTTAACTAATACTCAATTGGCTCACAGGTAATCAGAGCAGTCTAATACAATAAACTGGAAAAGAATAAGAAATAGACAGATAAGGGATCAACAAATCCCACGTAGCAGAAGCAATGACGATGACTATGCCTCGACTCCGAGTACTCTTGACCTCTGATAAACTAATCTGCACACTGGGTGATTTAAAACAAAAGGCCCACGGGAAAGTAAATTAAAAACATTAGAGTGAGTGGATAAAAACAATTTAATATAATACCTTAAATAAATGTATTATATTACTTTCTCAATATTTTATAAATAAAAACCACAATGCATGCGCTTTAATAAAACGTCCCGCGCTTTAGAAAAATCGTGGTTATAAATCAGCCATGCGGATATATCGAATAAACAAATAATATTTTCACAGGAAAATATTTTTGAAAACCAAATAATAACATATCACGACCAATCCCATTGGCCGAATTCCAGATAATTTTGTAATAAAAACTCAGCCCCGCTGGTTGGGGAATTGATTAAATAAATGAAAGTCACATAAGAGAAATATTCCAGAATGCCAAATAAGAAAATATCATGACCAATCCCATTGGCCATATAATAATATCGAATAAAACAGGGGAAGGTTAGCACCATGTAATAGTAAGCCTCCCAGGCTAAAGGTCAGAGCCTCTCAGGCTCTGTAGCGCCCCGTGCTACACAACTCCTCAAACGGTTGACCACCGAGGCGAGTCTGACCTATCTGGTCAAAACATCCCTCGCGTGGGCTCAAGGTAAAGAGTACCCTCAAACGGCCGACCACTGAGGCGAGTCTAACCTATCTGGTCAAATCATCCCTCGCGCGGGCTCAAGGTATACCTCTATATAGACTAGCTAGCTATAAATAAACGACCCTGATATGGTGAATAAAATCTGAAAACAATACCGAAAATACGCTTCCCCCAATATATCATAAATCAGTACGATCCTCGACCACACATCTGAGGCTTATAAATATAATTAAATAAAATAATAGCCTCTAAGAAAATATATTTAACCGACATGTCCCACATGTCGTAAAATAATGTCGAAGATAATATATATATATAATCGACATGTCTCACATGTCGTGAAATTCACAAATAGTGAAATCATAAATTCCCAGGAAATCCCATTTCCGGATAAAATTACGTACTATTCAAAATTAATCGTAAATATATAACTCAAATCCATATTTCAGTTTAACTATTAAATGGATAGATATCAGAGTTATATATATGAATTATCGACCTTCGATAATTCAATTCATGTTTAAGAAAGTATTCAATTAAAAATAAACTGCATTTTATAAAATATTTATACATGCATTATTTAAAATAAAATCCACTCACAGTTCGGTCGACCTTGCAGCTATTCCGAGTTCTCGTCACGTCGAGTATCCTCTCGACCTGTAACAGAGACGTATTTATAAATATTCCAGAACTCGGAATTAATTTATAAAAGTCAAATCTACGGACGTCCTCACTCGCACGAAACTTCCCAATTTTCTTTCTTGTTATCGGTATAGGAATTACACCTCAAATACCGAAACAGTTACGTCCAAAATTACTCTAAACACCCATCCTGTGTCCGATTAATTCTGTTACTGGTTATTTCGTCATAAAACCCTTTTATACGAATTTCCTCTCTTTTACTAAAGGTCAAACAGTAATTTCCTATTATCGAATTACCATTTACTTCTTCACCTTTACTATTTACCTTTATTACTGATTTACCAATTTACCTTTACTGTTTACCAATTTACTGTTACTGTACTGTTATTATTTACCGTTTCACCATTCACTTTTTTTCCCTTCTCCGCTGCCGGCAGCAGCAGCGTCGTCGCCCCGCTGCTGACAACTCCACTACAGAGGCTAAAAACGCCTCCAAACGTCTCGATATCATCCCAACGTGACCACCACCAACGGCGACTGAACCACACAAATGTTAAAATCCATCCAAATTCAACCAATCAAACATCAAACAACAACAAATCGACTCTAAACAATGTCCTGAATTCAATTCCAAACTCAAATTACATAAAAACTTTATTTCCATCACCTCCATCGAATTCACCAAACACCTTAGAATTTCAAATCCAAACTTCTCCTTACCTGGGTTGAATTAGTTCAATTCCTTTGGTGGAGTGGTTGTGCGGGTCGAGGTCTTCCTTTTCCGACCAGAATCGGGCCAAGAGGTGGCCGGAGGAGGAAGTTCCAAACCATTGGTGGCGGAAATTCCGAGCTACTCACAGCCAAAAGGCGGCGATTCACGCTATGCCTCTGCCACAGACGAGGAGAGGAGGCCGAGCCGGTTCGAACGTGACCAGTGCAGTGGCCCAGTTCGGTCCTACGACGAAGAACCGAGGGCGGCGCTGCGTCGGGGGCAGATCGGCCGAGTAGGGGAGAGAGAAAAAAAAAGTAGAAAAAGAAAGTTGTTGTTATGGGAAAATTCCTCCCGGCTATTTATACTCAACCAAAAACGGAAAGTTACTGATTTTACATCGTAACTTTTTCATACGAACTCCAAATTAAACGTGCTACATGTCCACGAACTCTTTTTAACGTCCTCTAACTCATCGTGAAATAAAATTCTCGGTCGGGTCAACTTATAAAAAAAAGTCAACCTTTAGAACTTCTAAGACGTAAAAACAAATTTTTGGAACGTAAAAGTAAAAGTAAAACTGTCTGGAGGTAATTTAAGGTTCGGGTCGTATCAAATCCGACCCAGATTCATTTTCAACAGACCAGGACCAGTGGCCAACAACCCGACCCGAGTTGGGTTTGGGCCTCTTGCTCGAGCCCATCAACCTTATTGGCCTTTTTTCCTCTCTCCTTTTCCTATTTAATTATTCATTTAATTATGTATTTGCACATCTATGAATCTAACGATGTTTATTCTTCACATGCTCATATAGGAAAAAGTGTCACTCGTCATATCATGACGATATGTATGCCATGGAGAGAAGCAATTTTCCGCATTTCGTTCAAGGATCGAAGCGATTATTGCAATTTGCATAAGGATCAGAACCGAGTCCTCAAGAGCAATTTATATTAAACGTAGTTCATTTAATGAACTAGCAAGTAAGATTTTATAAAAGTTCCTGCTTTTTGTAATTTCAATTGTTGGGACTTTTGTTTTTTTCAAGACTTTTAAACTCCCTGCTACATCATCCCGATTCTTCTTCTTCTCGGGACGATACAAAGAGGCCCCCACCCACCCCGGCGTATCACTAAGGGGTAACTGTGATGTTACCGTCCAAAGTTACATGTGCTTGTGGCTGTGATTTCACTGTGAACCACAACTCTTTGTGACTAATTTGTCACGATTCCGACAGAAGATTGTCGATGATTGTGACGGTCCTGAGGGAGTCACATTATATAAAAAGGGACAAACTCATGATGTGCGACGAAAATTGTCGCTGTAACATCCATATGTGATGGAAAATTGTCACAGTAAATATTGAATTGAGTTATCATAATCTTGGTCTCGACCTAAATTCAGTACCTTCCCTCTTGTTCTTTTGAGAAAAAGAAAAATTGACCGCAAAATGCGCCTTAAAATGATATTGAAAATACAAGTGACGAAATTCATGTCACACGTTCAAAAAAAGAGGGGGAGACTACGCCCCGAAACCTCCATGTCATAAAGAAAAAAAAAAGGCAATTGATAAAAAAAGAATCATGTCATTGATATGGTTCTACATCGGTTCACTAATTGCAAATAATGCAATCATATGGTCAATATATACAAGAGATACATGGAACAAGATGAGAGTATATCCTCAAGATTATGGATTTTATAAGCAAATGATAATTTGCGATCAAAATGAAGCATATGACTTCGATTTCATAATCGAAGTGACTATAAATCCGTTTATTTTGTGAAGGCATAGACCTCACACGTGTGACTAATGCTACTTAATCGTTACACTTTTCATGGTAAAGACCTCGATGTAACTGTTGGCAGTTATATTAATTATCTCATATTGTTCAAGTAAATGAACGGACGAAAATTTTATGATGCATACATGATTCGATTCCCTAAATAGTTATATGTGAATGCAATGAATCGCATTACACATTTACATGTCATATTGATATGATTTCACCATTCTAATTGGTGATGTTAACTCGAAATAACAAAAATAACCGAGCCTATGCTCGTGAGAAATAAAAAAAGGCACGCTTGTGCACTTGCACACTAATAAAGCCAGGCCAGCACACCTTCTGCTTGCTCGGCCTCGACCCTACACTTAGCATCGCCTCGGCATGCCTGTAGCAGCCTTGGCATGGCTACCGCGTGCCTCGGGAAGCTTACAACACATGCGCGGATGCATGCGCATTGCCCGACCTAAGCTTCGACACACTTGCGCATGCCATAGCTCGCCCTGCCCAACCTCGATTTCGGCTTTGGCTTGGCTTGCGTGTGGCTCGGCCAACAGCTCCGTCACAACCAAACACAGCAGCAGCCTCGGTCTCCGGCCTCGATTTCTCTTTATGCGTTCGAATAGTCTGGTAAGATATGGTACACACGGTTGACTAACTACTTGATTGGGGATGAGATATGAAGAATCATGCCTAGTTGCGTGTGAACTCCGGATGAATTGTGATTGAGATATCACTAATCTGACATTAAGAATGAAAGGATCTTGGGAATACTTAGTCTCGAAAGTGAGAACCGTTAGTGATGAACTTATTCATCTATAGGCTTATGGTAATCTAAAGGATATTAAACCAAAGCCTATATGTATCCCATGATCAATTGATGTCTTGAGAAGACTCGTTTTGTCTATATGATGAGAAGTCTTGGGAGATGAAACTCTCCATCTAAGTACGATGTGCGCAACCATGTACTTGTCATAATATGCTCGACTCGACATCTCATTCGCTATAAACTTATAAAGCCTAGGTAATGACTAGATGCACCCATGCAATGCCATGGTATATGGTGGTACTTTCTTTCAAGTGTGAAAGATTTAGGCTTATTCGATCCCAACATGAAAAACACATCAAAAGGCAATTCTAGAATTTTTCTGATTTTATAGGTCGAATTCCACGAGACCTGCACGACAGCCTACTTGTTAGAAAATAGTGAATATTGTACCGTTGGAAAGGTCTATATGTCTACTTTCTAGGGACACCAACCAATTAATCATAGCTATCATATTGAGTGAGTTATGGCTATTTTGGCAAAGTAGGATGAATCTGTCCGGTAATTTGAGGATCAGTTATCTTCGACAGAGCTTTACGATCAGCTCAGAATGAACTAGTTTGTGTACTTTACATCATCGGAAATATGCGGCTGTCTAGTTTTCAGAACTCTTTACTGTTTGTTCATACCTATTATATCGAAGGATTTATGATTGTTTAAGTACATGAATGTCATGCTGAATTTGATTTTCAATGCGTACTGTAGTTTTGAGTTGTTAAGCAACCTTCTTCCTTAAGACCAAATAAAGCTAAGTATATCTGGTCTGATACAAGGATAATGTGGCCGTATTGAATGACTCGATTATTGGCTACGCCTACTTTTGAAGCTTGTGAGGAGCGTTTGTATACGCCACCAATCTAAACTCCGAGATTGAGTTACCAATCAGGGGGAGTTGTTTTGTAGACATCAGGAGGAGTCTACCTCACATGTAATCTTCAATTGTAGTTGGTGCGTTGTGCTCTTTTCCCTTCGACCAAACTTTTTATTTTACCCAAGTGGTTTTTGTTTTGCTTGGCAAGGTTTTAGCTAGGCAACATGTTATGCACCGTGTCACATTAGGTACGCGACACAAGATGGAGTGTTCAAGGAAGATTAATTCCGTAACTTCTGATATGTGTCTTGACCTAATTAGACTAGATTAGTAGAATCTTTAGTTGATAGGGAATTTCAGATTATTCGGCATATTTGATGTAATGCCTATATAAAGGTCTTCTTATCAATTAATAAAACTACGTTTTGCATTATTCTTTTCTCTTGAAACAAAAACTACATAATTTTTATGGCCTTAAATGCTCTTAATTGTGTAGTATGATTTTTTTTTTTGTTTTTTTTTTTTGTAAATAAATCAAGTCCATCACATTGATACAACCGTACTAGGTCAAGCAAGAGAGTTCGAAAACAACTAAAATTACAATTCGCTGCTCCATAAAAGGAAAACTGCTAACATCATGAGGATGAAGTAAATCTAAAATCCTAGAAAGGAAATACAAAAGCTAAACCACTATGCCTTGATTAAAGAAGTTAGAAAGTTTAATCTACTAGTTTATCTGCTTAAAGACCCAATGGTGCACAACAATACTAGCAAAACTGGATCAAAGATTGTTACATCAAATGAGCAATGGGGCTCTAAGCTCAATTAAAGCAAAATAACCTACGCTCAACTAATCAAAGTACTCGAACATTCTTCTTTAAGGCCTAAAGACCCAATGGTGTACCTTTCTACCAAAATAAGAGAGCAGAAATCTTGACCAGGATTGTGTAGGGGTCTTGACTAGCTATCTTAAATCCTCAAGACAATCACACATTAATTGAAACGAGAGTTAAGGAGGCAAGCAAACATGAAGAGCCTAATCTCTTAACGCCCTTTGAAGTCAATAGAAAAGAAAATTTGGGTGATTCTCTGCATCAATTGGGAGAGTTGGTGGCCACCGAGAAGTCAGGAAATTTCCTCGAAGAGAGACTTTTTTTCCAAGCAGTATAAAGGGAGGCTTGAGCAGATTGCTTCACTCTCCTTTT
Organism: Potentilla sterilis; assembly: GCA_963682095.1. NCBI lineage: Eukaryota > Viridiplantae > Streptophyta > Magnoliopsida > Rosales > Rosaceae > Potentilla > Potentilla sterilis. The sequence continues at coordinate 15,386,841 of OY821764.1, forward strand.
CCCCTCGACGTTAGTCTGTTCAAAAGTACTCTTGAAAACTCATGAATAATTTCGTTGTTTTCATCTTTCATATAGAGAACTAATCTTCTAGCTAAGGCTAGGGGTGAAACCTTAGATTTCTTATGTAGTTTTTATTAATTCGATTTGACTGGAACTTAAATGCACATTTAGTTTTGGATGTTCAATTCTAATTTCTGTTTTTGTAAGACTTTAGGGAACTAGATATAAGCATTTGGTGTAAGCTGATATTGTGAAGAGTTTTAGAGTTCATGTATAACATCAGTGTGTATTGATTAAAGCTTGTAATCGATATTAGTTTGATTAATACAATCTGTTTTGAATTTTGAATTCAAATGTGTATGGTTATTGAGTATAATCTATCAAATAAAAACAATGAAGTTACATGACAGTTTCCTTGATGGAAGGAACTGTCTTAACTGTCTTTTGATATAAAGTGAATGACCTTCATTGATCCCTGCTAGAGCACCACACCTCAATTCAATTGTCCCATCAACAAAATGAGATTAAGGGTTAATTTAGGAGAAGAACAATGGAAGGAGACAGTTTATCTAGTTTGTATCTCTACACAATCTTCATAGTCAGTTCAATTTCTATTACTTAGTGTTATATATGTATCGATCCTAGATTTGTCACAGTTGATTTAGTTTGTGTGATTATGCATCATATTTAATTTGATTCTAACAATTGGTATCAGAGCCAACTGTCCTCAGATTAGGATTGATACCGTTAATATGATCCATTAGAACACATTTCTGATACTGGCATATTGCTGTATATATGAAATTAGATACACGCATTTTTGTAAAGCCATAGGTTCAGTTGCACTCTATCGCAAGTTTTTGTTTTACAGGGGAATACCATCTCATTTTTCCACACTCAAGAACAGGAATGGACATGAGCCATGACGCCATCTGACTCCCGACCACGATCCTCATCGTTTTCAACTTCTGTTTCAGTCGGCTCAACTACGATCACTTACGCACTCTGTTTTCTACAACCAACCAATATTAATAGGGATTCTACATCTTTGTTTCTAAGAGAACGATTTGGTTGGTGAAGGCTTTGGGCTTCTTGGATTTCCTAAATTAATAATAGGATGATGGAGAAGGATTCATGGCAATCTTATTGTAGGGAATTTGCTCCTTCCAATTTGAATTCCTGGGCCATCCTTTATGCAGTAATCACTTCTATTGATCACCAAATACTGCTTTCTCAAGTTGGTGTCGATCCAGCCCTTGCTGTACGTATGAGAGAATATGTATTACATATCCAAATTCTTCCGCATTGTGCATCTCCTACATCTCCATTCTCTATAGCTTGTATTTCCTCTCCAGGTATGTTTTATTTTTTATTTTTCATTATCTAACTGGGCATGGAATTGATATTCTATGTGATTGGAATCTTCCATTCGATTTATCTAAAGGTGGAGATGAAATCTTCCCTTACTGTTATGAGAAGTTTTTTCTTCTGGTCTATTAATAATGTGGGGGTTTTTTCTTTGGTATATATGTGTTGAAGATAACTTGAGACTATAATTGATGAATTGAGAAATCATTGTTAAACGATAATGAACTTTGAAGAGTTGCATAAGAAATCATAGACATGAAGTTGAGTCTATGGGTGGAGGCAATCGGTATTGTCTGTTTCTCTATACCACTGATTAATCTGGTTTTAAACTCACAATTGTTTAACTGCAAGTATTGTGCATCTAGATTGAAAAACTGATTTATCTAGGAGAAGAACAATGTAAGGAGACAGTTTATCTAGTTTGTATCTCTACTCAATCTTCATAGTCAGTTCAGTTTATATTACTTAGTGTTATATATGTATCGATCCTAGATTTGTCACAGTTGATTTAGTTTGTGTGATTATGCATCTTATTTAATTTGATTCTAACAGTTTTCACTTATGATTTAGTTGATGGGTACTTGATAATCTATTTCATAGGTTCAACCATGTTTTTCTTATTGTGTAGTAAAACTATCCATGCTTCTGTGATTAAGTGATTGATAGATTGATACATGATTGCATTGGAATTGTTTCTTGATAGGTTGTTGTCGTAGGTACAGCCTATGCTTGAGATATTTCTTTGAAAGTTGTTAAGCTTGTGTGTTTGAATATCTGTAATTGAATTTATTCTTTAGATTTAGTTTTCTTGAATAAGTTTTAAGAAAAAGAATCAAGTTAATATAATTGCATAGGTATTTTAAGGTGGAACTCTGAAATCTTAGTGTCTCTCATTATTGAATTTCTCAACAACACTAACACAATTGATGCAGAGAATCATTTGCAGCCAAATTTTCTTTTCTACTGACTTCAAAGGGCGTCAGGAGATTAGGCTCTTCATGTTTGCTTGCCTCCTTAAATCTCGTTTCAATTAATGTGTGATTGCCTTGAGGATTTAGGATAGTTGGACTGAGAGTTGTATGACAAAGGATGAATGTGTTGAAGCAATTGAAGAGGGGAGACGACGGAAAATAGGTCACGTGCTTGACATCTTTTCTCCTTTAAAATGACACGTTTACTTAGTTGGAATGGAATTCATCAGGAATAGAAAATGGAAGGAATGGGAGACAGAATGAAATTGTATGTAGAGATTTCAATTCCATCGAGTTGTTTACTTACCAAATGAAATTAGATAAGGAATGAAATTGATATTATTTATTTATCATATGAAATTAGGCCTCTTCATTAAGCCCGCGGAACAAGTGGGCCGATGGAGGCCCGCAAGCCCGATGGGCTTCAAACCCGGCCCAGCCCGTCTAAAAGCCCGCTTAAGCCATGCCCGGTCGGTAGAAGGCCGGGCTTAGTTTAGGGGTTAGAAACCCGGCCCGGCCCGTTAAGATCTCGTCAAGCCCGCTCCATCAAAAGCCCGTAAAGCCCGTTAAAATTCCTACCCCGGGTCTCTACGGGTTATTACACGAAAACGTTATTACGTACCTTTAGATGACTTTGTTTCGTCGACTCTTCCAAATATTAAACTCTCAAATAGATGAGACGTAATCAACCATGTAAAAATTTGGGAATGTTTATCTCCCGATACTATGGCTCCCCATAGAGAGAGAAAAGTTTAAATAAGGTTGACCGCATCGATCGGGGCTCTAACTTTGTCGGATTTAAGTGATTTTTTTTTACCATCACCGTATTTCATCATAATGATCAAATTCTATATCATAGCGTTTTTCAAAATTTGACTTCTTTTATATAGTTGTTTCGAAAAGTTGTACACTTGAGTATAATCTTCTAATCAAGTTATACCGCATTAGTAAGCATGTTGTCATTATAATGGCTAAATTCACAAAATGAAAATTTTGACCGTCTGATGTGATCGTTATAGTTAAATATGAGTAGAGGAGAAAAATCAACTGGTTTCGTGAACGTTCGATGCTCGATCGAAACGGTCAACCATATTTTCATAAAACTTATCACACGAAAACGCTATTACGTACCTTTAGATGACCTTGTTTCGTCGACTCTTCCAAACATTAAACTCTCAAATAAATGAGACGTAATCAGCCATGTAAAAATTTAGGAACGTTTATCTCCCGATACTTTGGCTTTCCATAGAGAGATATAAGCTATGCATCATGAACACGTATCGGACACAGACACGTCACAATTCGCCTCAATACGCGCGGACACGCAAACTGGGATTTCGACATGGCTTGGACACACGCCAAATGGTGTTGAACACGTGGGGGTAGTTTGGTCTTTTACATTACAGAAAGAGGGGTCTAGGGATTCATTCAGCTCCTCTCTTCATTCTTCGATTCAGCTCCGCTCCTCGATCTCTTCATTCTTCAGCTCCGCCTCCGCTCCTCTCTTCATTCTTCAGCTTCGACTCGTCTCCTCTCTTCATTCTTCGATTCAGCCCCGCTCCTCTCTTCATTCTTCAATTCAGCCTCCGCACTCCTCTCTTCATTCTTCGGCTCCGCCTCAGCTCCTCTCTTCGTTCTTCAGCTCCGCCTCCGCTCCTCTCTCGTCTGAGTCTTCAACTCTGTTCACAGAAGTCTCTGTCTCTCTCTTCATTCTCCAGAAGATTTGGCATCACTGGGTAAGTTCTATCGACACAGTGGTCTGAAATATTAGCTGAAGCATGTATCATGTATCTATTTCTTCCTATCTATTTTTTCATGTATGACAATACCTCAACTTGACCACACCTGGAGTATAATAGCATCTAGAGAGATGTTTCTCCCCAGTACATAGGATCTGTGTCTGCTTTGAACTGTTTGTGTTCTGAACCTCGTGTTGAACCACTTAGTCTGCTACACCCTTGTGCACACACTACTGGCTTTAAGGAATTAGAGCTATAAAGTTCGTGGACGCTCAAGTAGCTGGGGAAGTTCTTGAGTTTTTCATAAACAACTATCCAGTTCTTGAATGATTATCGGTGCATTATTCTAGGAAGTTGGAGAGGCTAAGAGTTGTTGGTCCATTTATTGCATTGAAGTACTTAGATGTACATATGTGTTCGAAGGTTAGAGACATTGAGATTTATGATGCAAATCTTGTTTCATTTAGATTTACTGGATATCAGATAATTAACTTGGCTCTCAAGAATGTACCTCTTCTTGTTGAAGTATCCATTTCATGCCCTCATATGTTAGTCTTGGGTTTCTGTGTAATGAAGAAGATTGGTCTATGTAATGCAGAAGATTGGAACTCGCTACCAATCTTGGGTTTCTAATGTAGTGTTAGTAATGCAATTTAAGAGTAGGGTCTGATTCTATAAATTGTAATTGCTATTGTTGGTTAGCTTCTCCCCTCATATAATTTTCCCTGCCTCCTTATTCTGATGCCATGTTTCTAATGCAGTGTTTCTTGGGTTTCTAATGCAGTGTTTCTAATGTAGTGTTGGGTTTCTAATGCAGTGTTTCTTCTCCTTGCAGTAGTTTTGTATAATTGTGCTGTAGTTAAACATTTCCATTTTCTGATGATTATATAATGTTTATTTTTTTAATTTTATATATATATATAATATTATTTAATTAACGTATCTACCGCGTGTCCGTGTCCGAACAAAAATTGATTTTAACGTGTCCACGTATCGAATCGTGTCCGTATTGGAGACTCGTACTCGTGTCTGTGCTGCTTAGGATATAAGTTTAAATAAGGTTGACCGCATCGATCAGGGTTCTAAGTTTGTCGAATTTAAGTGATTTTTTTACCTTCACCGTATTTCATCATAACGATCAAATTCTATATCATAGAATTTTTCTAAATTTGACTTCTTTTATATAATTGTTTCGAAAAGTTGTATACTTGAGTATAATCTTCTAATCAAGTTATACCGCATTAGTATGTATATTGTCATTATAATGGCTAAATTAATAAAATGAAAATTTCATAAGCCACATATTTATAGGGTATATTTATAATAGAAAATCAATTTGAATTTAGAGTTTAGAGTTTAGAGTTTAGAGTTTGGAGTTTGACGTTTAGAGTTTATATTGCAAGGGCAAACTAGACTTTCTTTACACACATATTGTATTTATTATGATCGTATTTGTTATGATTGTATTTAAATATATATATATAGGCGTGGGGATGAGCCTCCAGGTGATGATGCCGGGTTCCAAACCCTTTTTGAAAAATAATCTCTGATATTTATTTATTTTAATTAAAATCCGGCCCGGCCTCAAACCGCCGAGGGCTATTCGGCCCGGCCCACAAAAGCCCGTCAAGCCCGCTTTATATGGATGGGCTTGGATCCTAGAATTTCTACATAAGCCCGACTCGGCCCGGCCCGCTATTTCTAAAATATATTGTAAAGCCCGGCCCGGCCAGCTCCAAGCCCGATATGAATGGGTCGGGCTGGGCCCCTCCCAGCCCGTTGACAAGGCCGATATGAAATCATAATTAAGTTAGTTTATTTTTGATTGTTTATTTTTGATTCACTTATGTGTTCTCGGTACACAGCGCCACACACATGTCATGCACAACTACTTGTTTCCTAGGTTGCATGGAATCGGGTGCGGGTACGTGGGAGCAAAGCGTTTGGAAATGCGGAAGCGTTTTTTTAGAATAATATTTGGAAACGGGTACGTTTTGGAAACGCCGAATAAAATAATATATATATATATATATATATTACATAGAAAAATACCATTGCAAATTCAAATTTACAGTGTACTTCGTCAAATTTTATAGATGGGATAATATTGAACTAGATAAAGACAAAGAAATGGAAACAGATTTTCAAAGTTGCCGAGAACTAGTTATTCCTAAGAATCTACATAAATGAATTACCAAATGATGCCAAGGACCAAGATACCAAACTCATTCCGTCTAACATCTTAAAGGTTAAATTTGTTTTGCCAAATCCAAATGCAGATGATCCAAAAAGGCGAAACACATCTAGTACAGAGCATCCACATAACCGGCAAAACATTCAAAGAAACTCTCCCCCAAAACCAGCAACCCCTAATCTTCCTCCCTCCTCCTTCTCCTCCTCCCCTTCTCATCACCGCCGCAGATCTGATCAATTTTATCACTCATTTCTCTCGTGCTTTCTTTTCTTTACAGGTTAGAGGTACTCTGAGATCTGTAACCCTGTGGAGTCCATCGCCTTAAATCCCTGTAAGATTACTCTCAAGCTCGGAAGAGACAAAGAGAAAGAAGAAGAAGAGACGCCGAAAAGAACGAGAACAGAGCCGACGCCGCCGGTGTATTAGCTTCGTCGTCCTCCGTCTAGTAGTCGATGTCGTCTCCTTCCTCTTCTGACAAGGTTCTTGAGTCGCATATCAAATCGTAGGAGCTCGTACTCTACGAGCCCGCCGTACCAAGATTAGGGGTTGCTCGTTTCTTCTCCTTTCTCGATCAGCCAACCCATTTGTTGACAGTAGCCATAGAGAGGCTACCCAGGCCCCCAAACCCGCAACTAGCACCCCTGGACCCGGCCAAGGGCCAGAGCGGGCACACCGGTACCCGCGCCCGGGCAGGTCTTACCTGTGACTTGGGCCCGGGAACCGGGGATGACAGCTCCCCAAACAGGGGCCGAAACAGTACAGTACTATGGGCAGAAGGGGGCCAATCCCACATCGAAGGGTGATGTCAATCCTCACACCCGACAGCCTATATATGAGTCCCAACTACCCTCATTAAGAGGTAATCAATACTCCAACTACTCATTCCTACTTAAGTTATCCGTTTATTCCAACTATACTGACTTAGGCATCGGAGCGGAATAGACCGGCCCCGCTCGATATTCCCCTAGTTAGCAGGATTTGCAGGTTGGAGTCACACCAAGAACCACCAGTATTTGTGAGTCTACGGATTTAGACAGTCCAACGAGACCGGTTTGTCATGCACAGTCAATCCCCCGGCTCGCTGGTCAACCGTGGACCCCTTCTTTCCTTTAGCTTCGAGACCATATCCTGATTGTCCATTGACAGCGTCTCGTCAGCTTTAATTGTCATTGATAGGAGCATAATATGCGACGTTCTTAAAGTGTTTTACCCTCATTTACGCAATTGCGTAACCCTTATTATTGTTTTATAGAGTCGTTTAATCGAGTCGGAATTTTTGGTAGAGTTTACAAATGAAATGAGCTTAAATGTCGAAATATGCTGAATCTATAAAGAGTTTGATTCAAAGTAGGAATCCTTGTTGCATCAGGAATTCTAATCGGTTTAGGAGTCTACAATGGTTCGACGTTTCTCAAAACGTCGAAGGTTTTAAGAGTTTCACTAAAAGTAGAACTCCTTATTGAACCAGGAAATCCGAATGGAATCAGGATTCTTACTCTAATAAATTTTGGCATATTTAATTATTATTTTCCTAATATATATTTCTCTTATCTATTTTCAGGAAATTAAAAGAAGGGAAATTGGATTTAAATGAGAAGCATGCCGAGCCCATGCTATGAAGCTTGTCGATCAAGAAACAAGGAAAGCATGCCATGCACATGAGAAGGAGAAGAAGAATTCGGTAAAGAAAAGGGATTATTGCCGAATTACATGAAGAAATCAAAGATGAATGTGGCTTGAATTCCATGCAAGTTCATTTAGGGTTTGTGCCGAAATATTCAGAAATTGTTAAAGAGAATTTCGGCAAACAAAGGGTAAGAGGAGAAGAAGTCTTGCAAACAAAGAAAAGAAAAGAAGAAGAATTCGGCACAAACTCTTTGTGCCGAACCCTAACCCTAATCCTTATGTCGAAACCCTAGCTCCTCCTCTCTTCTATAAAAGAGAGCACGGCTGCTCCAAAAAAAAGATCTCTTCCTCTCACAGAATTCTAACCGAAACTCTACCAAAGTGGAACCACAAATCCTATACAGAAAATTATTGTTGCCGAACCACCATCACCTTCAAAGTTCGCACCATCTTCCATTGCCGAATTCATCCCTTGCGAAGTTCTTCAAGGTTCTTCTAAAGTGTGATTCAACTAACTCTTGCCTCTTTAATTTTCTGTATGAATTGCGATTTAATGTTGAATGATTTGATGGATTACAATTTTCGGTTTGTATGTATTATTATAGATTTCTGAATTTTAATCAGGGTTTGTATACTATTTCCGAAAATTCATTCAGGGTTTGTATATGAGTTTCGAATTTTATTCAGGGTTTCTATATGATTTCATACTAATTTATACATGTGATTTCGTAATTAATTGGTAAAGGGCAGTAGGTTTTCATATATGTTCTTGATGTTATTTGATTAATTTTCATGAGTTCGTGCATCACAAATCGTGTGCTTAAGGACTGACTTTGTGGCTTCTCCTTAGGTGCCGATTTCATCCACCAAAATAATATGGATTGCATCATACACTGAGTTGTTGTGATTTAGATTATTTATTAGGGCGGTTATAACCATGAAAATTTACATGTTAAAGCACGGTGAGGTGACGCCATACTTGTTGCATGTCTCTAATTCGGCTTATTGTGCTTATGTGTTCTTCATGTTTAATTTATACGCTGAGTTTCTTTAAACAGATTAGCACTATGTTTAGAATTATACGCTGAGTTAATTTTAAATAATTAAGAAGTCTTAACGATTAGATGAACCGCTGAGGGCTCTAATTAGAATTGGAATTAAATTTGTCTACATGTTATGTGAAATATTGTTGTCTTGAATCTTTTATTTCGATTAATGAATGTATAAAGTGATTTCGTGTTATGTGTTTATGTGGAGAAGATGATCATATGTAAATAATAGTTTTAGGTTTTATTTTCGTTACATTTAGTAGTTGATTAGATATAAACTCTCAACCCCCATTTGATTATGTAATGCTTTGTGTGATTAAATGCCCTTGATTTCCCCGGATAGAACGATCCCTACTTGTCAATACTACACTCGACACAAGAAGGGTAATATATGTATGAGATTATTTTACAGGTACAAATTGTGCTCATAATTTGGTCCCATCAATTTTTGGCGCCGTTGCCGGAGAAATTAAAATAATTTAATTTCATGAAGTGTTACTTTGTAACAATTGTATAATTGTTTATAGTTTTTGGTTTTTTGTATAAAGTTTCGGATTGTAATAGTTTAATTAGGTTTTCATTTTTGGTTTTTCAATAATTGCCGAAATATATGATTTATCATGTGATATATGTTTGTAACACTTAGTTAAATTGCTAGAAGTTTAAAGGTTTATTTATGTTTTTTTTACTTTGGTTTCGAGGGGAAGAAGGAATAGGTAAGGTCGATATTGTCAATTTATAGCCTTAACCCTTCATATGAATGATGTCTTGGCAGATCCGTCTTTTATGAGATTGAGAAACGTGGCCCTGATCAATAATAGCATTAGCTATTATTGGCCCCTCAACTCTCATACGAGCGACGACTTGGCAAATCCATTTTTATGAGGTTGAGGGCGGCTTTTATTAGACAATAGTGGTAATGTCAACACAAAATTCCAAAATGAGTAAGGGGCATAAAGGTTCGCCTATTAGTTCGTTTGTCTTTATTATGGATGTCAAGGTTTGTTTAACTAGATCTCAAGGCCCACAAATTGCTATCTCTTCTCTGTGAAGGGGGCGATAGGGAGTTCGCTCTCCGTGGTAACCAACAATGAGTCTTGCCTTGCTCTATGATAGAACTTTCGTTCTAGCCTTTTGAAACCACGGAATGTTGTATCTAGACGATATCACCTAGGCCGCACGTCCACCGAGCTTCGAAACCTAGAGTAGATTGAGCATGAGTACGTCTTAAAGCTTGAATTAAAACGTTACCTTTAACTTTTGAGGTATATCGAATAAAAGCATGATACTACCTTGGGTTGTTTCAGCTCATTGCACTGTTATCTCCTCTGCTCCACGTACCTCGAATTTTAAAGTTGTGAATAAAAGCAATTAGACACTAAGAGTTAGACACGTTTGATGTGCTTTGATATTTTCGGAAATTTTGTAAAATTTAATGTCGAAACCTTTGTTACTTTGTAAACCGAATGCTTGTTTGATACTTGTAAATTTTGTGATACTTACACTTTGTTTATGTTATACACTTCAATACTCGTTTCTAATTGTTAAGCTTATACTTTGTAAATGTTAAAATTTTCGTTACTTGTTGTTATAATATCACTAACTCATATTACTAACACCTAACTCTAACTATACTTAACAAAATTTTAAATTGCCTTTCGTTTTTCATTCTTGTTTATTTACAACTTGATCTTCACAAATTCTCAGGTACATGAATGTCCATCATTCCAGGTTGGTCACAAAAAATTAAAGATCGTTTAAACAGAATTTGTGGAGATAGAAGCGAACAAGAATCACCGAGCACACCACTTTTTGAACATCAATTCGTCTCCCCCACATCGTCACTCTTTGATCGTGACATAGTAGCTTCAACATCACCATTTCCATCCAACGTTTCGTGTGAACTTAATCCTTTGTTCCACGAAGATCCGGAGTTTGAGCTACTTACAAGTCCATTTCTAACAAATCTGAACTTTGATTTACCAGATCCACAACCATCAATGGCATCAATCAGAGAGCAGAATGGACACTTGACCGAAGGAGGCATGGTGCCTTCAAACATCACTTATCCGGCCGTAGCAGCCGGCAAATCTGAAGATTTTGAGCTTCGTGGTGGTTTCATGAGTGAATTGCCGAAATTCCATCGACTAGCGGGTGAAGATCCTAATTCTCACTTGCAACATTTTCAATTCACATGTGAGTCCATGTGTCCAAGAGGAGCAGATTTACAACTAGTGAAAATGAGAGCCTTTCCATTTTCACTTGATCTTAAAGCAAGAAGTTGGTTGTTTGTCGTCCCACCATGAAAGATCACCTCGTGGAACACCATGGTACATGAGTTCCTTCTCAAGTACTTTCCAGCATCAAGAGTGACTCAACTGAGGAGTCAGATCACAGGAATTCGACAAGCTCAAGATGAGCCATTTTGTGATTACTATGATAGGTTTAAGAGTCTCATTGCCTCTTGTCCAGCTCATGGTATTCGTGAGGGCCTTCTCCTTCAATACTTTTATGAAGGAATGCGCGACTATGACAAAGAGTTCCTTGATTCAGCAGCTGGAGGATCTTTTCTTGAGAAAGGGAATGTGGAGGCCAAGGCACTTTTGGACACTAGAGCTTTGAAAAATCAACAATTTCAAACTCCAATTCGTGCTAAGCAAGTAAATGAGACTAGAGGCAATCCGGCTCTAGAAGAAAAGGTTGACAAGCTTGCCAACATGATGACACAACTTGTGAAGTCTCAACGTGCTCAAGTGTGGAGTGTGTTCAGATGGTCATCCAACGGATCAATGCCCTCAAATGGGAGGAGAAAGCATAGAGGAGGTCAATGCTTTGGGGTACCAAGGAGGAGGATTTCAGAATTTCAACCCAAGGTATCGTGATCACCCTAACTTCAGATGGAGCAACAATGACAATGTGCTCAAGCCAAATGCTCAACCGAATGCCGCACCTTTTCAACCAAGGGCAGCCGTACCTTATCAGAGGCCCCCATTCGTCCCACACAATCAAGGTGTGCCCACTACACCTACTTTGATGAGATACTGAAGTCTCTAGCAATGGGGCAAAGCCAATTGAATGCCTCTACACAAGCTTTGTTGGTGGGACAACAAACCAATGCAAAGGACATAACCGAGCTCAAGAACCAAATGGGGTAGGTTGTGGACTTTATGGGGCAGTTTAATGAGTAAGGGAGGTTACCCTCCAATGTGATCAAAAACCCCAAGAAGGAGCAAGCTCAAGCAATAACCACAATGAGTGGTAGAGTGTTGGAGGGACCAATCCCTAAAGCACAAAAGAAGAAGGGATAGGCCGAAGCCAATGAGGAAGACGAAATTGATGCACACGGCAACAACAAGGCCGAACATGATGTGAGCAAAGAAGAGCATTGAATGCCTCTACACAAGCCTTATGTTCTCCAATTTCACCTCGCCCGAAAAGCGGAAATCTCGGCGGGAGATAAAGATCCCTCCGGCTCATCACAACTTATGGTTTTATCCCCGTCCACAATCATGAGGCGCGGGGCCCCTCCCTGGTGGGCAGTGCCCAAGGACACTCCGTAGGGAGCATCCTCCTGTCCAGGCGACCGGACGTCGATGCCTCGCCGGCTGAGCGAGTGCTGGGGCTAGGCCCCAAGGAAGATGAGGCAAGTCAGTCCTCCATCCTCTCCTGGTCGTCCCTCACCAGTCGCCTAACCGGTGATCAGGAAACTTCACTGGAGCTCCTAGAATCCATGTAACCTAGAAACGAAAAAAAAAACCCCTTGCCCGATCAGAAACACGAACTAAAAAAAAACACCAATAACCACAGCAGGCCTGTACGAAGCATATTTTGCCCCGGCACAGTCCACACCGGGCGACAAGCATCTCAGCCGACAGTTCCCGGTTTTCGCAGAGATCCAGTACTACAACGGTCCTATCCAAAGGGCTAATATAGGTACCACCAAACTGCCATCGGATCCATCCATAAACAAAAAAGGGGGGAGGAAAAAAAAAACAATTTCAGAACCGCAAAAGACTGGGACTCACCGATTAGTGTGCATGACGACGGAAACGCAGCAGTTGGAAAGCACCGAGCAATTGTGTTGAACGAGGCTAAACAAAAGATCAGTTATCAGCCAAACGAAAAACACACGAAGAGGCAAGGATTTATATGCAGTCCCAACGCCCTTGAATTCCCCCCCCCCCCCCCCCCCCCCAAACTACTCAGTAGGGAAACTCAAGCGTCCACGGATCCGGGCCATCCATCTCTGACCGTCTCCTACTGGCACGTGTCCCAGTATTGGTAACCTCCCAGGCCATCATAACTGATGGGACTGATGAAATACCCCCTTTCAATGCATGTCAGCCACCTGCCTTGCATGCGGAGGGTAGTTGAAAGAGCAGGGGACTTACTCGAACCCTCCTACCTACAGCCTACTCCACCTAGCGCTGAAATACTCCACCAGACGAACCCTTCCTTTAACATAGGAGACTTCTTCCCGCAGGTTAGAAATCCTGCACGGTTATTATTGTTACCCCGGAAATATTCCAACAAGTACGGGGAAATCTAACATATATCCCAACGGTACGGGGCATTCCACCAGTTGAATTTATTCCACATTTACAGCCAAAACAAAAAAAAGGCTTGGCATCCCACCGGGAGAAGTCTTCCTTTAGCACAGGAAACATCTTCCCGCAGGCTAAAAACCCTGCAGCAATATTATATACGGACTACGATATTCCAACCGCAGTGCCTGCTCCAGTTCAACGGTTTCCTAGTCCTCAGTCCATCCAGATTCGACTATTGGATGCGGTATCAGACCGGCCATGCTGGCACTTGCTTATCGCTCTCCTATGCAATAACCGGTTCAGCAAACTGATACATTCCTACGGACAGCCGTGTACGACCTAAACAGATCCAATATACCACCGGGTTTTATAAACCCGAGAGACTTGTTCCTCTAACACAGGACAACTCTTCCCGCAGGCTAAACACCCTGCATACATCCCACCTGCAGGAACAAATGCAGTGACGTGGGGACGACTACCAAGGATCCCTCCGGGCACGCCACCCACCGGGAGACTTGATCCTCTTATACATGACAACTCTTCCCACAGGCTAAAAACCCTGCACATACCTCACGCCTGTACGGCCAAAGGGTATGAAACGATAGGGGATGTCTCCGGTACCAACACATGACCGCTTCACCCCGGGAGACTTGATCCTCTCATACAGGACAACTCTTCCCATAGGCTAAAAACTCTACACATCCTATATGCCTGCAAGAACAAGAGGCTATGTGACACGTGGGGACAGCTACCCAGGATCCCTTCGGACCACGCCACCCACCAGGAACTCCTATAAAGGGCACGTTTCCCAGTGATACACTTTCACCTCGTCATCCGCCGCTTTAGTCAACCGGTACCAAAACATGGGGGACTCGATCATCCCATTCGCTATCTTCACCGGGTTTTCCCGGAACATAGCACTACGGATTTCAACGTCACATCATCCCATTCTCTATCTTCACCGGGTTTTCCCAGAACATAGCACGGCGGATTTTAACGTCACATCATCCCATTCGCTATCTTCACCGGGTTTTCTCGGAACATAGCATGGCGGATTTCAACGCCACATTATCATCTCACGTACTACATCTTGTACCCATATGCAATTGTCAGCATCAACATCATAACCATGCACTCATCACATTATGCATCATCATAACAGGTTTATCCGAACGGCCGACCAAACCCAATCTTAAATGCGGACTTGGGGGGCTAGGGTACCGATGGGTAAGTACCCTAGCGGGTTGTGGGTCTGTAAATGAAGACATATTTAAGTCCCCATTCAAGATGGCACCTGACCGGGAACTTGAGGGACTTGTTGACAATAGCCATAGAGAGGCTACCTAGGCCCCCAAACCCGCAACCAGCACGGACCCGGCCCAGGCCCCGAGGCCAGAGCAGGCACACTTGCACCCGCGCCCGGGCAGGTCTTACCTATGACCTGGGCCCGGGAACCGGGGAAGGCAGCTCCCCAAACAGGGGCTGAAATAGTACAGTACTATGGGCAGAAGGGGGCCAGTCCCACATCGAAGGGTGAGGCCAGTCCTCACACCCGGCAGTCTATATATGAGTCTCAACAACCCTCATTAAGAGGTAATCAATACTCCAACTACTCATTCCCGCTTAAGTTATCAGTTTATTTCAACTATACTGACTTAGGCATTGGAGCGGAATAGACCGGCCCCGCCCGGTATTCCCCTAATTAGCAGGATTTGCAAGTTGGAGTCACACCAAGATCCACCAGTATCTGTGAGTCTACGGATTCAAACAGTAACCCCATCAATCTCTCGTCTTGGACAATATGAAGCCGAAGAATAATTCTGGTAAGTCCCGAATTGGCTCTCTCTCTCTCTCTCTCTCTCTCTCTCTCTCTCTCTCTCTCTCTCTCTCTCTCTCTCTTCCGCCTTGTTGCTTCACGTTTCCTGATTGAAGTCAAACACGTTCCCGAATCGCAGTCAAACGCGTTTCCGCCGTGCTCCCAATTCTAGTTTTTCCGGAGGCGCGCTTCCATGGCGGTTCCGCTTCGCTTCCGCTTCAGAAGCGAGAAACGCAAGCGGGTTGACGCTTATGTTGGCATGTTATATGTTTTATAAAGCTAGTAACAACTTATGGCTAGGCATTCCACCGGGAAAGGGTAAGCCAGTTCCAACGGCTGAGGCATTGCAAAGGGTAGGCTAGTACCAACGGTTGAGGTATTCCAACGGGTAGGCCAGCAACACTCAAGGCTGAGGCATTCCAAGGAATTCCACTGGGAAAGGGGTTTATTTTGTTTGATTAAATCATAAGGCTAAACACTTATTTGACTTTCCCGTACAACAACTCCAAAGGCTAAACACTCATTTGTCTTTCAGGTACACTTATTTACCTTGTCCCGCCAATCTGAACATTAGAGCGAGGCAACGGGATCATTCGAACGCCCGAGTCTCAAGTCCAATCTTACTTGCGGACTTGGGGCACTAAAGGGGAGTGACGTCACTCGGTCGTCACTTAAACTTGGCGGTATATTATGTGAATTCCCCAAGTAAGATTGTCCTCTTACTCGGGAACTTGGGGGACTTGTTGGAGGTATATATGGTACACCGTCAAGCATAAGCAACAACCTCGTATACCGTCCAACCGGTGCGGTGGGTCCCGTCTCCGGCATTCATCCGATAGCCCAGCACCTCGGCTACCTCACCATGGTGGAAGATCATCGGTGCCGCATCCAGAAGACGTGCCCCCGTGCTCCACAAGAAGCTTCGTGGGTAGTAAATGTGTATGCTTGTCCCACATCGAAAGGATGATGTAAGAGGAAGCCTTCCTTAGTTATAAAAGGAAGGCTTCCCCTAGATAGATGATATAATTGATAGATTGGATTTCCACACTTGTAACTCTGCATGGCTACTTGGCCGATCGTAATATATTCTAAGTGGACGTAGTCATGCCCGCCGATGGCATGACGAACCACTATAATCCTTGTGTCGATCCATTTATTATTATGTTTCTTGTTAGGGTCTACGGATTCAGACACTAACAAAGTCAGTATGCACCAGAGCCTACATTAGTATTCCGGGGCTACCGTCACGTCGGATCAATCTGGTGGTCTTCCCGACTCTCCCATCTTGTCCGAAACTCAAGGCGGTGCTTTGATCTGCCTCCTCTCCACTTGGTCAAACCTTCACCATCTAAACAACGAAATCAAGCTCGACTATGTGAACCACGACTCTCAAGCTTCCTCTAACCCGCCCTACCGGTTGTACGTCATTTGCCGCCGCGCTTCAAACATGCCGGATCAATCGCGTCATTTAAGAGTTGTTGACAGTAGCCACAGATGGGCTACATAGGCCCACAGACCCACAGCTAGTACGTCCGGGGCCGGACTGAGGCCCGGAGCAGGATCACCAGCACCCGGACCCGAGGTCCAGCAGTTTACCTTGTGACCAGGGGCCCGGGGACCGGGGACGCCAGCCTGCCGAACAAGCCACCAGAGCTGTCCTTTTATGTACGAACAGAAGGAAACCAGTCCCACATCAAAGTGTAAGACCAGACCTCACGACCGACCACCTATATAAGGGCCTCAGCTACCCTCTTTAATAGGTAACTGATCTCTCCAACTGCTTATCATTCTTGCTTAAGTTATCTATTCATCTCAACTGTACTAACTTAGGCATCGGAGAGGAGAAGACCGGTCCGCCCGGTATTCCCCTTAGTTAGCAGGTTCACAGGAGGAGATCACATCTAGATTCATCAGTTTCCACTAGGCCTACGAGTTTGTGCAGAAACAATTGGCGCCGTCTGTGGGAAACATATGATCCACGAAAAAGTAGCATTGCACTACCGGAGGGTAGAACCCGATCGATCCTTTGAAAGGCAGTTTGAAAGCAAATCCACGATCCGGACGCCATGGAGGGAAGGAAGATGAAAGCTGGCGGGAGAGGGCTGAAAGAGCGAGTCCGGGTCCCTGACCGGGCCCAAAACCCTAAAACTGAGGTCAACGCGAGGTTTGTCCCTTCTCCTGACCGGGGTGGAACCCTCGATCGCCGGGGCTCAGGCGATCCTGACCAATATGATGAGAAAAAAAGATGAATGCAGAAGTCGTGCGATTGCGAGAGGAGGGAATCGAGACCGACTAAGGGCGAATGCCCGGTGCCAAGAGCTGGAAGCGATAAACATCGCCTTATTGGCGACCCTGGAGAAAGGACACCGGCAGGACACCTCTCGGGCGGCATCACGGCCCGTGAATAAAGGTAACGAGTTCTCGCATCTAGAAGTGGGACAGCCTACGGGAAGGAGAAAGACTGCGCCTTTGCCCACGCCACTCTTTCCGGAAGCTCTGAGGAATTCCGGGTCGGTTGAGCCCCCATACCAAACGAACTTGGCATCGGGCAAGCAGGACAGCTCTACCGCGAGGACGCTTCAGACGCTCTCTGCCTCGGTGTCAGACATAAAGGACCGGTTGGAGGCCAGCGAGAAAAAGATAGTGTGACCGCAGGACAGTGCGCGATTCAAAGAAAGCACTGGACCTTTTCCACACCGGGTTAGGGAATCCGGAAGATCTGGTAACCAAAAGTCCCTGAAACTGACGTACTCAGGAACGAGCTGCCCATACCAACACCTGGACAGTTTTAAGTCACAAACGGGCACAAAGGACTACTCAGATGCCACGTGCTGCAATGTATTCCAAGAGACACTCTCGGGGGAGACATTGGGCTGGTTCTACGAGCTACCAGTAAACTCGGTGGAAACATTCGAACAGCTGGCTGATAAGTTTGTCGGCTGATTCGTCCTTAGAGCCAAGGCGGCCCAAACGTCAACAATCCTTTTCGATTGCATGCAGACTGACCGCGAACCACTGCGCGCTTTCATTAACCGGTGGCATATCGCCACGGCTGGGGTCAGGAACTTGGATAAAAGGATCGCTGAGATGACATTCAAACAGGGGTTAAGGCCCGGGGAACTCTCGTACGCCCTGCGAGTAAAGGAGCCACTGGGGTACGACGAGCTGATGGCCGTGGCCGTCAGGCACGCCCAAGCGGAACATGAGACGTATGGGGATAAGATGCCCAAGCGAAGGTCGGGCGACCTATCACCAACACCCTCCTATGAAAACAAGGTCGGGCGACAGGATCGCAATCGTACGCCTACGACTAGTAAGAAGACTGAAGTACGGGAGGATTGGCCACCCTGCCAGAGCGGCAACGGGAGTTCATGGGCAGGTGGAAGACCACCGCCTTTGCGACCGGCATGGCCCATGGCAGCAGCACCAGTGGGGCGACAACCGCGGGCCCTGGCCATTATGCCAGCAGGAAAACCCGATGACCCAACCCTCCGGACTAACGACCACCGACCCCAGAGAATGGTTGTGGATGGCCGAGTCCGGACAGATAACCCGCAAAGGGACAGGCAGGGTGCCCGAGAAGTAGGAAGTATACGCACTCGAGTCTCCGGGGGGATCGAGGTGCATGGAAGCATAAATATGATACATGGTGGGGTCCATATAGATCGACTCACCCGGAGCTTAAGGTCGATCCGGGGAAATGAAGTATATGCCTTTGGGGGAGGAAGCGGCCAGGCCGCTAAAACCGGATGGAACTCGGTCACGTTCTATGAGGAAGAAGAACCGGAGGATCTGATCCAACCGCACAACGATCCCTTCCTCATTACGGTCCAAATAGATCACTGGATAACCAGCCGCATGTTAATCGACACCGGGGCTTCTGTCAATGTGATGTTCCGAGAGGCATACAACCAGGGAAGGGGCAAGTTATCTCAGGATAACGAGCCGTTGATAAGCTTCTCCGGCGAGGTGGTCTAGCCGTTGGGATCGGATTACCTGCCGCTAATCTTCGGCGAGGGAGACAGGACGAGGAAGGAACACCTGGAGTTCATCATCGTGGATTGTCTGTCCTCATACAATGGCATAATCGGCCGGCCGGGGTTGTGGAGGCTGAAAACATTCATAGCCAGCCATATGCTGATGTTAAAAATGCCTTCACCTGCCGACGTCATTACCATACACGGGGACCAGAAGATCGCTCGCAGATATTATGTGGAGGCCCTGGCCCACGGGAGAAAGCGGACCGAGGTCTTCACGGCTACTCAACAAGCGCCAGTACCGGATCCGAGTATTGACCGTCGTGATGACACCGACTCCGACGACGAGAAGCTAAAACGATCGTCGGCTGTGGAAGAACCCGAAGCAATCTCCGTCTCGGAGGATCACCAGGAACGAAAAGTGGTGATAGGAACGAAGCTCCCCCCTGCTGTCAGGCAAGAGCTCATCACCTTTCTCCGAGACAACAGTTCAGTGTTCGCATGGTCCTACGAGGACATGCCGGGCATATCACCAGAAATAGCCGTCCACTGGCTAAATTCGTTGCCCAACGTTCCCCCGGTGAAGCAGAAAAAGAGGTCCTTCAGCCCGGTGAAATATGAGGCGATCAGAGAGGAAGTGCAGAAGCTGAGATGCATAGGTTTCATCCGGGAAGTCCAGTATCCCCGATGGCTCGCCAACGTGGTTATGGTCCCAAAGAAGGGAACTGACCGGTGGCGCATGTGCGTTGATTTCACCAACATAAACCGGGCGTGCCCAAAAGACAGCTTCCCGCTCCCCCGAATAGACCAGCTTATAGACTCCACATCCGGTTTTAAACTACTCAGCTTCATGGATGCCTACCCTTGATACAATCAGATAAGGATGAGCCCGGACGATGAAGAGCACACCTCGTTCACAACTGGCCGAGGGACCTACTCCTACAAGAGGATGTCGTACGGTCTAAAGAACACCGGGGCCACATACCAACGGATGGTAAACCGCATGTTGGAGCAGGAGATGGGTAAAACGGTGGAAGTGTACGTGAATGACATGCTAGTCAAAAGCTTGACCGCAGGGGCCCACATCCGAGACTTGGCAGTAGTCGTCGGTAAGATGCTCAAGTTTGGGATGCGCCTGAACCCGAAGAAGTGCATTTTCAAGATTTCAGAGGGCCTGTTCCTAGGCCACATTATCAGCCAGCGGGGGATAGAAGCTAACCCACTGAAGGTCCAAGCGATCCTAGACATGGAAACACCAGGGGAAAGAAACCAAGTCCAGATGCTGACCGGCCGACTGGCCGCCCTGGCCAGATTTATCTCCCGCCTGACCGATAAGTGTGCCCCGTTCTTTAAACTGCTCAAGGCACAGCAGTTCAAGAAAATTCACTGAGCGGTGGAGCACGAGGCGGCATTCCAATCCATCAAGACATACCTGTCTCCAGTACCTCTCCTATCCAAACCGGTGCCGGGCGAGATGCTATACCTCTACATAGCTGCATCAGAAACAGCCGTCTCTGCGGCTCTCGTCAGGAAGGAGGGCACGCTCGATCTCCCGGTACACTATTTAGGGAAGGGACTTACCGGAGCCGAAAGCCGATACCCTGACATTGAAAAACTGGCTCTGGCCCTGATCGTCAGCGCCAGGAAGCTCCGACACTATTTCCAAGCTCATTCCATCACCTTGTATACCAATCACCCTCTACGGCAGATTCTGCAAAGACCGGATACTAGCGGTAGGCTCGTACGTTGGGCAGTCGAGTTGGGAGAGTTCGATATAACTTATGCCCCGCGAACGGCCATCAAGGGCCAGGCCGCTGAGGATTTCATATGCGAACTCAGCCCGATGGCAGTAGAAGCGCATTCCGGCCAGTCCGAGGGCACCGAAACAGTTCAAGCCATAAAGGTCGAACCAGGCCTCCCCAGCGGTTGGAAGCTTTATGTGGACGGCTCTGTAACGAGTAAGCGGAGTAGAGCCGGCGTCATGCTAACCTCACCCGATGGCCAATCATACGAGTATGCCCTGCGATTCCTTTTCAATACTTCCAACA
Organism: Potentilla sterilis; assembly: GCA_963682095.1. NCBI lineage: Eukaryota > Viridiplantae > Streptophyta > Magnoliopsida > Rosales > Rosaceae > Potentilla > Potentilla sterilis. The sequence continues at coordinate 15,408,176 of OY821764.1, forward strand.
ACGCCGCTGAATATGAGGCCCTCATAGCCGGTTTGCAGCTAGCCAAGGAAATGGGGATCCCATCCTTGGAAGTATACAGTGACTCCAGTGTGCCAGGTACAGCCTCCTCGGCAGACATGTGTGGTAACCATTTTGGCGCCCGATCCCTGTCTCATAAGTCGCTACGGGGAGGATACTTTTGGCCAGACATGGCAGCAGCGTCGAGAAAAATATCAGGCGGCTGCCACAAGTGCCACATGTATGCCACTACACCTCATGCTCCGGCAATCGCGTTGTCAATTCTGTTGGCGCCATGGCCGTTCGCACAGTGGGGGCTAGACATCATCGGCCCTTTCTCAATAACTGTGGGACAATACAAGTACGCCATTGTAGCCGTTGACTATCAGACAAAGTGGGTCGAGGCGGAGCCCCTAGTCAAGATTACCGAGGAACGGGTAAAACAATTCCTATAGAAGAACATCTACTGCTGGTTCGGGGTGCCGCAGACCATAGTCACGGATAACGGGACACAGTTCAACAATGCTGATCTCATCCAGTACACGGCCTCCATGGGGACCCGGATGTTGTTCGCCTCAGTGGCGCACCCGCAAACCAACGACCAGGTTGAAGCGGTCAACAAGATTATCAAAAGTCTCCTCAAGAAGAAGCTCGATGACAAAAAAGGATGTTGGGCTGAGGAACTCCCCGCAGTTCTATGGGTCATCCGGACAACAGCAACCCAAGCAACAGGGGAGACCCCGTTCTGCATGGCATTCGGGAGCGAAGCGGTACTCCCTGTAGAGACCGACATGCCCAGCGGCAGGGTCGAGAATTAAGACACTGAAACAAACGCCGAAGGCATACGGCTCAACCTGGATCTCATTGAGGAGCAGCGCGACCAAGCGCATATGCGAAACTAAACATACAAGCAACGGGTCGCTCGATACTATGACAGAAAGGTCCGGAAAAGAAAGTTGCAAGTAGGGGATTGGGTGATGAAGAAAGTTCAGAAAAAGCCGCTGGCCTTGGAGCCAACGTGGGAAGGGCCCTACCAAATCACCTCAGCCGCAGGTCCGGCGACATTCCACATCATAGACACCGAAGGCATCTACTCCGCCCGCCCATGGAATATCCAGCATCTGCGGTTCTACCCTAAGTGAGATTACTGCCTTAAAAATGGACAGTACTGTATTTAGTCCCAACTTTGCAATACAGATAGTCACTGCCTTTAGAATGAACTACAGCTGGTTACAAAATAGATACATCTGCCAAGTATATCAGCGCCACCGGAGCCTCTAATCCCTGACCCACCAGCCTTGAGAGACCGCTCTTGCTCCAACTTCTCGGCCAAGGCTACCTCAGCCTCCATCCGCTCGGCATCAAGCCACCCTTTCTCCCTCCACTCCAGATACGCATCATTTATACCCTTCGCACGGGCGGTCTCCAGCATCTCTGCAAGTTCCACCGACTCCCGAAAATCGTCAATAGCTTTATCAGCGGCTTCGGCAAGTTGGGACTCTACGAGCTTCTCCCCTCCCTTGAGGACTGCTGTTACTTGGGTCTGCAGCTCCAAAATCTTCGCCTCCAATTCCATAATCCTCTCTTCCCGAGTGACCGCCAGTCGACCGGCCTCCTCCCTCTCCTCCGCAACCTTAGCCTCCGCCAATGACAGCTGCATGGTGAGGTCCTCCACTTGCCTCTCCAGAACCGGAGCCCCCTCACTAGGCTCAGCGGCGTAAAGGCTATGAACCAGCTGGTACAAGTACACAAAAGAAGAACATCAGCTCGTAGCACAAAAAGGGAGAGGGAGCGTAGAAGAACCTCAGTGCCACACAGTTACGCGATCAGACTTACCCGAAGACCCAATTCCACAGATTTCTTCCTGCTCTCGCCCGGCCGCACATCTCCGGGGGCCTCCCGATTAAGTCCCAAGGCCTCGATGGTAGATGCCACGAACCTACCAAAACCACCATCACCAGAGCCGCGATCGGCTTCCGGCCCAACGGTTTCCCTACTCCTTCGGTCACCGGTTCCCTCCGCCAGAACCAATACTGACCCCCCACCGGCCGAGCTTGACGCCCCAGTATCAAACATCCTCGCCCTCTTGGCCGGAGCTTCGCCAAGACCGCTTCTGCGGTACCAAGTCATCTCCGCTGCCTCTCTCTCCCGCGGGGCTCGTATCCCCACCGACCGCACTAGAGGTTCCAGACCTGGTGAGCCCACCGATCCTACATCATGAATAACAAGTGGGGCATTCTCCTCACCGCCCGGCCGCCGACCGTAGTGGGAATCCGGAAACATGAGCGGCACATGAGTACTATGTACCGTGCTCTCTAGGGTGTCCGGATCTACAACGATTTTCGAGGCCATCTCCCCCATCTCCATCAACCTCTGGGTCACAAGTTCGTCATCCGCCTCGACAGTCTCCTCGCTCCTACCAGCGAGCCGGGGGGCATTAGCTGCAAATCAATAAACCGAGCGGTTAGAATAAAATACGACCGCACAAAACAACAGTGCAAGGCACTTTACCAGGTTTCTTTTCCATCTCGCATATCTCCAACACATTCCACCGGATGAAATTGTAAGAGCTCCGGCCCAGACTGTCCCAGCAAACAAAAAGCCGGGTTATCCGTTGCCTCTCCAAGTCGACCAACCGGTACGACTGATCCCCGATAGCTTGATAAACCCCGGGCACCCGAAAGCTCTTCGAATTACGCTGCCACCTACCCCCGGCCATCACAACCTGTCTCCTCCAAACATTCAAAACCGACTACGGCAGGTGAGTGATGGGAGGATCGAAGTCCCGCGCGGCAAAATTGACACAGGCGGAGGCCTGGGCCTTTTTGCAGTAGAGAATCTTATACAGCGCCTGTAACTCATTTATCGTGGGTCAGTCCATGTTGCTAAGATTGAATAAGCACCCGAGACCAAGCAGCTGCCTCCACTGGTTGCTAGGAAGCTGGGCGGGGGAGACATTTATCAGGCTCAGCACGTACTGGACAAACTTCGGCAGCGGCAGAGATAGCCCGTGCCGAAATTGATCCTCAAAAACGGCAACCCAACCCTCCTCCGGGTTGCAGGCAAGTTCCCCGGGATGCAGGCCCCAGAGCTTAACGGAGGAGTCAATGCCCCACTTCGCCCGAAAATCCCTTATCTCGCCAGCAGTCATGCTTCTAGTCGGCTCGTCACAAAAAATCACCCTGTCGCCATCCAACAGCTGGTACCTCACGGACCCTCCCGTTGACGCACGGCCGGCACCGACAGGATTGGCTGACCTCCCAGATTCCATAAAACCTAAGAACAGAATTTACCCTACGCCCAGTTAGTTGTGTAGCAAGATAACAACACCGACAGACGACAGACGAGGAGCCGAGCTTCAGCAAAATACGACAGGAGGAGAGGAGGGGGGTGCGAAGCATCTTATAGGCGGTAAAACTACACCTTGTTGATAATTAGGGAAATCAAAAAGGAGAGGCAACCCCAGCCGCAGATTCCCTCCATCTCAGACCGCTCCCTACTGACACGTGTCCTAGCATCGATAAAGTTCCCACACCATCATAACTGATGAGACTGATGGGCTCTCTCCTTCATTGCATGTCAGTCATCTGTCCCGCCTACAAGCGGCAGTTAGGGGAGGTAGGAACGAGAACCGAGGCGTCCAGCCCCCCCCCCCCCCCCCCCCCCACTTCCCCAAGAGTCAACCTCAAATCAAGGAAAGGCACACCACTGGTTATGTAGTATTCAATCGGCTCCATGGCATCCAACTGGTTATTTAGCATTCAACCGGCTCCATGGCATCCTACCGGTTATGTAGTATTCAACCGGCTCCATGGCATTCCACCGGTTATTTACCATTCAACCGGCTCCATGGCATTCCACCGGTTTAGTCACTCTTCTTCGCCCTTGCGGGCTAGGACAAGCCAGCAACAACTCAAGGCTTCAAACACATGGGCTTTATAAACCCAGGAGAGTTTACATCTAACACATGCAAACTCTTCCAGCAGGCTAAAAACCCTGCATCACACTGAACTGTGATAAATATGGGGATCCATGGCGAGACTTGTTATCTCCACGCCACCCCACCGGGCAGATTGTTTCTCTAACACAGAACAAGTCTCCCCGCAGGCTAGAAACCCTGCACATTACCTCACGCTTATTTCAACACAAGCTGAGAAGAACTAGCAGGTGTTAACCGGTGCTTCAACATGGCCGCAACACCCCACTGGGGTACCTGTTGGCTTATTCCCCCCTCCAACAGGCCTCCCCGCAGGCTAGCAACCTTGTACATTACCCCACGCTTATTCCAGCACAAGCTGGGCCGAACCACCGGGCTACTCCCCGGCCTGCCTCACCGTTGGCAGCAATTTTACCCTGGAAACTTGGGGGACTCGTCCCGACATGGCAGTCCACCGGTCGAGCCCTCACATTATCATCCCATGCACTCGTCCGGGTTTCAACCCGCACCATATTCATTGCATGACGGACTTCAACGCCACAGCATCATCCCATGCACTCGTCCGGGTTTCACCCCGTTCCATACTCATGGCACGACAACGCTTGAGCACAATACCATTAGTATTGCAAACATACTCATAACTGTCTCACGTCATCATTAATAGGTACTCACATCACCAGGTTCACAGGAGGAGATCACATCTAGATTCATCAGTTTCCACTAGGCCTATGAGTTTGTGCAGAAACAAGAGTCTAAGGGAGGGCTACCAATCTCCTACTAAATCTAAGTGATAGTCGAAGATAAATTTAAATAATCAAAATGACATTTTAGAAACTTAAGTGACTAAATTGTCGATGAACTAAAACTTGAGTCACCAAAAGAGTAATTTTTTCTAAAAATTTATGTGGTAACAGACTTTCTTTTTCTTCCATTTTTTGGGGCGTTGTGTCAAAAACAAAAAAAAATAGAGTTTCGGGTCGGGGTGGGGTGTGGTTTGGAAATGGGGGTTATAAAATGAGCAATCCAGAACCTAATAAACGAATTTAGGCGCGATCAGAAACAAGAATGCGAAGCCAAAAGGAACCACCGTCGGCATCAGGTTTGCTCCTTTTCTCCTTCTCCGGTGATCAAACGCCGTGTTTCCTGTTTACTTGAAAGAATGAGAAGATTGTTAAGCCTTTTTATCGTTTATTGAGTGTTAGCTGTACTGTTTGTTTGGGTATCATTTCATGCTGTTAAGCTGGGATTGTTTAGACAGTTAGGTTTATGCATTTGATACTTTACTCTTAAATTTTCATTTCAGGAACTCTGGGTGACATATCACAGGAGGCTGTGGCCAAACTTGTCAGACGTGCAAATAGAACTGGGAAGAGGAAATGTGAGAATCAGCGTGATTTCATCGGACAGGTTCGTTTGATTTCTTTTTGGTCTCACCTCCATTTTATTATTATGCCCTTTTTTTTATTGATTGCATCATTTTCAGCTGGAGCCTGGGCCACAAAGAGACAAAAATGATGTCAATGGAAGAGTCGGATCCGATACCTTGGAGACTGAGGCTTGTAGGAGAGATGCTTTACGACAGGTATCTAGGGATGCCAAAGGTGATGGGGAAGAACTGAATGACTCAGATTGGGAAGATGGCCTAGTGCCAGTTTCAAATTCCACGGGTGGTCATGAAGTGACTATTGAAATAAATGAAACAACAGATTCCAGACGACGGAAACGTAGTCGTCGGGCTACGGTTGAAGATAAGGTACATCAAAGGTCTCTTATTTCATGATAATTCTAGTGTCCTGCACAAAGGATTAACGTTCTCCTGTTTTCTTCCAGGAAGTGGCTGAACTTGTTCATAAGGCTCATTTACTCTGTTTAATTGCACGGGGAAGATTGATTGATAGAGCTTGTGATGATGCTCTTATTCAGGTGGTTTCTGGTAATTAGGATAACTAAAATGATTATTATGAGAAAATCTAAGTGATTGCTCTATTGATGGTCTTCTGGAGGTTATTTATTGTATGTTAGTGTAACTATTGTCATCGTGATAATCCAAGCACATCAAACCATTGTCAAATTATATTTTTATGTATCATTTTACTCCATGTTTTTAAAGCTTAATAAAATTATTTTTATGTATCTCTTCCTGCATGTGGAAAGGGGCAAGGAAATGAGGATTTTTTTTTTTTTTCAGATATTATTGGGTACAGGAAATTACTAGCCTACTTCTTCCTGAGAAAATTTGATTACTGTGGCAGGCTTCCTTACTTTCTCTTCTACCAGAACACTTGCTGCATATATCCAAGGTTGCAAAACTTACTGCGAACCATCTGCTTCCCCTGGTCTGTTGGGTATGGTTTTAGTTTCACTTGTTATTTTCCTGCATTAGATATGTATACTTTGGTTCTAGGTTGACTAATGACTTATACTTTCTTGGTATTGATTGATGTGTTTCCACACTTCAGTTTCAAAATAATTTCCATGTTAGAACTACAAGTGTGATGAGATCATTCCATTCGGCTTTGAACTTTGCCCTTGAAACTCGTGAAGGGACTCAAGAAGAGGTGAGTATTTCCTGATACAATCTCCCTCAAGCGTTTCCTTTTATTTTTTTGTTTCTGTGAACTCCTGTGGGTCAGTTGTCTTATGTAGGCCTAGTCAAGAGTATTGGACATAAAGTGGCGCTTATGATTAATTGGATTCTATGATAAATATGGCGGCCGTTTCAAATTGAATTTTATTACTTGAGTAGTTGCATTGTTTATGTAAATCAATTACAGCTCTAAGGCGCCATTTTTGTTGCAGATTTCTGCACTGTCTGTGGCACTGTTCAGAGCTTTGAATTTGACAACCCGGTATGATATCTATTATACCCAAAATGAGAAAAATGGTATCCTTGCAGATAATCAATGCTTTTGAATATAACTATAAGTGAACAAACATTAGATTTTTGTCTTTATATTGTCATAACTATATCATCTGTTTTTATTTTTTGTTTCATTTTGGTGAACTTAAAGTTGTGGCTCATATGTCTTTATTAGACTATAACTTCTGAGTAAAGCACAATATCTCTTTCTTGGTATTCTCTGATAATTTTCGAAGGCAACGGTGTAATAGGAGTGTATTTGTGTTCAGCCCTAATTGTTGTACTCTAAAACTATGTAAAGTTTGAATTTAGTATATAGTTATACCTCGTACATATCCTTAGTTTCTAGTTATGATTGAAGAATGATTCTTCTATTATTTAGTTGCATTATTATATAGTTCAAATATAGCTTCCTCCAAGTCTTATTTAAATTTCTAAGTGACTATACTTCTGCTCCAAACATTGATCCTGCTCACTTCGAGATACTAGGCTGGTTGGTGGCAAATGAGAGATTGTACATGTGAGATGCTTCAATGAAGGAGGTCGCATGTTGTCTCTCGCCTCACTGATGTGTCATATGTAAACTGAATGGGGAGAATGCTAATCATATGTTTCGGCAATTTGAATTGGCCTCATAGGTTTGGCTAAAGTTGTATAGGGAGGCTGGGGGTAGCTTGGGAAGCATAAATATAGATTTCTGCTCTGTTTGCTCAAGACCGGAAAGCATAAATACGGATTTCTGCTCTGTTTGCTCAAAACCGTCCTGGTATTGAAGAAGGGAAGAATGCCCAAGTGCTGTGGGGGTCCGGTGTCCTTGAAGTCTATCAAACAGTTGGGTTGAGGATTTTGGGAGAGTAAGATATGAGCGATACCCTAGGCTTCTATTGGCAGCTTTTAATGTTTTAGTTTCTCTTGTACTTTAAGGGATTGGAAAGCAGCAGTAGCTTAAGAGTACTTTTTGTTTCTCTTTGTAAGGTGTCTTTTTGAGTTTTTGCTGATCTCTCTGTGGACTTGTCTGCTTACTCTGTGCCTCCACTTCTTTGTAATATAATTTGTTTCAAAAAAATAAATTCCATTCATATATATATATATATATATATATATATCCCAGTAATACTAGTGAACAGTGCCTTTTTTTCATTAAAAGTAGACAACTCGTCTACATTTGGTTGTTTTTTAACATTAGGTAATTCTTTTTTGAGTTCACTACTAGAAATACATAAACGGTTGTGATTTGTCTAAGTTTGAACCAACAGAATCAGTGTCATGACATCTGAATTAAGCTAAATGTATGCTCTTTACATCTAAAGGAAGTTGAAAACTACGAATGAAAAGATATCATGCTCCATCCTTGTATTACCATGTTCACATACATTTAATTTCAGGTTGGTGTCTGTTTTGAATGTTACCTCCTTAAAACCAGAGGCTGACAAGACTGACTGTGCTAGTAAAGATGCAAGCAGATCGAGTAAGGGAATATTTAGCACTTCAACCCCAATGGTGGCCAGAAGAAATGAGGTTCCTGTGTCTCCTGCTACAAGTAATGAGAGAAACTCTGTCGGTGAAACTCAGATGGTTTCATACAAAAGTAAGGATTGCCACCTTACCAGTACCAAAAGTCAGTCCTGAGGTTCTTATGCTTATGAGTTGAATAATGAAATGACAGCTACTGTAGGTTGTGAGGAACAGGATGATATCTCTGAAGCATGCCATACTAAGAAATCACAGGAATCAAAGAGAAAAGGGGATGTGGAGTTTGAAATGCAGATGCAACTGGCACTTGCCGCCACGGCAGTTCCGACTGTGGATGTAAAAATAGGTTCAGATAATAAAGAGACAAATAGTAATGTTGCGAAAAGAATTAGAAGAACTGTTTCTGAAGAATCACCAATTTCCTCCCAGAGTATCTCTATTGCAGTTGGATCGAGAAAAGAAGGATCACCATTGTACTGGGCAGAAGTGTACTGCAATGGGGAAAATTCGACAGGAAAGTGGCTGCATATTGATGCTATCAATGCAATTATTGATGGAGAACAGAAGGTGGAAGCTGTAGCTGCTACATGCAAAATGGCTTTGAGATATGTAGTTGCTTTCGCTGGGAATGGGGCTAAAGATGTGACACACAGGTTATTGTTTGCCTTTGATTTTATCTGAAATCAGCATTTTTATAAATATGGCATGCAGTTAAATTTTTTCTCTGAATGTTATATATTTTGTCATGCATTATCAGCTTCCTACTGCAAAATGTGTGAGTCATTGACAGTGGGTGTTCCTTGATTGAGACTAGTTCCAAGTCCAGACACTTCAGCCCCATTTGCTTCTCGAAATGGAAAACATTATATTTGCGTTCTTTTAAGAGTTGGGGTGGGGGGGTTTGTGGGGGTTGGGGTTGGGGAGAGTACCTTAGCATCCTTTTTCTTTTCACTTGCAGCATACCAACCCAATCCTCTAACACAAACAAGTCAGTTGAGGTTCTCTAGGCAGTGCAGATTACTGTTGGATTTAATTAAAGGCCTAGGATAAGTTTGTCTGCGTATCGTGATCTTTCTCCTCGCTTTTAAACATCTGGTTTCTTTGTCTGTCTGTGTGCATCTCTGCTATAGCCTATAGGAGTTGAATCCATTTCATTAATTGGGTAACAAGTGCAAAAAGAAGAGTCTCTGGCTATCATGATCTACCACATAAAGTTGTATTGTCCTAGAAGATGGTGAAGTTCTATTGTTAATCGGCTTTAGAGTTGTATTGTTCCTGTGATTGGTGCTTTATTGTTACTCAGCGGTATCAGCATGGTCATATAATCATATCTCAGGTACTGTCTTAAGTGGTATCAGATAGCACCTCAACGAGTAAATCCGATTTGGTGGGATCAGGTATTGGCACCACTGAGAGATTTAGAGGTGAGAGCAACAGGAGGCATGGTCTATTTGGAGAACGAACACATCGGTTCCTCATCTGAACATATTAGAGAAAACTTTTCCAACGTCTCTGGCAGTGCGGAAATGAATCATCTTTCAAGTAATGTCTACTTGAATGCGAAGTCTAGCTTAGAAAGCTCAAAAGAAACTGGAAAGGGGCTTGATGTAGAATCTTCTTCGAGGAGTTTTGATATTGCTACCAGGAATTCTCTCGAGGATATGGAGTTGGAAACTAGGGCATTAACTGAGCCTCTTCCAACGAATCAACAGGTAGTGAATTGGTATATATAATTCTGACAATGCTTCAATTACATAGTTACAAGGGTTTTAGTGTTTTACATTGTGCAACATCTGGACTCCATTTAACATCTGGATTTCCACCTGCAGGCCTATAAAAACCATCACCTTTATGCTATAGAAAAATGGCTTACCAAGCATCAGGTACTTCATCCGAGAGGGCCAGTTCTGGGGTTTTGTTCCGGTCACCCAGTTTACCCTAGGACATGTGTGCAAACTCTAAAGTCAAAACACAAATGGCTGAGGGAGGGGTTGCAAGTTAAACCAAATGAGCATCCTGTCAAGGTCTGGCTTGGTTGATAATATATGGAATACCTGGTGATGCAGTAAAACTGTTAGGTTATTTTTTGTTGTCATTTAGACATTTACAATAGCCTCACTCCTTCCATGTTGATCTTCCAGGAGTTGAAACGTTCTATCAAGCCTCAAAAAGTTCTTGAAGATGATGATTATGTTGGGGGTAATTCTATTGGAACTATCGAACTTTATGGGAGGTGGCAACTTGAACCACTACATCTGCCTCATGCTATTAATGGAAAAGTGCCAAAGGTATCACATCCTATATTTCTGTGGATGGGTATTGCAAATGCAGGGTGATGAATTAGCATCACTTTTCCTTGTATAGAAGTGGTTGATAATACTTTGCTTTTCCTTCAATGTTACATTGTATGTTTAGAGAAAGTCGGAATTCGCACTCTACTCACTTTAAACTGCATTTTCAACAGCCTCTGTTTTTCATTATAAACATACTTTTACTATGAAAATAGTATTTTAATACATTAGACTAGCAGTCCACTGACCAGTATAAGTAGGATTTAGGACAAGTAGCAGGAACCTGCACAACTAAACTATAGGACTCACCTTAACTTATATTTTTGCTGTATTAATTAATAAAACTGTGTTGATTGAAAGCAGTCTGAAATGAGTAATCTCTATGCTCCCCCACCCCTAATTTTTACAGCTTGAAAATGACATAATTAATTCAATATTTTGGTTCTTCCTCATTTCTTAATGTAGATCTATTATTACTGACTAAGAGCATATTTGATTTGTAGAATGACCATGGTAATGTGGAAGTATGGTCAGAGAAGTGCCTTCCACCTGGAACTGTGCATTTGAGGTTACCAAGGGTATTTTCGGTTGCCAAGAGATTAGAAATTGATTACGCTCTCGCGATGGTTGATTTTGAATTCAAAAACGGTCAATCATATCCTGTGTTTGATGGTATAGTAGTGTGTGCTGAGTTCAAGGATGCAATATTGGAGGTAAACTGAACTGCAACTTTTCAGTGTATAATGGCCTTTGAAAGTTTTTTTCTTTTCTGTTTGCCTTTTATATTCTGTGCTTTTATGAACAACTTGAACTGGTATTGGTAAAATGTTTGACATTTTGGCTCCTCTGAAGATGTGTTCCTTGTGCATTTGAGGTTGTGTATTTTTCTTCATTCAATTTCAAGCTTTCTGCTTTCAATCCTGACCAAAGCTGTTGTTCAATCATCCTTTAGGCTTATGCAGAGGAACGGGACAGAAGAGAGGCTTTAGAAAAGAAAAGATATGAAGCACAAGCTATTTCACGGTGGTATCAACTTCTGTCTTCCATTGTAACTCGGCAGAGGATACAAAACCGTTATGGGGAGTCTTCATCTAGAGCATCAGCTGAGACCGAAAATGTGAGTACTAAACTTGATGTACAGCTTGGTGGTGGTCAGAATGATGAGGAACCTCTTGCATGCCAGCAAGGAGGCCTACATGAAAATACACCAGATGATCCTACAATCGTGCTGGAAAACCATGAGCATGTATTCTTGACAGAAAACCAGAGTTTTGATGAAGACAACTTGGTAGTTACAAAAAGGTGTCTGTGTGGATTTTCTGTGCAAGTGGAAGAACTATAGCATGGCGGCCATGGCCTCTGAACTAATATTCCTCGGAGTTAAAATTATGGTTCTTGTTGCAATCTAGGAATATTTGAGAATTACCAGTTGAATGCTTTGCTATAATTTTCAACTCTTCTTTCAGGGGCTGGCCGCACAACGAAGAACGAACTACCATGTGTTTGACAGTCTGAGGTCCATATTTTTTAGGTAGAAGTCTGATGTCCATTTTGACTCTAATTAGTAAGGCCATACAGCGGTGTACAGAAAATTTGAGGCTATCCTTTTTCCTAGGGCTGGGCATGGGACGGGATAGGACGGGATTCACCTGATCGTGGTCATGTCCCGTGAGATTTTAAAAGGGACGGGACGGGACGGGATGAGATTAGACTTTTTGAAAAGTGATCCCGCCATACCTGTATCCTGTATGGGACTGGGATGGAACCAGGACCAAAACGGGATCCCGTCGCCGGCGGCTTCTTCTGAAGATTTTGGGGAGTTGCAATACAACCAAGGCTTCCAAGACAATACATAAACAATTGAGTTCTCAGGCCATGAATCAAGTCATCTCAAGCACTGGTTCTGATCAATGGAGGCCGCACCGCCTCTTTCAGCTTTGTCAAAGTTTGTGTTGTTGGAAAGTGACACTGGACCAATACTCCACACTAATCTAAGCTTTCTATACTCTTTGACATATTCTATTCCAACTCCTCAAAGCTATTAACAATAACCCAGATGATTCTTTTGTAGCTTCCTCTACTTCTCTGTGGAAATCTCTGAAGTCAACATTAGCCGGATTCAAGTGCGCTGGTGGTTGGGCTAAAGTAAGCTCTATCTCATCTGGCAAACCAGGTACCATAAATGGTTCTGATCCTGAAACTTTCTCCAGGACCTTGGACGTTTCTATATTATGGTTAGACAATAGAGTAAAGCAACTAGTCCCATCCAACGAATACCTTTGTATCCCAAACTTTTGAGCAATCTCACCTGTCCGTGGCAGGTGTTTGTCTGAGATAATGCAGCTCGCAATAGGTTTCAGTGTCTCAAGCAATAACTCTACTGGTTGTTGCAGCCTGCTAGCAATAGGTTTCAGTGTCTCAGGCAATAATTATTTTAATTTTATATTTAATACAGGACGGGACGGGATGCAACGGGATTCATTTAGTTGATCCCAATCCCGATCCCGTCCCGTTGTTTTAAAACGGAATCGGGACGGGACGGGACGAGATATGTATTTTTCAAACATGAATCCCGTCTCATCCCGGCAAATTTAGAGACGGGATCGGGATTTCGGGACCAAATGTCCAGTCTTACTTTTTCCCAAGAAATGTAAAGGGTGGTATATTTTTCTTTTCTTGCCTTTTGTTTTGTTTTGAGTCAAGAATGACAGAGCAAAGTAGAAAGGGAGAGAGGGAATGAAGATGTGAAACAGATTGGTTTGTCCTTTTTCCGAGTCATGGACTAGTTCAGTACTCCTAGCACCATGACCAACAATCAACAAAAAGGATTTCAAAATTTTAGATGGCCAAGTTATGTGACACCATTCGTGGCTCCACTAAACAGAAGATTGAAATAAGAGAAAAAAAAAATATAAGATAGATATAATGATCCATTCCATTAGTATCAAACTTTGTTACAGTGCTACCTTCCCCTGAAAACCACTATAGCAAAGAGACGCAAAGAGAAGACTTGAGCATTATCACCCACATTGTGCTACTTGCAAATAAAGCTTGAACAACACTAATCAATTCCACTATCTGAAATTTGGCACAACATTACAGATTACAGTGAAGACATGAAATCCCAATCACAAAATACCCAAATTAGCAGTCATGTCCTCTTGGACATACATGTAACCAGAAACCAGTAGAACCTCTAACAACAACTTCACTCCACATTGTTCAAGCAGGAAAGATCACCGACACAACTAAACTAACATAACTTTGAATCCTACACAGAAAATGGGGATATGGAGAGAGAGAGAGACTAAGAACACTAAAATAGTACCACTAATAGCACACTGAACATCTACTACTGAATGCTCACGTCAGTTGGTGAATCCTTCACCTTTGGAGGTCTACCCCTTGGCCTTCCAGTCTCTGAATCTGTTATGGTTGTTGAGCCACTTAAACCTCCAGTAGGCCGAGCCATTTTCCTTGGTCGTCCTCTAGGCTTTCCACTCCCTGTAGACGCCTTGACCTTTGGAGGTCTTGGGGGTGCATCAGGATCCTTAGGTGGGCGTCCCCTGGGCCTTCCTGAGACCAAGTTAACAGCCTCTGGCTGATCTGGATCCTTGGGCTTCGGTGGCCTCCCACGTCCCCGTCTTGGTGGTGCATTCGGGTCTGCCTTTGTGTAGTTGTTTTTCCAGAAGACCAGCTCACCACTATCTTTCATTTTGCTGAGGTGATCAGACAATATTGCAGAGTGTCCGGCTGGCAATTCTCCATAAGTTGATTCAATAAATCTTGATATTGAGGATTTGTTTGAGCCATTAGTCTCATTCAACCCTTCGATTGCCTTGAGAATCATCTGAAATACAAGAAACTCGGACATTAACAAAAACTTATTGCTTAGTTTCCTATAATCCCATTTCGTAGTTGCTTCCTTCTCCTCAACAAAAATAATCTAGTACTCAATGCAGACCGATGGTTCGAATTGGGATGACCATCAGTCTTAATTATGATTCCCAGAAAACCCAATTCTAGATTTTCTACTTTATTCAGTTTCAAATTCTGGAAAGCAGTTAAACATTATGAAATATTTATTTATTTTTTGACAGATTTAATTATAGCAAATTGATACCTTGGTAGCTCACTATACCCAGAATAACTGAGAGAGGGGGAAACCTAATCAATGAAACTTGATTTCTGATGAACAATAACATCCATCTAAATTTCTTAACATAATGCAGGAACCATGTTGAATTTTCATAACACGAAATCCAGATATGAACAAGGATTTCGAGAATTAAGGAAATTGAGAAGCTAGCAGCCAAAATTGCATAAGAAATGTGAGAAATATAGGAATAAGCAGTAAAAAAGAAAAAAGGAAAAAAAGAGTGGGAGTTGGAAAGAGAAGATTGGACCTCAGGATAGGGAGGAAGCGATGGTGGTTTCTTGACCTCTTCAGTCGCCATGAGATTTGCAGACGAAGAAATCTTAACTCTTTCTTTCTTCTGTGTTGTGTCTCTGATACTCCTCACTTCTCAGCCTACAACACACCTTGATATTTAAATTTTCAGAATATGTTAAAACTTTCAAGGAAACAGAAGCCAGATTTAAAGGATAGAATTAATTAATAATTCCAATGGACGGCTGTGAATCATGGACTGGACAATGCAACGGTTCAAAGAGCCTCTTCTGTGCCACCACGCGGATCGCTCACGTGCCAGATATTTACCATCATTTTCTTTCTTTCTTTCTTTGGCAAATTGTTTCTTTTCTTTTTTTGAACAAGTAACGCAATTGCTGCTTTTGCTCATCATTTATCATTCATCACTTCTGCAAAGCATGTCGAATTTGAACCTCGCGAAACCAGATTGACGTTGGCTGATGATGAATGATTTTCGCAACTGCATAGTCCAAACTCACTCTCAAGTGGCCGTCTCTGAGCTGCACTCACCTGATTACCTGAACCTTTGAACATGAAAATGTGCTTGATGACATCCTTAGTGTAATGAAAACAATGCCCCTCAACTGCAAATGCAGTGACACACAAACTAGCTAGTAGGACTGGGCATTTGGTCCCGTAATCCCGATCCCGTCCCTATTCTGTTCCTAAATAGGACGGGACGGGATTGAAGTTTGAAAAATGCATATCCCGTCCCGTTCCGGTCCCGTTCTAAAACGACGGGACGGGACCGGGATCAATTAAATAAATCTCGTCTCGTCCCGTCCCGTCCTGCAGAAATAAATATAAAAATAATTATATATATATATATATATATATATATTGACTTGATCTCAGCCGTTGAATCAAAAACTAAAATACATTCTGATAAGAGCGCAAAGTGTGACGATATTAATGAGTATATATCCCATTTTAGTCTTGTTTTTCCCTTTGTTTTGTGTTTTTGAGTCATTGAGTCATTTTGAGAGTCTTGTAGAGTGTTTGGTGTGAAATAGAAAGAAAATGCAGAATTCATGAAGAATCCTAATTGGATAAGGTATGTTGAGATGGATTTGGGTCTAGACCCATGGGCTTGAGCTTCAAGAGAAAGTGTATTAATCTGAAAATATTTTTTTAATTCTCTTTATATTCTCTAAAATAATACTGATTTTCTCCTTCTTGTTTGTAGGGAAATATGAAGACTTAATGTGCATTATGAATTTTGACTAAGTAATGAAGGCTGAAATAAAAGAGAGACATAAAGGAATTGAATGAGCCTCATAAGTGTTACATTTCAGTTTTGAAATTTAAATAAGCAGCTCATTATGTGAAATGAAAGCCATAAGTGACACCATTATAAGAAATTTGAACTGCGCAATCTCATCCGTCCAAATTGTGAAGGGCATGATCGACAAAAACCGACATTTGCTCCTCTATAAATAGGAAATGTCTACAACAGAATTGAGCATCACTTCCTTACCAAAAACCATACCAAAATTCTGCCAAAATTCCTCCAAGTTCATACAGAAAAATACAAGCCAAAAATACCATCACCACCTCCAAAATATTGCACCATACCTAAGCCTCCATCCGATTTCACCACCCTTTGTCGAAAGTCTTCAAAGGTTTTCTTCAAAGTGTAATTCATCCTCTCATGGCTCTGTATTATTTCTGTAAATTTACAATTTTTTTAATGAATATTGTTTCGATTTTGGTTTTGTTTATCAAGCATGGATTTCGGTTTCATTGGATTTCTATATAATGGTTGTACAAACTTGAACATGTAGTGATTCGTGTACTTTGAATATGGCAGAATATTTTCGTGTGAATCTTTGATTTATTTGATTAATTTTCATGAATTCGAGCATCACAAATCGTATGCTTGAGGGTTGTCTTGGCCATGGCAGTACCTTAGGTGTCGATTTCATACACCAAAATAATCTAAATTGCATTATACGCGAAGTTGTTGTGGTCTAGGTTATTTAATTAGGGCTGTAATAATTCTGAAAATTTACATGTTAATAAGGTGAGGTGATCGACGTCATAGTTGTTGCATGTCTCTAATTCGGCTTATTGTGCTTATGTACTCTTTGTGTTTAATTTCTACGCGAAGTGTCTTTAAACAGATTAGCACCATGTTTAGGATTATACGCGAAGTTAATTCTAAATACTTTTGAAGTCTTAACGATTAGATGGACCGCGAAGGGCTCTAATTAGAATTGGAATTGAATAAACCTAGCTAGGATGAATCAGATTTGCTGACTTGTTCATGTGCATGCGTTTGTATGTGTTCTTGAGCAAATTTGTGTTTTGTTTTGTGTGGAGAAATTGATCATTTGTATATATATAATTTAGATTTAAATTAGGGCAGTAGGAATATTAGGTAAAAACTTTCAAAACCCCTCATTTTATTACCTTAATAGTTTAGAGTACCCTACAATCTTCGGACTGAACGATCCTTACTTATATTAACGATGACATTTTTGCAGGGTTAATTGCGAGGCTAATTTCAGCCGTATCACATTGAACCGTTGATTCACTTTGAACCCTATCTCACTCATCTCAGTTCCTCAGTCTCCTCACTCTCCTCGACCAGTCGACCTCGAGTCCTCACTCAGCCTCTCACCTGAGTCACCTCACGTCCTCACCTCTCCTCTCAGCTGATCCTTCTTCCTCTCCCGTCAAGTCCTCCGAGCCCAAGTCCTCCGATCCCAAGTCCTCGGCCGGTCCTTCTTCGTCTCTTGCTCAGCGCTCGCCATCCATCTCCATGAACCTCATTCTCCCGCCGCCGATTTCATCTTCGTCGTTTCTCTCTCTCAGTTGTCTCTCTCTTCCATCTCTCCCCGCGACTGATGGCTGCTCCAACTCATTGAAGGTTCGATTTAAGATTCGATTGAAGGTCTGATTCGACTGATTGCTTCGATTATCAGCGGGAATCCGATTCGAGTTGGTTCGATTGAATTGGAGTAAACCATTGAAGCAGAGAAGTAAACCAGGAATCCGATTCGAGTGAAGATCTGATTCGAGTGAAGGTCCGATTCGAGTAGAATTGCCCTAAATTGGAGTGACCGGTGCCCCCCTTCCGCTCTACCTTGACAGTTCAGGTTTTGATAATATTTAACTTCTTGCTTCTTCTGCTTCTTAAATTAGGAAATAGTTATGAGTAAATAAGATTTATGCATTAGGATAATAAAATCTCTGAATCTGGAGCTTTTGTTTTGTAATTCTGTTTTGGCAGAAAATAGTTGGTTATCATGTGAAGGACAAACTATTATCATAAATCTTTATCATGAACCTTGGTATGCAACCTCTATTTCTGGTCCTTCGATTCCTGATGCCATGGAGTAGTTGTAGCATAACTCCGGAACAAAATGAAATTTACGAATTTTGTTAATTACTTCTCGTTCTTTATCTTAAGGTTATTGAATTCAATGCTCATTATTGCTGATCATGGACTATGACATTTTCTACTTTGTGGGAAAAACTTGTTGGATCTGATTTCATTTTGTCCTCCCTCCCCTCATGATTTGAGTTATGTGCTTTTCTTGGTTGAGCATTCTTAAAACAATTTTTCATGATTGTTGGAATTTCGTATATCCAAAATGTACTGGATGATGATTTCTTTGAGTCACGGGATCCCGTTTTGGTCCCGGTCCCGTACGGGATCCTGGGCCTGCGGGATCACTTTTCAAAAAGTCTAATCCTGTCCCGTTTAAAATCTCACGGGACAGGACCTGGATCAGGTGAATCCCGGCCCGTCCCGGCTTATGCCCAGCCCTAATAGCTAGTGAAGCTTTTGCTCAAAAAAATTAATATGATAATTACTTTTATTTTTTGAAAGGGGGACTTTTCTTTTATCTTATGTTAGAATGAAGTTATTATGAGATGTGGTACTCTTTTTCTCCTTTTACTTCATTTCTCCTCCCATCACTGCAGCAGTTATCTCTATGAAAGTTTATAATGAAATCTAATAAGTTCTAATTAGAAAGGGAAAAAAAAAAAACCAATCACGGTGCCATTCAAATTAATAAGCAAGATTAGTCCTGCTTCCAAACGCAGAATGACATGATGTTTTTTAAATAGTAGTAGTTCGATCATGATAGAGACCAAAGAGTTACATATACATGGATACACCTACTGTGCATGGAAATCCCACAAAAACAGAAAAAGAGAGAACAACTAGCTGTAATGAGAGAAACTGGTAAAGGAAAACCAAAAGGATTCAGCTTGAGTGGGTCTCAAGTAACTGCGTCTATTATAGGGACAGTATCACAGAATCATATTTCGTACACACACACAAATACACATATTCTTCTTTTCACCTGTGCTAGGTATCAAAGAGCTCTTGCAAATTCATGGACATGAAATTGATCATTGTTGTACTAGTTGAGCCCGAACAGATGCTAGCTAGTTACAGCTTCAGCTGCAGATTATGGAATTGCTTATGCACCTGCACAGTCACCAAGCTCAAATTAATGTAACTATCGGATACAACCATAGTTAATCCTATGTACATCTGATTTTTTGGGATCCATATCAACTAAGATAGAATTTTGCTATCATCAAACTGATTTTATGTTTTCAAGAAATTCTTTATTGTCTCCAAATTGCTTTTCGTAAAACAGACATTCCTACATTTGGTATCAGAATGACTATTACCTCTTCTCATTGTTTCAGTTACCTGCAGCTTCATCTACAGGATCATTTATGTGTCTTATGCGGAGTTCAACATCCCTCAAATCCCGGAGATGTTGCAAGCTCTCTTGAAGAAGATCCATTCCCTTATTGTCTCCCTGGTTTATGGAGCTCATACAGTGCTTTAGAAACTCCCTGTCTCCTTCAAGAGCTTGTAGCCATAAACATGATCCACCTCTTCCTCAATGGCTATTCTTGTATCATGCAATTCAGAACTGATCACCGAATTATGCATTGCAATAGATTCAGTTCTGACTTGTTTATCATTTGTTAAACCTTCTTCAGTTTCATTATCCTCAGCTGCTACACCCAAAAGTGGAAGAAGCCTCTTTGCCATGGAAGCCAATGTTATTTTCTCATCTGATATTTTTTTTTCTTCTGGACTGCTGAAATTATGATTGTCTTCAATGTTTTTGGTGCTGTAATTCGGGCAATGCTAAACTAATTTAGCTTCCTGAGAGTAGTCACCATTTTCACTCAACACTATTAGCCTATCTTCCAATGCTTTAAGCTGATCCAGAATTGACAGCCTCTCTTCCTGGATACCTGCCAATGAGTCATCAAGAATGCTCATCTGCTTGACGCAATCCAGAGCCATTTCTTCCAGGCTTGGAGCTGCAGCCTCATCTGCATTATAGGTGTTTTTACTGCATTCTTCAGGGAAAGAACTATCTTCATCCCTTGCTTCACAGTTAAGATCGATGGATAGCGCATCACTATCCCAAGATTGGCTGCAAGAAGAATTTCTACTCTTTATACTTCCATATTTGGCTCTGCTCATGACCCGTATCTTCTCTTTTTCCTCATAATCTAGGACTTTCTTCTGATATATTTCCAATTCTTTCTCTAGCTCTTGTTTTTCCCTCTCCATTTTGTTCATCAACTCATTCAAAAGTTGCAAGGCTTCCTGATCATACTCAGATTGTTCTTCCATCATTCTCTGATATTGCAGTGCCTCCATCTGCATTGCTGCCTTCTCTTCTTGAAGCCTTGTTATCATAGCCATAGTCTGGTTGGCAGCAACGGCAGAAGCACTTCTCTCTTCCTCTAGTTCTGCATATAAAGCACTTAAAGCTTTACTTTCAGCCTTCAACGCTGCTTTGAGCTGTTCAATGGTTGTTACAGCTTCTCCACCATCCGTCACACTTGCCATACTTCCATTAGCTGCCCCATATTCGTCATTTTCATTCGTCTTCTTGTACAAGTAATGGACACTGTGTATACAATTTTGTCCGCGTACCAACCTCTCTTCCTTAGGTTCACTAGGCTCTGTACACATGCAAAAATTCCCTCCGATTTCTTGAGCATTTTCTGTTACTCTTGTTTTCTCTTGCAACATTGATTTTCCTGTACATAGTTAAACCAAATTATCTTTAAATAACACAACTAATTATAGTACTTAATATCTTTCAAGAAAATAAAGTACTTTTTTCTTCTATTTTACTCGTTGAATCTTCAGATAAGATATCAATTTGATCGAGACTTACCGGCATCACTGTAAGCCGGGAATGAATCAGGCACATTGGATATTTCAAGGGATGGCAGTGAAGAATCCTCTAGTTCTTGAGGCTGATCAGCTGCATGGTCTGAAACTTGTGTGTTTGACAGATTTCTTGGTATGACGGCCAGAATTCTCTCTTCCTTAGATGCTGCATATTTGAATAAGTAAAGAACGTTTCTTTTTCTGGAAAATGTAGATATCTAATTTGTTATTATGAATAATTACAATTTTTCTGTACCTGGTGGATTTTTAGGTTCTTTGGTATCTGTTAGTCCTTCAGTGTCAACCGACAAAGTTGGAGCTTCTGGAGCAGTGACCAGGTCATCACATAGCTTGCCAACCAAATGTAGATTTCGCTTTTCCACTTGAGCAACAGATGAGTCTTCAGTAAATCCCTTGACCATCTCCAAGTTCTTAAGTTCTCGATGACTTGTATTTGCTCCACTCTTATTTAACATGAGCAATGCTGCTTCCCCTGGAAGTTGATGTTCCGATTCGATCTTTAACTCGGACTCAAAACATCCTTGATGATCATCATCATGTTCCTGATATTTTAAGCTGTATATGAATCCTTGGTCTACTGAAGTTGAAAAATCAATTGAATCAGAAGGAATGAGGCTGCAACGAAGATGGTATGGTCTGTGACTCTCTGAAGGAAGAGGGGTAGTTTCAAGAGAGTGATCTTGAAAGCAACAGTACTCAATGGTAGTAGCATTGGAAGATTGATGGACAAGTTTCTTACATCCATTTCGACAGTAGTGCTCTTCTGCTGTAGTGTCTCTTAAGCTAGAAGTTGTCTCCATTTCATAGCCATTTTCGCTGTGGACAGACATGCTATCAGGTTTTGTTGTGCCTTCATTGTTGTCATCACGCACGGCTTCTACATCTGAGTCTCCTTTCTGAGCACACTCCAATGAAAGAGGAGAAAGTTTGGAGCTGAAGCTCTCACTGCAGCAAGAACAGATGGAAGGTTTGTTCTGATCTTTGTCACTCAGCATTGAAATCAAATGGATCCTACTTTGAGTAGAATTTTCTCTGCAATTTGGTTGAGAAGAAAAGCAGTTCCAACACATACTATGTGATTCAGCCAGTCTTTTATGATTGAGACAGTAACCCAGTTTAGATATCTCATTGGCATGAATCTCACATACAAGATCTGAGTAAGACTTTTGTGGTTCCAACATGTGTTCAACTCTAGAAGAACACCAGGGACAAGGTGGTTTGAGGCCAAAGTAGTTGGCAAACTTTGTGATCAAGTAGCTGAAGAAAGAGTTGAGGAGGAGGAGTATTAACAGCACCCATTCGAGGACTGCATAGACTAGGAGTAGAATGAACCTGGGACTTTTCCTCTTCAACATGGTTGCAAACTTGTCGGCCTCCATGGATGTAAGCACAAAAGCTCAACAACCAATAGTTTCTACCAGATAAGAAAACTGAAAGAAAATGCAGGCACAGTTCACTTTTCTCTCCAAGATCAATTTATTCTGTGAGAGAGTGTAATTTATCAAATTGTTCATAATATTATTAATATTTGCCATGTCTTATATATCATTAAGTGACTAGCAGGGAATGATGAAACATGGGTTGTCAAGAGTGGCAGGCATGATGAAAAAAGCACCAAGAGAAAAAGAAAAGGTCTTTTAGTTTTTTAAAGTAACGCATGAATATAAGAATCACAACAAAATAACCTATGGGGTTTAATGTGGTACAGGAATCATCCCTCCCTAAATTATTGATTACATAACCTGTGGGGATTAAACCATCCGATACAAACTCATTATTTTTTCTGGTACATCTATTTCTGCATGAAAGTCAAATAGCAACGTCTAATAATCATAATATGAAGGCTTCAATGCAAAAAAACAAAAAAATTTAAAAAAGAGCATTATGTACCTGAAGAACATAATTTTGATCAGCACCCAGTAGAAGTAACAAATTTGACTCGACATAATGCAATTGATTTCCGAGATTTCAATAATAATAATAATAATAATATTAACAATAAAATAAAACTGTAGCATATATTTACACGAGTTATAATGACTTATTGTAATTAGCAGTGTTTTCTTCTTTAATCCTAAACTAATCAAAACCTCTAAGTAGGATGGCAGAATATCTACACTTAAATTGTCTAAATTCTATAATCTTTATCGGAGTTATTATCAGCTTCTTGGTCTTCCCCTTTCTCATCCATGCTATACTGGTTCATTGTAAACCTCCAGCTATCTCCTTCCTCTATCTCCCATTGTTTCTTAAGTTCATAGATTGCTTTAGTTGCTGCAGCAGCAATTGCTGGGTTGCTATCTTCTGCCAGTCTCTAAAAGACGATTGATAGACATGAGTTTCTGACATCATTATAAGAAAACATAATGATATTTGTTATTTGACATCACTATAGGAAAGCATATTGATAGACCTGCAAGGCTCCCATTCCTGCATTACCCAGAGTCCACATAGATGGAGCTGCAGCCAAAGCATTGGCTAATGCTTGCCTATATAACAGGAGCAAAAATATTTTAAAAAACAAAAAAACAAAAACAACAACAAAAACCAGAACAAGGGAAAATTGGATGATGTATAGTATAAAGCAATGTAAGACTACTTAAAGCAGACATCAAGGGAAGTAAAATAAATACATCAGATAGCTTATCAGTTTCACATCTTAGGTCATTTAATGATATTAGTCTAAAAGCAAAATTTGTTTTACATAGTTTAGGATTGTTTTGAAATATATAATGGGTGGCAATGTACAATAAAATGAAAAATGAATGTCAAAAAAGAACAAAACTCCTAAGATACTCTCAGAACTATTGTGAAAAAGAAGTGCAAAGTAGTTCCAACTTCCAAGAACATACAATTCCATTATATTCAACCTTTATGCTGCAAGGGGTTTCAGGATACCCCCTCTAGAACAAATTCAGCCTTGTACTATTGCACATGCATCGATTTGAAGATGAAAGCATATTGTACAATTGGCATCATATTCTTCTTCCATTATTTATTTCTCACAAATTTAAGACCAAATACAAAGCTAATGAGGGGAAACATCTGCATTTATCAAGTTGAAGGGGTGAGGTGACAATGTCAAAGGACCCTATAAGATACATAACACCAATGCTTCAACAGCTTACCTTGTACTGATATCAGGGGAACTGGAACACTCTGCCAACAAGGACACACTACTTTTACTATCCATGGCATCAAGATCTATAAGAGTTGCAATTAACAACTCGAGCTGCTCAAGATACAAAAGATTATTTAAATAAGCTCAACCTACTTTTACCATCCAAAACCAACCAGAAATTAATTACTCAGCCAAATCAAGAACATAAATACATGCGAATATGAACCTCTTCAGGATCAGTATAGTCAATTCCATCAGCTTCAGAGAGGGCAGATGCTATACTCCAGTAAGCTTCCTGTACAGTACCATTAATGCAAGTATAAATGTTCTAACTCTTAAGCAACAGAGTAGGAAAGGGGAAAGGAGAAAGGTACCTGAATTGCTGTAATCTGATCACTAGATACTACCCCAGGAGGGAAATTAAGAGCAATGCCATTCTTTTCAAGCATTATACGCCCCAGTTTATCATTTTCTGATTGAATACCATTTACTCTCTGCAAAGGACTGGATGTCAACAAGTCAAATTATGTTATCAAAGGTAACACTCAATACAAATAACAAAAAAAACAAATAAATTTGAACAATAACAAATTTGTTGTTGTTTTTTTTTTTTTTTTTAGGAAAAGTTGAACAATTACAAATAATACCATCAAAGGTGTGTATAGTATGGGAATGGCTCCAGGGAGCCAATAACAATTAAAGTTGAACAATAGCATAAGAAACTTACAAATTGTACGTTTTGCTCACCATCATGTCATGAATGTCTTTAACAAACTGTAAAAAAAAAATAAAAAAATAAAAAATAAAAAAATAAAAAATAATGAAAAATAACACAGATATGCTAATAAAAGAAAACGAAACTATATCACTATCCATGGAAAATAATGTAAAGAGATATGAAAACTATAAACATTTTATCTAACAATTGTCTGTGACTGCTTGTAAAGAAATTAAGTTCACCTCCAAAGCCATTAGGGCATCTTGCATCGCACGTTGTTTGGCACGGATGTCAGCACGGCGCAGGTCAGCCTAAAAATTTGTCAATAAACACCGTAACAGGTTAATACTCGTAGAAGCAAAAGTGTGTGTGTGAGAGAGAGAGATATGCAAAGTTGGGGTAAAATTAATCATATCAAAGAGAAAATTCTTACTAATAGTAATAAAAAAAAACTGAAATACACATAATTTCAGAGCTCCCCTTTCCAGTAAAAGAATTACAATCCTTATCATTTTCATCATCAAAGATAAAAATACAATTTGCATACTGTGATGTACAAATAACATACCAGTGTATTTAATATTATTTCTTCAGTCATCAGTTCTACCCTGACTTCATTGATTAATTTCTATTTGAATAATTAATCTTTTTATTTCCATGTCTTTCCACCTTTTCTCATCTTGATCACTGCCATTCATCCTCCTTTATCCTTAAACAATTATAATCCATTGTAATTTACTGCTGCAGTCATCAGTTCTTCCCCGACTTTAAACCCCTTGGTTAATATTTATATAAATAATTAATTGTTTTATAACTAAGTCCTTCCACGTTTTCTCATATCGATCACTGCCATTTCATGTAGATCACATCATCAGTTAGTTGTATACCCCTATTTCAACACAGTAAAAAATACCTGGGAAAGAGAATTAAAGGGTGAAGAGAACAGGAGGTGGGGTGGGGGACTGATGAAGAGAGATTAAAGAAAAATTAAAAATTTACATCCATCATAAGTCTACATTTTCCAAAAAAAAAAAAACGGGTCGACATTTTCAATGTGCCTAGTCATAAGAGGCAAATAAAATGAAGTATCTATCATGTACGGCAGCCCATCCTATGAGGTTGGGAAAATATGTTACCTCTAAGGCTCCGTCACTCCAATGCTTATCGGCAACACTTTTCAACCTAGACTCTGCTTTGTCTTTCAATATCTGTGGATCATAAAGAGCTATAAGCCGTAAACCAAAAACAGCCAGGTAATGGGTGTTTCTTCACCTCCACAATAAAATTTGAATTTTCATACCCTAGCAATATGATGAAGGCGCTCAGCTTTCTTCTTCACCTTACGGTCAATTTTTTCAGTATCCTCTCTTGCCCGAGCTACAGACAAGAACACAGTAAGAAAACCATAGGCACACTCTCTTATTAAATGGTTGAAGCAAAGAGATGACTTTTTTTTTTTTCCTGTGCACTATGTTATTACACTGGATTTATTTAGGATAATGACCATAATAGCAAACACCTTTTTATAAAGAAGCTGAAGTTCAGATAGCAGAACATCTATCTAATATGTATGTACACTCGTACATATGAAATGGCTACTGGCTTTAAAGAAAAATGGGTCCTAAGTGATTGGTATCAACCATTCAACTGCATTACGAGGTGGCAGGATGAGACTACGTCCCTATTCTATTTTACTTTTTTTTTTTTTTTAATGTGCAAGTTCACTGTTGGTATGTTTTATGAGTAAGTCCAACTTCCATATTGAGCTCACTGAATTAAGCAAATTGATTAAATGAAATGAGTGAACACAGTAGTAATAGCAAACATTGCAGGAATAGAACTAGCAAAA
Source organism: Potentilla sterilis (assembly GCA_963682095.1). Lineage (NCBI taxonomy): Eukaryota > Viridiplantae > Streptophyta > Magnoliopsida > Rosales > Rosaceae > Potentilla > Potentilla sterilis. The sequence continues at coordinate 15,435,050 of OY821764.1, forward strand.
ATGAAAATCATAGAGGTAAGTGAATTTTCAAAAAAATAATTACAATATCTGCATTATCTAAATTGTATGCCAACAAAATTACAAAATTACAAAATCTACATCATATGTCAACATAAGTACATGCAAGAGTGCATTAAAAGAAAGAAAAAAAACGCATTTCCAAAAACCCACAAGAAAATCTCATGACAATGAACGAGAATGTAGAAGAGATTTACCATCAAGCTTAAGAAACTCTGACCCAAGAATAGCAACATCTTGACGTGCACGAGCATCCAATCTTAATATACCACTGGAAAGAATTAGCAAAGCATGAGTAGTGTTCTCGGTGCATGTAAATATCATTGAACACCAGACATTACATGAATGGAAAAGGCATGTCATTACAATATTCACATTCTTTATCTTTCGTCAACCATGCAACCTGACTATTATTATGCATAATTCACAGAAAATAATATGATGCTGCAAATTTTGCATAGATGCTGATTTCTTTTGAATTCCTAAAATCAGCAGCAACTTAACCATGCATGTTCTTTTCTAAGTGCTTAAACTATAAAGACGAGAAACTGATGATAAAAAATTACTGCAGTCTCATCTTGAAATAGTATATTACTGAATATTACCGAGACAGCAGGATAATGTCATTGCGAGCCCTTTCATTTACAAACTTTGCATCATTGAAAACAAATTTACAAGCTTCAGTTAAGCCCTGACTGGAGCTTATAGTTCTCTCAGGAAAGATTTGACGTTCATTTTTGTCTCCGATCTGTGACCTGACATACAAAAAGGGTTTGCATTAGGAAGTTCTTTAAATGACACCTTGATAGAACATTACAGAAACTAATTTAACTAAGAGTTTCACGTGCTTCGATAAGAGAAATATCATATTCATTAAAACTTCAGAGGTCATATATAAGTAATCTTTAAATTTGAGAACACATGACTACATAAAAAGATTAATAGTATGGATTAAAAAAAAAGATTATAAATCCACGCCACTATTTACCAACTTTCAGATATTATTACAACTGTTGACCTTCAAAAACCATATCATCCTCTCTTCACATAAAGAAAACCGAAATGGCCAAAATTTTGATCTACATAGAAGATGCCACATTATCCAACTCTCTCAAAGTATCTAGATTTAGGTACATGCCACTTCAGCTATTTACTAGCTTTCAGATACAGTTAGCATCTAAAACGTCAAAGCCAAAGTAGAAAAGCTTTAAAAATGACCCAAATCTACTCATATAATTCACAGAACCCCCATATTATATTGGAAGATCTAAAACTACAAGAGAGCAAGACATGCCAAGGTTGAAAAAAACAAGCTTGTTACACATGAAAAATGATATACAAAGAATGGAGAAATTCCATGTGGACACAACAGTTAACAAAAGAGTGAAGGCACAAGCTTCATGCAATGGGAATCCCTCACAGAAATCCATCGCACATCTACATTATGTATTCACAAGTTTCAAATTATAGATACAGATCAAAAACACAAAACCAAAGTTAGTTAACGAGTTTGAAACAATAACACTACAGATCTTGAACAATTTGCAAGGAAGGAATGTCCATCTCTTGTTGAAGGTAAAAGAAAAATAAATACAGTCTTAAACAGATATGAGCTGTCTGAAAGTAAGTCGTAGTTAAACTCAAGGTCTTGCAAGATGAAAGCAGAAATGAAGGATTTGCTAAAGCAATTGAGAGCATGGTGGTGTGACATAAGAGAAGGGAGGAGAGATAGAGGTCACAATAATTAATGAGTAGGTAAAGATGAAACTAAAATTCAATTTGAAATCTTGATTCTTACCTAGTCTTCTCTGCACTATCACCATAAGTCATAATGTCATCTTTTTCTTTGGTATTATGAGTTCCTCTTGAAAGGTGTGCGACAATCGATCTTTGAGAAACAGTGAAACTAACTGGTTTACTAAACATACGCCACGACCCATCATTAGAATAGTTATTTTTTTCTGTCAATAGACATCCATAGTTTAGCTGCCTGAGTTCCACTCCTTGACTTGGGCAGTGAAAGTTATTCCATTGCACTGACTTGGAAAAATTACTTGCTATTCCGTTGCTTGCAGAAAGTGCCATGTTCTGATCACCACAAGAATGAAGTCAATACTTCCCTCACAATATCTCAAACTTCAGTGGCCATGGACATATGAAACAAGCAAGTGTTATACACCGTTTGGCATAAATAAAACCACAAATAACCACTATATTTATAATTAACATGCCTCTGCACAGTATACACCATATTTTTGATAGGAACATCTTTTTCACACCCAGAATATATTGCAAACTTGCGGCAAGAATGAATAATTAGCCTCAGAATCGATCTCTAGTACAAAGTCCTGTCCTAATCTTTCTTTTTGGTTATGGAATGAGTGAAGTTTGACATGATCAAAATCATGTTGGGTACATAAATAAAATCTTCTCATTTGTTTCTTCAGTTATAACCCACACCTATACACTTTGGTCTTTGTTGAATTTAAGTGTAGTTATAATTTCCCAGTATTACAATAGTATATCAGTTGAGTTTGGGGAAATAGAAGAATGTGGCATGTGGGCATATCATCAGATGATAACCAAAGATTCAGCTCAAGATTAGAGTTAAGATTGTACAATAGTAATGGGTCCAGCGAAATTGTTGGCCATGTATGCATAACAAGCTTAAAACCAAAGTGCATGAAAGGAAAGCAGCTCAGTGAAAGAAGAAGAAGAAGAAGGAAATGGTACTAACCTCGGCGAGATGATGGATGATAATGATTATGTTGATAAGACTGAACTGTTTCCAGAGAGAGAGAGAGAGAGAGAAGCCCCCGAAATTTGAAGCCACGGAGAAAGAGGACGAGAGCCACAAGCGCTTTCTGTGGCCCCCCGATTGCCAACGCTAGCGTACAAGAACGAGGAATTTTATTTATTTTCTTTTTCATCTTGTTGTGCATTTTTCACTTGCTGCACCTAACAATATGTTATTTGCCAGACGTTATGGATTGGAATTACCACGCAACTCTTTGCGCAACGACAGAAAACCTCATCCATTTTAGACAACTCATCATGGGACGGTTCGGTTTTACTAAAAAAAAATAGGAACCACACAAAATATTTTTTTACATAATTCGGTTCGGTTTTTCATTTTTTTTTTTTTGAGAACCGAAAGGAACCGAACTGCAAAATTTTCAGTTCAATTCCTGCGGTTCCTCGGTTCCTCAGAGACAAGAGAGGCAGTGGGAGGGCAGGCCGTGCTGGGGCGAGGCGCCGAGGGCAAGGCGAGGGTCAACCCGTGCTCGGGTGAGGGAGTGGGCGGCAAGGGCAGGGTGAGGCGCGGGCGAGCAGACGACGAGAGTGGGGCGACGAGAGTGGGGCGACGAGGGAGGGGCACAAGAGGGTCAACCCGTGCAGCCATGCTAGGGCAGTGGGGCGAGGTGAGGGCAGGGGGCGGAGAGATAGAGAGAGTGAGAGTCAAGAGACTGACTGACTGAGAGACAGAGAGTGAGAGACTGAGAATGAGAGAATCTGAGATGAAGAGAGAGTGACTATGAGAGACTAAGAGACCGAGAGAGTGAGAGACTGAGAGAGACAAAAAGTTTTTACATCTAGGTTTTCAATCTAACGGTTCAAAATCAATATACAAAGATCCAACGGTTCTAAATCGGGTCTGTTTTTTTTTAACTCAGGACCGAACCGAATCGAAAATCTACAATTCGGTTCGGGTTGTATTTTAACTGACTAAATTTTTTTAAGAACCGAACCGAACCTCAAGTTTCTGTTCTGGTTCTGCGGGTTTTGCAGGTTTTCGGTCCAAAAGTCCCTGGCCTACCTAAAATGCCACTCTATTAACTGACAAGTTTCTCTCTCCTCGTTTTTGAGTTATTTTCGACAAATTCAAGTTTTTCGGCCAAACCGTCGACAATTTGGAGAAGATTCAAATTAGGGCTGGGCGTTTGGGCCCGAAGGATCCCCGAAAAAAGCCTGAAAAGAGCCGAGCCGAAAAATTTTAAGGACCAGCCGGATGAAGGATCGGCCCAAAATTCTGAAAGTCGGTCCGAGCTCGAGCCCTATTATTTTTGAGACCGAAAGCCCGGCTCGGCCCGAAGTTACTGAATAGCCCATGCCCATCACCCATTCACCCAGGCCCTACATAGAGACACACAGCTTGTCTAAAAACCAAAGACTCTTTTCTTCTCTTTCTTTACTTGCATTTTAATTTGGTGCCTCTTTAAGAAAACCATCCATCCTCATCAAGTTTTCCAAAGGTGAGAGTGAAACAAAACCAGGTGGGTGTTTCTGATTCTTCTTCACTAGTTGTTCTCAATCCAATGTTGGGTTGTTCTAGCTTCAATTTGAGATCTTTTGCTTTCTGGGTTTGTAGAAAGATTCGAGCTTTTTGGTTTTCTATTGGGCATTGATTGTGTTCTTATGCATGTTTAATCGGATTTTTGAGGGATTTGTCTTTGCACTTTTAGGGGTTTTAATCAGGGTTTTGTTATTATTAACTGGATGTTTTTTTTTGGTTTATTGATTGGTAATATTGAGGGATTCATCTCCCTTTATCATCTTCATCTTCATCTTCATTCTCTGTCATTTTAGACAACCCTTTAATGCCTTTAATCAACCCCCTCCACAATAAAAGTGAGTAAATGTTGATTGATGACAATGATTCAGTATCAGACCAACCCTAGGCTTAAGTCAATCGTTCAGACTTGCGACTGGGCTGCGCCTCCTCTGTCTCCGTCTTCGTCTCCTTCGTCTCGCAAATCGCAATCCTTTGTCTCGCCCTGCCCTACGTGGTTGCGCCCGCGCCCTGCCGTCTCCTCCATCTCGCCCTGTCCGCCCCTGCAGCAGCAAGCAACAATCAGGTATGAGGTATCACTGTATCGCCTGGGCCTGAAAAAGCCCAAAAACCCGGCTCGGCCCGTTATGGTCTGGTTCGGGCCGGTCTTCAGTCTCAGAAAAGCTCGGCTCGGCTAGGCCCGGCCCGAAGGTGTCGGGTTTTGGGTTGGGTTTCGCAAAATTTGGGCTCGGCCCAGCCCGCGCCCAACCCTAATTCAAACTACAAAATTGTTTCTTATCTCATGGGTTTTCATTTGAGTATAGTGTTGCATATATTTTGAGAAACTTTAAAATTTCGAATTTCAACCACCACGAGCCACAGTAGAAGGTAGGGCTGGGTGTTTGACCTCGAAAACCCGGAAAAAAAAAGTCTGAAACGAGCCAAGCCTTAAATTTTGAAGGACCGGCCCGATGAAGGACCGACCCAAAAATGTATATGTCGATCCGAGCTCGGGCTTTAATTTAATACCCTGCAAAAGTCATCGTTAGTATAGAATAAGTAGGGATTGTTCAGTCCGAGGATATCGAAGGGCAATCGAAATATTAAGTGCTAACAAACATCAAATCGAAACAAGGGGGTTTTGAAAGATTGATTTATCTAATGCTATTGCCGAAAAATAAACGTATGCTAATATATACAAGTGATCGACTTCTCTACACAACACTTAGCACAAAAACACTCAAGAACATATCATAATTTCACGCACGGATTCAGCAAATTATTCAAACACAATTTGACACACATTCTTAGTTCCAATCTAATTAGAGTCTCAGCGGTCATCTAATCGTTACTAGGCTTCTCAAGTATTTAGAATCAACTCAATGTCTAATTCTAAAATTATACTAATCGTCTTTAAAAACACTCAGCATCGAAGTTAACACACGAAAAGCAATTATGCAAGAAAGTCAAATTGGAGACATGCTTTTAAGTATGGCGTCACTCATCTTATTAACATTATGCATGTTTCAAGATGTACTCTAGCCCTATGTAAACAACCTAGGATGAACCTACTCAGCGTCTGACTCAATCCTAAATTATTATGGCAGATGAAATCAACACCTAAACACAACATGATCAGTATCGTACTCAAGCATCTCATTCGGTTACACACGAAATCAAGAAACAAACCAAAAACGAATGAAGAACTTATGAAGAACAATCTGCCGAAATCCAAGAATAAAATTATAACATGCTAAAGTTTGTAAAATCGTTTTCATAGAAGACAATAAACAATCTGAAATCTATGTTTAAAATTACAAAACTAAAGTCTAAAACCATAAAACATTACAAACACAAAGTCATGTAAAACTATAGAAAAACACATAGCTATGAGAAAGGATAGAACAGATTTACAAAGGGAAAAGTGGTTCGGCTATGCTATTTTCTACATATGATTATAGTGAGAGCTTTGGTAGAGTCTTGGCTTGTGTATGTGTGTGAGAGGTGATGTTTTTTCTATCCACAAGTCGTGTTTTATATAGAGGAAGTTTTGGGAGAAAATTGGCAGCAATTGAATCCAATTAGGTTAAGGAATCCTGATTCGGTAGATATGACCTTCGTGTGATGAATACGGAATATCTCCATTCAGAAAATAGCTATTTAAGTGATTCCAATTGATTTGGAAAATAAGAGAAGAAAAATACATCAACGACGAGGTAGAAGTTTTACAGAATCGTCGAAACATTTTAAGATTCCTAATCCGATTAGGTTTCCTATTCTCATTTAAACTCTTGACGAATTTATGTGTTTTTCCTCTTTACTTAGCACGGTTCCATGTTAACTCTATCATACACTCATGACTCGACTAAATGACTCAATACTACAACAATAAAGGCTAAGCAAATTACAAATTGAGGTGAAAACATATTAAGAATATCGCACATAGTGCTCCTATCACCCGGCCCGAATATCTTATTTATAGCCACATGTCACATTTTCATTGGTCAATAATATATATTAAAAAAAAAAACTCTAAATCCCTAAATGGCTAAATCGATCCAGGCATTGGCATCCAGCAACTCCACTACTCCAGTCTTCAGAGTCCAGTCCTAACTCCAGTCTCCCGTCGCCACCACTCCCACCAGCCGAGCTGCCGAGGCCATCCTTCTGCCACAGCTTCGTCACGACTCCACGCTGCCACCGGTCCATTCAGTCCGTCGATCCAGTAACTCCGAGCCCGTCTGCGAAATTGGGAATCGCCACCACTCACCAGTTCACCACTTCGTCCATCCGTCCAACTCTGACTCTCCAGCACTCCTCCGTCAGTTCGTCGCCGTCTTCGCTCAGTTTGTTGGCTGTCTGGCTCGATTGCTCAATCTGTCGTCGTCGCCTCTCTCCGTCGCCTTCTCTGAAAAGCCCGAAAACCCGGCTCAGCCCGTTATGGTCAGGTTCGGGCTGGTCCTCATTCTCTGAAAAGCCCGACTCGGCTCGCCCCGAATGTGTAGGGCTTTGGGCAGGGTTTCACAAAATTTTGGCTCCGCCCGGCCCGCGCTCAGCTCTAGTAGCAAGATAGTAGGGTTGACAGTAGCAACTTGTCTCAGGGTTGACAGTAGCAGCTTGTCTCAGGGTTGACAGTAGCAGCAATCTTCATTCCACTTTTCAAGTAGTAAAACCTATAGAACAATAGACTGCATGCAAGTGCGAATATTAAAAAGGGCAAAAGAGTAAATTTTTAGTGACAAGTGGCAGTTTGACAACACATTGTCCTGATTTGTAAAATTTTGTCCTAATTTGTATATTTTTATATAATATATGGTAGGTGACTAATTTGTTAATTAAATTGTTGTCATGTACTTTTGTGTAGTTTGTTATTAGGGTTTTGTAGGATCTGTCATACGTCGAGAAGGAATACTTGCCTCTTACCTCTGCTCCGAGGCTCTTCTCACTCATTTCTGATCACGTTGGCATAGTGTCCGAGTCATCGATGTCTTCCTTTGGCTTGTTAGTGCTGCCAAGGGGACAACCACGTCCTCTCTTCTTGGGTGACTACTTCGGCGATTTGCCGGTTTTCTTCATGCCTAAGCCACCATCATCTGCAATAGTAAAACCCAGATCATCCGGATTCAGAGGTAATGGCATCATGGGAAGAGCATGCCTAGCCCTCTTGTCATCCAATTGCTCCCCTTCTTCTCTACCTCTCCGTACACCAGCAATCTTTGACGGAGATGGAAAAGCAGGGACTTCCCGAATCTGCACTTTACATTTCTCCTTTGGAAACAGAGAAGTCAAAGACGACACCGACGTAGAGAGTCACTGCGATTTTCCTCTGAACACCATCACTGGTGTCACCGAGGAGGATGGTGGAGGCGCCATAGGAGGACTAACAACATTTTCAGCTTCGAGAGGGCATGGAAGCCCTCCATGGTTAATCATCCCACACTCCCTGCATCGGCCTAGAAGCCTTTTATACTAAAACTCTACCGTAATCACGTCTACCGGAGAAAACCTAATCTGACGATGAAGGCAAACCGGGTCATTCAGAGGTAACGTGATTCGCACCCTTGCAACTCCACGGTTGTAGCCGGCTTGCTCTACCTGCAAAACTGGACCGATAGTTTCGCCAATAAGTTGAGCAGTTGTTGTGGTCATCAGCGTCGCCAGTAACCCCTTAATCTCGACTCAGAGCCATAAAAAATCCAATGGAACAACCATGATGTCAGATAATCCATCATAGTCATTCAAGAGGATCATAGCTCTTTGAAAACCCCACCGCCCTTCTTTACTCTCTAAACATCACGTTCGTTATTGAACATAAAGAGGAAATATCTCCTCTTGCCTAGACTTCCACCGGAACCGATAACCGCCACATCGACCTCACAGCGCTTCAAAACGAGTCTAAAGCAACTGTCCTTGCCGTGTTGAGGTGGCCGACTAAATAGAAGCACGGAGTAACAAAGCCTTTTTCAGGGCATCAGAGATCTCCCAAGTCCACTGGTTCTTCTTGCATCCCCAAAGAGAGTTTAGAAGCAAGCCTTGCCGTCATTGATGCTACAGAAGCCACATAGGTTGCTGCTACTGCCATCGAAAAACTGCGCCGCTCGACTTTGTTTCTCACAAACCCTAACCCTAGGCAACGAGAGCGAGAGGGAGAGAAAAAAAGGAGAATAAGTCGCGATACTGTATATACTAGGTACTTTGTGAAACAATTAAGAAGAAAGATGAGGTGGAAAAGACAGTCCTAATTGATTTTGGAATGTGTTCAAGGAGAAAAGATAATAGGGAGAACTCATCCTTTATTGATTGATACAGAGGCCTTTATATAGGCATTACAATAAGTATCCCGATAAATCAGGGATTCCCTATCTAATACGGAATCAACTATACTGGTCTAATTAGGTCAAGACACATCTAGAAAGTTACGGAAATAACCTTCCTACAACACTCCCCCTTGTGTCGAGCGCCTAATGTCTTCATGGTGCTTACCATGTTGCCTCACTAAAACCTTGTCAGCAAAACAAAAACCTCTTGAGTAAAAATAAAATGCATGGACGAAGGGAAAAGAGCACAACACACCAACACTACACTTGTGAATAACATGTGATGTAGACTCCCCCTGAAGTCTAACAAACTTAGAGCTCTGATATATGGCCCATGCCTAGGCTCTTCACATGTTTCACATGCATAGATTTTCTCAAAGACTTGGTAAAAAAATCTGCAACATTTGCGTCTGAACTCACTTGATTAACTTGGATGTTCAAGAATTTTTGTTGTTGCACATTGTAAAAGAACTTGGGCGATATATGCTTAGTGTTATCACCTTTGATAAAACCCAACTTCATATGCTCAATGCAGGCAACATTATCTTCATAGATGCACGTAGGTTTATCGGTGGTAGACACTAGTCCACATGAATCACGAATGTGGTGAATAACTGACCTTAGCCAGACACATTCTCTAACAGCCTCATGGAGGGCAATGATCTCTGCGTGATTCGATGAAGTAGCAACCAAAGTTTGCTTGGTTGATGTCCAGGATATCGCTGTATTTCCCATGGTAAAAACATAACCAGTTTGGGAACGAGCACGATGTGGGTCAGAGAGATACCCAGCATCCGTGAAACCAACTAACACGTTGTTGGGAGTCTTTGAGTAAGGGAGACGTCCAGAGAAGGGCACATTTGAATGGCCGGACGCGTCGCCATTATCATCCTCCACGCCGCCGGCGCCAGCACCAGTACCACGGCGTACGATGCATGGTACTGCCGAGGCGGCCGAAAACGTTGGTGTGAGGAGGGTTATTGGCGAGATTTTTTCTCTTTGTGCTGAAGGGATAGAACAATCCCAAGTCAATAGAACCTTTCAAGTAACGAAACAAATGCTTGATACCATTCCAATGACGATGCGTAGGCGCTGAGCTAAATCTAGCTAGTAAGTTCACAGCGAAAGCAATGTCTGGTCTAGTGCACTGTGCCAAATACAAAAGTGCCCCAATTGCACTTAAGTATGGGTACTCAGCACCAAAAATCTCTTCTTCATCCTCTTTGGGACGGAATGGATCCTTGTTTATGTCCAGACTACAAACAACCATGGGAGTAGACAACGGCGTACATATCCATGTTGAAACGCCTGAGCATCTTCTGCGTATAAGCAGACTGATGAACCAGAATACCCTTGGTTCTATGCTCTAACTCAAGTCCTAAACAGAACTTAGTTTTCCCAAGATCCTTCATCTCGAACTCAGATTTCAAGAATGAAACTGTCTCTTCAATCTCACTTGAAGTACCAATGACATTCATGTCATCAACATAGACAACTACAATAGCAAATCCAGAGTCGGTCTTTCTAATGAACACGCATGGGCATAACTCATCGTTCTTGTAACCCCTCCGAATCAAGTATTCACGTAGGCGATTGTACTACATCCTTCCGGATTGTTTAAGTCCATATAGTGAACGTTGCAGCTTAACTGCATAAGCGCTCCATGATTTAGAGTCTTTTGATTCGGGCACATGAATTCCTTCAGGAACTCTCATGTAGATATCGGTATGTAGATCCCCATATAGATACGCTGTAACTACATCCATCAGTTGCATACTCAGTTTTTCGGACACTACTAAACTAATCAAGTAGCGGAAAGTAATGATGTCCATTACGGGAGAATACGTCTCCTCGTAGTCAATACCAGGACGCTGCGAGAAGCCTTGCGCCACGAGTCTTGCCTTATATCGCAAGATCTCATGCTTCTCATTGCGCTTACGAACAAAGACCCACTTATGTCCGACAGGTTTAACGCCTTTAGGGATCAATTCAACAGATCCAAAGACTTGCCTTTTATCTAATGAGTCAAGTTCTGCTTGTATTGCTTCTTTCCACTTCGGCCAATCTGCTCTTTGTTGACATTCAGTCACTGAGCGTGGTTCAACTTCGTCGTCATGGATGATCTCTTATGCGACGGAATAAGCATATATATCATCGACGTGTGTGGAGGCTCTATCCACTAAGAGACATGCGTTATTCAAACTGAGCGAGATTTCTTTGTTCTCTGGAGTCAACATTGGTTCTGTGTCATCCCACAGAAATGATTCAGTTGACTCATGGACATAACTATAGTCAGAGGCAATCTCATGCGATGGATTCGCATCGTCGATGATGAACGGATTTTGTGCCTTCGCTCGCTTCTTTCGAGGGTTTCTATCTCGAGAATTCTTCGGTCTCCCCCTCTTCCTGGTGGGAGCCGATGCCGAAGCTGCTACCCCTTCAAAGTCCATCAGGGCACCGTTGCGATCCGATTCAACAACAGCGACGCCACGGTTTACGATGGCACCGCCGCTAGCGTCACCCTCTCCTGAGGGTATGCCGACGGCACTAGGTCTTAAGGCAGCCGAACCGGTCCCGTAATTCGGAACCTCCAACCTTGCCGGTACGTTTACAACAGGTACGTGTGATCTTGTCACTTTCGCAATATCAGTGAAAGCGTCGGGCATCGATTCCGCGACTTTCTGAAGATCGATAATGCGTTGCACTTCAAGCTCACTTTGAGCAGTGCGAGGATCATGAAGAGACAAATCGTTGGGGGCACACCATGTCAATTGTTGACGTTCATTCGGAATGAGTGAATTCCTATCTCCCCCTAACGGCAGGAAGTGTGTCTCTTCAAAGTGACAATCTGCGAATCGCGCAGTAAATAGATCACCGGTGGTTGGTTCTAAGTAGAGGATTATCGTTGGCGAATCATAGCCAATATAGATAACTAAACGTCGTTGTGGACCCATTTTGATACGCAAAGGAGGCGTAATTGGGACATAAACTGCACAACCGAAAGTACGTAAGTGCGATAGATTGGGTTCAAAACCAGTTACCATCTGGTAGGCACTAAACGCATTGTTGGCAATGGGTCGAAAACGAATAAGCATCGATGCATGCAGTATTGCATATCCCCAAGCAGAAACTGGCAAATTGGTTTCCATAACCAATGCCCTAGCCACTAGCTGGAGTCGCTGAATGGTGGTTTCTGCAAGGCCGTTTTGAGAATGAACATGAGGAACAGGGTGTTCTACTTCAATCCCAATAGACATACAATAATCATCGAATGCTTTGGAGGTAAACTCACCAGCATTATCCATCTTAATAGATTTGATAGGATGGTCAGGGTGGTTAGCCCTTAACTTGATGATTTGAGCTAAAAACTTGGCAAATGCAGCATTTCTTGTGGATAACAACGCGACGTGTGACCAACGCGTCGACGCATCAACCAGCAACATAAAATATTTAAATGGGCAGCATTCTGGTTTGATTGGTCCACAAATATCACCTTGGATTCGATGTAAGAATGGTATATTATCAGTTGAAGCTCTGGCGAATGAAGGACGAGCATGCAATTTAGCAAGCGAACAAGCCTTACAGAATGAGCGATGGGCATTGGAAATTGCCGTTGTGGCATAAGAGGACACAGGTGGTGACGCCCCATGTCCCTGTAAAGGGTGGGACGGCACGACGTGCGGCGTAAAGGCCGCTTCCTCATCCGCCAGGTGCGCGGCCCCGAAACCCTGTGAGGGGGGGGGGGGGGGGGGGGGGGTGGCGAGTGTGGCTTTAAGGCCACAGTCTGGCGAGGAGCTTGGCTCCTGCGTACATCACGATGTTGAGTCGCGGTAAGAGGTTCTTCCAATCGCTTTTTCGACTTGAAAAATGGATGTCTGTGGGAGTTCTTTAGAATCCGGGTCATCATATCACGGCCAGGGTGGCCTAGTCGAGCATGCCAAAGCTTATAATCATTAGTGTCACAAAAATTGTCAGTGACAGCATATGATTCGAAGACATGGGCTGTAGTGAGATATAAGACATTGTCTTCAATGCACGGCATCTTCTCTAAGATACGGCAGCGGCCGTGTTCTTGAGAAGTAATGCATAAGTATTCTTCACCATTCTCAGCATAGGTATCCAAGTGATAACCATTGGCACAGATATACTTAAAACTCAGTAGGGTTCGATTTGTTCTCGGCGCATAGAGAGCATCAATGACATTGATAATGGTACCATTTGGTAACATAAATTCAGCGGTTCCTCGCCCTTTGACAACCGGCGAGGTACCTATCAATGTTGTCATAGATGAACGATACGACATTAAATCCGTAAACAACTGCCTATTCCTTAGAATAGTGTGGGTAGTTCCACTATCAGCTAGACACTCAACTTCACCGCGAGACATCTACAAAGAGACGAAAAACTTGGGTTAGTTTCTCGCGGGACACAGTCTAATCACTACGCCGTAGGATAGAGAAAGAAAGGGGATGAAAATCTCATCGAGTGTATCACATGGCATTTGGACATTATAACGTCTACTGAAGTCGGAAAGTGCAAGGTTGAATGTTACATAACCAAGCAATCATCATCGGAAACCAAAACGAAACCGGGGCTTCGCACATTGTGGTGTAGAACGCCTTTGGTGACTGGAATAAAATGAGGTCTAGCCTCCAAGGATTGGTGTTAAAACACCTCTCGGGCTGCACACTAGCCGAAGCTGTGGATGTCAAAGACATGGTGTCGTGGCACCAGAGTGTGGTGGATGCCGAGCCTGAATTCACCTTAATGGACCGATGGCGGCCCACCCTTTTTTTTTATTATTGAGGGATTGAGCGTAGGTGGGATTGTAAGTCCAAAAATATATAGAGCCTATGTGACCCAAAGGTGGCGTCACAAGAACCACGTGAGTTGTTAATAAACGAACCTGATTGCATAAAAACATAAAATTTCTCACAATATGGGAAAACAGAGAAATTTTATTTAGTGCCAACTTGAATACACCAACTTCTAATTCCAAAATAAACAGACTAACAGGAGTCATAAAAACATGGCGAATGCCATTTCAGTACTTGATAAACTAAAAAAGCCAAATACATAGGCTAATCAAAATCCGGGACATCAAGAGTTCGTGGCTGCGCCTTTGGAGAATCCACATGATGAGCATAATTTGCATCAATCATCTATTCCTCAGCATAATTGCTTTCTTCAGACAGAAACTTCTTGTACTTCTTGTAGGCATTTAACATCTCCTTACTAGCTCGATAATCACGATGGTAGTGTTTGGAGGAACCACACTTGTAGCACGGAGCAAATTGAGCATTCCGGTCATTGCTATGAGGTCTAGGAGGGTTTGGTACCGGGCCTAGACGCGGTCTGTGGCCGGTCTGGCCTCCCCCTGAAGGTGGTGCGGCGGCGCCACCTTCGCGCCTCCAAGTGTTGGAGCGTCGTGTCACTTTGTTTCTAGCATTCTGATGTCTTCCGCGCATCGGATTGTACGGGGCATTGCGGCCTTTATTTTTCTACTTTGAAGCCTTCCCATAATGAGCCTGTGGTGTTGGAATTGGTTTTGTACCAACAGGTCTCTGGCTACTATTGAGCCTAATCTCAGAATGACGCTCTTTTTTAGCCAATATTGCCATAAGATCAGCGAATGTCCTGATTCTTCCTTCATCTACTGAGATTTTATATTGATGTCCAAGGACATCGTAGGCCATGGGGAATGTATTAAATGTCTTCTCCAGAAGATCTTTATCGGTTTTGATGACGCCAACCGTACCAAGATCCGCATGTAGACTAATCATATCCTGATTGTATTTGTCTACTTTGTCATAATCCGAGAAACAGATTTGTTCCCATTTAAGGGTGAGCTCTGGAAGAAGCATGTCATGGACATTGTTAAATCGCTGCTGGAGCGTGTCTCATAAAATTTTGGGATCTTTTACCGACAAATATTGTCTCTTCAGAGTCGGGTGGATATGGCTCCTCAAATACATGAGGGCCTGAGCCTTGGCATGGTCCCCAAAAGGGGTGGTGGCGGCTGTATCAGTCAGAAGGGCTATAAAGCCTTTACTTTGGAAAGCAATTTCAACATCGGAAACCCATCGATGGTAGTCTTTGCCTTGAAGATCCAAGATCTCAAAATCAGGGCGTGACGGTGACGACGACGACATCTACAAGAGAATAATACGTCGGATTAGTATCACTTTGAACATATACTATCAAGTATATATTGGAATTAGAAGGGATATATTCGGTCACATAAGTGATTTTTATTTTTTTTTCGATGCAAAAGCATTATTATTATTATTTTATTATTTTATTTTTTTTATGCATAAACCGGCGACATCATATCGCACCTTCAAACAGTGGCGTACTCAGACATCCACATAAGCATCTCTTTTTCTTTTAATTCCCTTTCAACGTGATTCCCCCAGGACCATCACTTAAAAATTGCGACCTTAGGGGTGATGAATTCCCCATTCTAGGTCTCATCGGCGATTTAAGAATGGCCGGAATCGGAGTAGAAGAAAGGCTAATAGCGCCCGATATAATATATCTATAGTTCAAAAGCAGGAACTTTTATAAATTGTTTTTACCTTTTGATCAAAGGAACGAGAGCGTAAAGCTTGTTCTTCGACTCTTGTTTGGTTCTCGAGCCTCTTCCTACGCGAGTAATCTGGAGGAACTATCTTGAAAAGTTGATGGCGAGCGAATGTGCAGACGGCCACGCAAATGGGCGAGTTGGCGGGCGAGCGAGCGAGCAGGCAGGCGAACGAAGCGAATGGGCGAGTTGGCGGACGAGCGAGCAGGCTGGCGAGCCAAGCGAATAGGCAGGCGGCCAGGCGGGGGCTGCGGCCTAGGAGAGACCGAGAAGGTGATAGGAGCACATTGTGCGACGATATTACATGCTTATGCCCTCGTTTATGCTTTGTTTAACCCTTATTTGTTTAAGATTGAGTCATAATATAGTTAGTGTCAATTTTGGTAGAGTTTTGGCGAAAAATGGTTAAGGATCCGAAAAATGACTAAGTTTGAGAAATCTGGAAAATAGTGTAAAATATGTCTTTTTCGTGATTTTGAGATGAATGAAACTGTGATCGATCCTTGTCCAAATTCTATGAAATTTGGCGTGCTTAATATTCATATGCTGAGGAATGTTGTGTTAAAATTTCAGATCAATCGGAGTTCGGGAAGTCACCCAAAAGTTGGCTGCAAAACGGCAGTCCGAACATTCCAATCCAGGGACTTCCAGGATTTTCCTGGGACTGTGTCCCAACTTCGAAAAATCATTCCCGTCGACTCACAAAGAATTTGACCGAGATATTTTATGGGGAGACGGCCATATGTGTCTAGTTTACGTGAGACTTGGAATCGCATCAATCGGAGCTCCACAGATGGAGATATGTCGGAATCACTGCGACAAGGTCAAAGCTGCCGATTCCAGGAACCTACTGCCCCCTTTTTGTGTTTTCTGTTTTTGATGGACCTAATGGTGCACAAATGCATATGTGAAGATGGTTCAAGCTTAATGAAGGTTAGAGGAAGACACCTAGCCATGACATTGAAGAAAAGCATGAAGAAACAAGTTCTCCTAGTCAAGCTAGGAGAAGCTGCCGATTCTGGCAGAATATGTGTCATTGTGAGCTGCCGGCATTGTGATGCATCTTTGGTGGATCAAAGCTTATCAATTGAAGTCCAAGACCATATAAGAAGTCCATGAAGATGTGAAGCCCAAGCCTTGAAGAAAAATTCAGAAAAGAAAACCTAATTGGACTAAGAAAGGAAGGTTGCAAAACCTTATTGAACTAGGTTTTCTAACTCCTCTTTGCTTAAGGGCTGCCGGCAATGCCTCCCTTATTCTCTATAAATACCCCACTTTTTCCTACAGAAAAGTGTGACATCTCAAGCCTAAACACAAGTCTAAACTCTACCAAATTTCCTACCTTAAGTCTTAGAAAGAAAAGCTAGCCGAACCACCCATCACCACCATCCAGAAAATCTGCCGATCCATTCCTTCACCTTCAACCGATCAAAACCATTCCGTGCCTCCATCTTTCATCACCGAGATCCACACGAGCTGCTGCCCCAAGGTGTCTAAATGTGTGATCTACTCCCTTCGGCTTGTAATTCTTTTATTTTTCAATACTATGTCTATGTAGTTTGGATATTCTTTGGGTATTTGTTTTTATGTCTATGTAAAGACAATTTGTTTGTTTGGTTTTGCATGTTTAAAGATGTTTATGATTTCGATTCTTGGTGTCTTGCTAACTCTAAGGTATTGATTTCATGGTTTTATGAAAGATAAACATGTAAACACACTTTGTAAATATGTAACCGGTTAGTTCTTAGGGATGCATGCTTGACTTGATTCTTGATTTCTTTTTGATTAGTTGTTTGAATTCGTGTGCAACCGAAGGAGATGTTTAGATGCATTCGAAAGGCCATGAGTGTTGTCTAGATGTTGAATTCACTTGCCGTAGTAACATAGGTCAAGTTAGAACGCTAAGTCGATTTGGTTTATGTTGTTACCTAGGGTTAGAGTAATTCCTACAACTTGCTTGTCTAATATGAAGAGTGACGCCTTGCATGTTAACTTGTTTCCGACTAAGAGATTTCGTGCTTTATATGCTAATTGGTTAATTTCTACGCTAAGTGTCTTTAATCGGTTAGCTAAAGATTAGGGTTATGCGCTAAGCTAATTCTAAGTATTTTCGTGAAATCTAAAATCGATTAGTAAACCGCTAAGGAGCTAGTTAGGTTGGAATTAAGTTGAGTCTTGAATATTTCTATGCATGTTTCCATGAGTCCTTACTTGTTACTTGTTTCGATTTGTGATAGTTTTTGATGAGTGCTTTGCGTGAGAGATGTCGACCAAACTTGTACATAGTAGTTAGAATTTAAATTCCAGAAATTTATTTTTCGTGCCATAGTTTTTAGGGCAGCCCCATGGCTGCCGAACCAATTCTTCCCCCATGTGTAACGTGTGAATATGTATATATGTATATAAGTGTGACAATTGTGTGCATATGTATTTGTGAATATTTGTGTTAACATTCTCATGTTTCAGGTACCCTTAATCCCCGGCTAGAACGATCCCTACTTATTCTATACTACTAACGATTGTAGGGTTATTATTGCTTGATGCTCGCTTCGGCGACTCGTCAATTTTTGGCGCCGTTGCCGGGGATTATAAAATCTTGATTTGTTTGAATGTTAGCTTTGTAAATTTTTGAAAATATTTTTGTGTCTTTAAAGTTTTGAGGTATATCGGATAAAGCATGACCTTACCATGGGCTGCACAAGTCCATTGCACAGTTTGCTCCTCTGCTCCACGTACCTTGAATCTTTGATGTCGTGTATAGTTTGAAAAATTCTTGAAAATTTCGTGTAATGCCTTGAAAAATTTGTTGAAGTATAGCTGTGTATACTCTTGCATTTATTTGTGTTGTTCGTTTTGATGTGTTTTGTGTATGTGCAGTTGAATTTAAAAAGAAAAGTGCAGGAAATACGGAAGGTCTGCCCAAACAGAAATCGGGCAGTGCAGTCAGTCGACTTTGGAAGGCTGCCGTTTTCTTCTCACAGAACTTGGGAAAGTGAACCATACGCCGTTGGAAAGGTCTCTGAGTCTATTTTCTGTAGGATTTTACAGAAGTGGATTTGGAGCATCGAGTCATTCCCAGTTTCAATTTGAGTGCATGAAGGTCAATCTGGCAGAACAGAGAACTGGGCAGATCATTCGGTCCGATACAAGGCCAAAGAAAGAGTACCTCCGCTGGTCTGATTGGGATAAACCTTATACCATTGAAAAGCTCTGTGTGTGCACTACAACTTTGATTTAGAACACGTTTGCATTCGGACAATGGAGCACACCCATAATTAGGCCTCAAGTGAAGCAGACACATCTGCCAAAGACCCTGCCCCTGCCTCTGTCCTGCAGCCAACCCTGCATGCCGAGGCCAGCATACACCTAAACAATCCTACCAAGCACATTGCCCCTTCTCATGCCATAGCCAAGTTGCAGCCTCACGCTGCCAAATACCCTGCGCGCAAGCTGCTGCCCCTGTCCCTGCCGAAATCTGCTGCACCCAAGTTACTGAGGACACACCATTGAAGTTGAAGCCGTTTTCGGTGCCTTGTGTTATCAATTTCGTGTAAGCCTTGGTCCGGCCGGTCAAGGAAGACACACCATTGAAGGCGAACCAACTCAAGAAGAATCCATGGAACATGGTCAAATTGGAGAGAAAAAAGTGAGGAAACTCAAACACCAAACTGTACCCTAAACAGAGTTCCGGCAGTGCAGCTCTTCTACTTTGGATGGCTGTCATTTTTAGCTCACAACACCTGAGAAGGCGTGTGATATATGCAAAGAAATATCTGTGAGTCTACTTTCTATAGGATTTTACAGAAGTGGATTCGGAGTAGTATGCTGTTCCCAGCTTCAGTTTGATTGCAGCAAGGTCAGTCCAGCAAAGCAGGAAGCTGTGCAGACAGGTCCGATAAAACCCAAAACAGAGAATACTTCCGGTGGTCGGATTTTGGCAAACTTTATACCGTTGGAAAGCTCTTTGAGTTGGCTACAACTTTCATAATGGACACTTTTTCATTCGAGTAGCCTATCATGTAACAAGTCAGGTATAAAGAGGTAAAGGTCTGTTCTGTTTTGCTGATAACTGCTGTTATTTTCAGCCAACTTTGCAGGGGCATAACGTTTCAGCTGCTTGGAGTTATGGGACGTACCACATATGTACGTGCAGCTCGTAACATGGACTTTCAATTCCATATGGTAGCTTCCCAATCCAACCGCCCATTACATTGTTATTTGCACTGGAAAACAGCTTCGTGGGACATCACCGAGGGGGACTGCTGCCCCAACTGCGGAGCTGCACATGGCATGTTGAACACACAACACACACGGTGAAAAGTCTAGGCTATGGACTATAAACACAAAGCGCTACTTGGGAGGCAACCCATGTCGATCAAAGAAAAGTGAAGGAGCCATCACCGAGAGTTTGCAATTTCCTAACCCTTCTCTTTATCTTTGATTTGTGATGCTATGTTGGTATATGTTAGTCGATTGCATGCTTAGGAAATTCATTGATATTGTTTTGTGCTTACATTGAGGACAATGTAATTTTCTAAGTGTGGGGTGGGATAACGTATTCCGTTTTTGTTTTTGTTTTTGTGTGCTTAGTTTAGAAAAGAAAA
Organism: Potentilla sterilis; assembly: GCA_963682095.1. NCBI lineage: Eukaryota > Viridiplantae > Streptophyta > Magnoliopsida > Rosales > Rosaceae > Potentilla > Potentilla sterilis. The sequence goes on from OY821764.1 coordinate 15,455,342, forward strand.
ATTCAGAAAATTGTTCCATAAAAATAGAGTGTTTAAATTTGTTTGTTTTTGAGTCGTAGGATGCCCCTAATATGTCAATGATGTTTTTCTCCTCTTTGCATACATAGATGATAGTTGTGCATACAATTAAAATTGTGAGTTTCATGGATTATGTGCATTGGTAGGAGCATGTAGGACTTGTTGATTATTAAGCATGCATGTTTTAGCTAGTTTATTTCGATTATAACCTATGTGAGCTTTTGTGCCAAATTGCCTTCTTCTTGAGCGATAAAAAGATAAAATTCGATAGATTCGTAGGAAGCATGAAACCTCATAATTCTTTGCAAATTCGATGACTATGTGCCATAGCTTTTTAATGAACTCTAGTATGCTAGAACTTACTCTTGTTGATTTTCGAAACTTTTATATCATAAAATACCTTGATTTTGAACATGATTGAATAAAGATCATTTAGGTTTACCACCATTGCCAAAGAAAGCATGTGCCCTATTAGAGCCCGTCGTGGGACACCTTAGTAAACCCCTTTGAGCCGATATTGAGCCTTTTCTTTCATCATCCTTAAACACTTTCCATGAGCTTAGTATAGTTGTGCCTTTACCCTTGATCAAAGTATTTGAAAAACTTGATTTTTGAAGGCGTTTTTGCGTGTGTGATGAAGAAGAACAAGTGTGGGGTAGACCTAGCCATAAATTTGTATGTAATATGTATGCATGCCGTGCCCTTAGAAATAGAAAAGAGAAGAAAAATGCTCGAATCAAAAGAGAGAAAAATGCCGAGAAAAAGAAAGAAAAATATGAAAAAGAAGGGCACGGCATAGGGTTGAAAAATAAAAATGTCGTGCATGGCTATGGTCTAGATTATTGTTGTAATGTTTTATGGGAAGAAAAAGAATGACGTATGGGTTCAACAAGATGAAATTTGACCCTTTTGGCGAGAAGACATAAGGAGATTTGAGCTTTGCCGAATGCCATGGTGACGTTTTTGAGCCTCCTTATCCAAATATCGAATACCTCTTAGCCTAGCCCCATTACAACCCTTTTATTGATCTTTTTCATGATTCTTAAGATGGTTAAATTTGATTGTGGAGATTTTCTCAAGAGTAAGCATATGGTTTTGGTTCATTGGTGCATATAGTTATCATATGAGGTTTTTCCATCAAATTTCACAAAGTGCTTTCGTTTCTTTGATATATGCAAGTCACTCTTTGTATTTCATGATCTTTCGCTTGCATATACTTATGTGTGAATACCATGCTTCGAGAGAAAAGAAGAGAGTATGCCTAGTGAGGAGGATTGGATTAGCTTAACATGTCTACATGCTTACTTTTGCTCTTATATGTTCATATTGATGTCACATGTTCATGAAACTTGGAATTTTCGTGCTTAGCATTCTCATGCATTAACTTGAAAGCTATGTGTACATACGAGCCTGAGACAAATTGTTAGGGGCAATAGTTGTTTTGAGTCTTAGTTTAATTTAGTTTGCTAAGGGACTAGCAAAGGATAAGTGTGGGGTAGTTGATAGGAGCACATTGTGCGACGATATTACATGCTTATGCCCTCGTTTATGCTTTGTTTAACCCTTATTTGTTTAAGATTGAGTCATAATATAGTTAGTGTCAATTTTGGTAGAGTTTTGGCGAAAAATGGTTAAGGATCCGAAAAATGACTAAGTTTGAGAAATCTGGAAAATAGTGTAAAATATGTCTTTTTCGTGATTTTGAGATGAATGAAACTGTGATCGATCCTTGTCCAAATTCTATGAAATTTGGCGTGCTTAATATTCATATGCTGAGGAATGTTGTGTTAAAATTTCAGATCAATCGGAGTTCGGGAAGTCACCCAAAAGTTGGCTGCAAAACGGCAGTCCGAACATTCCAATCCAGGGACTTCCAGGATTTTCCTGGGACTGTGTCCCAACTTCGAAAAATCATTCCCGTCGACTCACAAAGAATTTGACCGAGATATTTTATGGGGAGACGGCCATATGTGTCTAGTTTACGTGAGACTTGGAATCGCATCAATCGGAGCTCCACAGATGGAGATATGTCGGAATCACTGCGACAAGGTCAAAGCTGCCGATTCCAGGAACCTACTGCCCCCTTTTTGTGTTTTCTGTTTTTGATGGACCTAATGGTGCACAAATGCATATGTGAAGATGGTTCAAGCTTAATGAAGGTTAGAGGAAGACACCTAGCCATGACATTGAAGAAAAGCATGAAGAAACAAGTTCTCCTAGTCAAGCTAGGAGAAGCTGCCGATTCTGGCAGAATATGTGTCATTGTGAGCTGCCGGCATTGTGATGCATCTTTGGTGGATCAAAGCTTATCAATTGAAGTCCAAGACCATATAAGAAGTCCATGAAGATGTGAAGCCCAAGCCTTGAAGAAAAATTCAGAAAAGAAAACCTAATTGGACTAAGAAAGGAAGGTTGCAAAACCTTATTGAACTAGGTTTTCTAACTCCTCTTTGCTTAAGGGCTGCCGGCAATGCCTCCCTTATTCTCTATAAATACCCCACTTTTTCCTACAGAAAAGTGTGACATCTCAAGCCTAAACACAAGTCTAAACTCTACCAAATTTCCTACCTTAAGTCTTAGAAAGAAAAGCTAGCCGAACCACCCATCACCACCATCCAGAAAATCTGCCGATCCATTCCTTCACCTTCAACCGATCAAAACCATTCCGTGCCTCCATCTTTCATCACCGAGATCCACACGAGCTGCTGCCCCAAGGTGTCTAAATGTGTGATCTACTCCCTTCGGCTTGTAATTCTTTTATTTTTCAATACTATGTCTATGTAGTTTGGATATTCTTTGGGTATTTGTTTTTATGTCTATGTAAAGACAATTTGTTTGTTTGGTTTTGCATGTTTAAAGATGTTTATGATTTCGATTCTTGGTGTCTTGCTAACTCTAAGGTATTGATTTCATGGTTTTATGAAAGATAAACATGTAAACACACTTTGTAAATATGTAACCGGTTAGTTCTTAGGGATGCATGCTTGACTTGATTCTTGATTTCTTTTTGATTAGTTGTTTGAATTCGTGTGCAACCGAAGGAGATGTTTAGATGCATTCGAAAGGCCATGAGTGTTGTCTAGATGTTGAATTCACTTGCCGTAGTAACATAGGTCAAGTTAGAACGCTAAGTCGATTTGGTTTATGTTGTTACCTAGGGTTAGAGTAATTCCTACAACTTGCTTGTCTAATATGAAGAGTGACGCCTTGCATGTTAACTTGTTTCCGACTAAGAGATTTCGTGCTTTATATGCTAATTGGTTAATTTCTACGCTAAGTGTCTTTAATCGGTTAGCTAAAGATTAGGGTTATGCGCTAAGCTAATTCTAAGTATTTTCGTGAAATCTAAAATCGATTAGTAAACCGCTAAGGAGCTAGTTAGGTTGGAATTAAGTTGAGTCTTGAATATTTCTATGCATGTTTCCATGAGTCCTTACTTGTTACTTGTTTCGATTTGTGATAGTTTTTGATGAGTGCTTTGCGTGAGAGATGTCGACCAAACTTGTACATAGTAGTTAGAATTTAAATTCCAGAAATTTATTTTTCGTGCCATAGTTTTTAGGGCAGCCCCATGGCTGCCGAACCAATTCTTCCCCCATGTGTAACGTGTGAATATGTATATATGTATATAAGTGTGACAATTGTGTGCATATGTATTTGTGAATATTTGTGTTAACATTCTCATGTTTCAGGTACCCTTAATCCCCGGCTAGAACGATCCCTACTTATTCTATACTACTAACGATTGTAGGGTTATTATTGCTTGATGCTCGCTTCGGCGACTCGTCAGAAGGGGGGGTGCACGGGTCCCGAGGAGGGAGGTGCAGCCGACGGAAGGGAAAGAGGAGGAGGAGGAAAAAAGTTATCGGAGTTTTTCTAGGGCTCAGGGAGGTCACGTGCTGATAACATGTTCAAGGAGAAAAGATAATAGGGAGAACTCATCCTTTATTGATTGATAGAAAGGTCTTTATATAGGCATTACAATAAGTATCCCGATAAATCAGGGATTCCCTATCTAATACGGAATCAACTATACTAGTCTAATTAGGTCAAGACACATCTAGGAAGTTACAGAAATAACCTTTCTACAACAGAATGCTATTTTTTATCAGATATATTTCAGTAGATTACTTGGAATATCGTAAGTCGGCAAAGGAAGTAGTAAATAAGGAGGAGAAGCAAACTTAATTGAAGGAGACATTTATAAGCATAAAGAATTGGGTCAGTGGAGGGGGAGACCCTAGCCGATACTAGACATTCATCACCTTCCAATCTGCTAAAGGGCATCTTCAATCTCCTCAAGCACACCTCCAAATCCCATCAAGGTCTCTAATTGTTCTCACACAATTGCAAAAGAACACGTCAAGATCATCATTGATCTCTTCAACATCCACATTTTCTCTTTCCTTTGTAATCCAACTATTAATTTTATTTGTGTTATTTTCTCAATTATGAGTAGCTAAACTCTTTTGTTAGGGATGAAGGTTTGAAGTGCCAAATTATGTGATAAACTTTGTTTCGCAACCTGATTTTAATTTACTTAGTTATGAATTATTTATTTGGTTTTGTTTTATGAAGAACTCTTGCTTGTCTATGTTCATGTTTGCGCAACATAGGACATTATGAACTTGTGAGTATGGCTAGAATTAGTTTGTTTAATCTCGTAAACGGTTAATATAGCTTCTTTTCAAGTAGTAAAACATATAGAACAATAGGTGAAATCAAATAAAGAGAATTGCATGCTAGATAGGCGTTCCACACTAGTATTGCATACTTGTTCAATCACTTCTACACGCTTTTTTTAATGACCTATGCATCCATCAGATAGACTTATTTATGTGTGTTCACTAAGTGTTTTGAGATTGCATGTTTACAATGTTTTTAATAAAAAGTGTGTTACATGGCATTGAATGACTTAAGGAAAGTAGAAAGAATTTATGCAGTGCGTTTATGGTTTATTCTTGATTGAACCTTTTCACGACTTAGTTATTGGAATCTTGGTTGTGATGGGACCAAATTACGTACACAATTTGTACCCGCAAAATAATCTCATACATATATTACCCTTCTTGTGTCGAGTGTAGTATTGACAAGTAGGGATCGTTCTATCTGGGAAAATCAATGACATTTAATCTCATGAAGTATTACATAATAAAGGGGGATTGAAAATTTGTATCTAAACCTACTGAAAATTTACGAAAATAATATTAATAAAAACCTAAACTAATATTTACACATGATCATCATCTTCACACATCACACAAAACTCACATAACATGTAACAAAATCAAACGAGGAATCATAACATAAATTCAGCAAGTCTAAAAGAGAGTATTTTAGTTCCAATTTAATTAGAGTCCTTCGTGGTTCATCTAATTAGCAAAACTCCTTAATTATTTAGAACCAGCTTCGTGAGTAATCCTAAATATAGTGCTAATCAGTTTAAAGACACTTCGTGTAGAAATTAAACCAAGAAACACATAAGCACAATGAGTCGAATTGGAAACAAGTAACAAGTATGGCGTCACCTCACCCCATTAACATGCATATTTTCAGAATTACTCTATCCTTGGAATTCGTACAAGATAAACCATATACAATTTACCTCATACACGTTTGGCAACATGAAGCATACACCCAAGAATCAGCCATGGCCATGGCTGCCCTCAAATATACAACTTGTTGTGCATACGAATTCAGAAAATAAACCAAAACAAAATCAAGAGAACTTGCGAAAGTTAAATACAAAACCTGATTAAAATTCGAAACATGTTAAGAACAGAAATCGGAAATCAAACATCAAACATGCATATTCGAAAGTCTAAATTCAGATTAATAAAACCAATCAAACATCCACAAATCCTTACAAACTTCATAGACAAAGTTATGTAATTGTACAGAAAAATAAAAGCCATGGAAGAAGAATTGATCACACTTTAAGAAACCTTCAAGGAAACTTTCGGCAAGGATGATCCAATGGTGATGAAGGATGCGATTTGAGTGTAGTGGTGAAGGGGATTTGGCTAGTATTTTTCTTTGGATATGGTGGAGGAATTTCGGCAGAGTTTTGGTAGCTTAAAGGTGAGAGATGAGATGATATTTTTCTGTGTAAAACTTGGCTATATATAGAGGACAAAGAAGGTAGCGTTTCGGCAGCAACTAGGGTTCACACAACCAAGTTTTTCTCAAACTTATCGTGCTGGCATATTTGACCTTCGAGTGAAAATTACGGAATATCTTTATTTAAAAAATAGATATTGAGGTGATTCTAATTGGGTTGAAAACTAGACTCCCGTAGCTTTCCATCCATATATGGCACGTCATCTGGTTCAAAGTGAGCTGTCCGGGAGAGTCCGTGGAAGTTGAGAGACGTGCATAGGAATTCTGCCGAATTTAATTAGGATTTGTTGCGTTTTTCTTCCTCTTTTTCTGAATTATCTCTTCCGATTTTCTTCATGGATCATTACTTCATGGACTTCTTGATGGACTTAGCTCATCCCTTGTTGGATAAATAATCCATGAAGCAACTGAAAGTTCTCCTTGGTGGACCGGGAAAACTTTTGTCTTTCGGCAGGAAATAGATTTTCCTTCTCGGTAGATTGACCTTCGTGTGATCCGACTGGCATAACTCCTTCCTCAAGAGAGCTTTTTGCTGCGATTCCAGTTGCATATAAAACTAGACACACAGAGCTTTCCATTGATATGTGATTCGCCTCCTGGTTCCTTATGGATCGTCTGGCATAAATTCCGGAAGTCAGGACACAGTCCCAGGAAAATCCTGTTAGTCTCTGGTGATCTTTGTTCAAACTGCCAAGTTGCAGCCATCGTTTGGGTGACTTCATGAGCTCCAATTGATCTGAATTTTTGATACAATACATTCCAGTTTTCCAATTATATGTCTGCCAAATTTCATCAAATTTGGAAAAGAATAAGTCAGTCAAACACAGGCCTCAAAATCACGAAAATAACATATTTTGCAATTTTTCGTCAGATTTCTATACTTAGTTGTTTTTCTGACAATTAAACACATTTTGTCCAAAACTCTACCAAAGGGACACTAAACTATATTATGACTCTATCTTATTCTAAATAGACTTAACAAAACATAAATAAGAGATAATAACACATTAATAACGTCGTACATTGTGCTCCTATCAGGTTGACGAACATTGTCTTAAAACATATTTAGTGTTGAATTTCCACAACCCCTGACCTCATCTCCATCTGATTTCTTCTCAATTTGCTTTAGTTTATTTCTTTGTTTGCTTTTATGATAATAAAACCCCAAATCCAATGTGTTAATTTAATTTAGTTAGATTTTATTTTCTTTTGAGTGCGAATTAAATATCCTCAGTCTTTGGCACCAAACCATATTCTTACTTATGAGTGGTGCTCACCTGGTCACTAATTGAGCAAGAGATTCATGTTCAACCACCCTTAGATTACCTTTGGATGTAAATCAATTATTTTTAAGTTGAGTTGCTTTGTTCTTAACCCTTGGATGAGATCTAAGGGTGGTTGAGCATGAATCTCTTGGTCAACTAGTGACAAGGTGAGCATTCCTGTCTTAGAGCGGTGCTCACTTGGTCACTAATTGAGCAAGAGATTCATGCTCAACCACCCTTAGATTTCATCCAAGGGTTAAGAATAAAGCAACTCAACTTAAAAATAATTCTCCTCACCCTTGAATTTACATCCAAGGGTAGTTGAGTATAAAACTCTTGGTCAACTAGTGACCAAGTGAGCATTCCTGTCTTATTCTATACTAGGATTGACAATCTTTTGCAAAGTTAATGTGAGGCTATTTTAGCCTTAACAGTTTCATTTGATTTTGTTTTTATTTATTTGTGTAAATTACGTAGATTCATCTATTGCATCCCATGAGGTCATTTGTGGACGACAATCTTCAAATGCGAAATCTCCAAAATGATGCATTAATTCATAGTTAGTGTCTTTGCAGAGATTTCAAAGTATTTCCTTGTTTAAACATATAACGTAACACAGAGTGTGTACCCACATTCTAGTGAATTAGTCTAATAATAGTTGCCTCTGTTGGCGGAATACCACCCCCTGAGCCTTCAAAACAATAATAATCACTAGATGCAGATCTGAATAAAATTCCCAGCAAATGTCTCTTTTCATATATTTTAGAGAAGTTACAAAAGTTAAAAAGAAAAATAATGAAGCTACAATATATTGCCTAATCTGGGCCTGAGATCGATAAATCTACATGCAGCCTAGAGGGTGGCAAAACACTAAAATGGTAATTAAGTGAAAAAGAAATAATGCTGCCATATATAATTGATTCATAAAACTAGAATAATTGATGGCCAGAAATACAAGCAATTCTAGGCTTTATTACTAATAATAATTATATTCAAGGGCATTTGGGTTTTCCTTCTTGGGTCTTCCAATTGTTGTAGCAAGGGCATACTTGCTTGTTGCCGTAAACTCCTGGAGGAACACAAAGGCATTTGGCACAGCACTTATTGCAGTATAACTTGCATGGCTTCTTGTGTGATGTCGCTGAGCACCGATAGTCACATCTCTTTTTGCAATCTTGAGGACGAAGCTTATGCTTGGAATAAGCCTGCAGCGTGTGTACGTAGAGAGATTATTAGAGAGATCATCATGCATTCATATATAACATGTACGTGAGTTGGATGCAATATACTGTAGGCGCAAGACGTACGTTCGAGATGGTCTCGAATCTTAACCCACACCACGACTCGATCGTTCGATCTCGAGAGAAAGAAAAGAGAAACAAGTAAATGTTACCTCAGCCAGAGGAGTGAGTGTGACTAGAAGAAGCAGAGAAAGCAGCAGCAAGACGGAGATGTACGGACGTCGTGCCATTGTTGCTTAGTTGAGGAGTGGAAGTACACAAAGCACTAGGGGGTTCTTGTTGAGTTGTTGTGGTTTCAAGGAATGATAAGTGCGTTATTTATAGGGAAAGAATGAAGGAATGAATGAATTCAATTGGAGGAGTTTGCCTGCGCGGGGTTTAAGGCATGGATTGAGGTTTATTCACTGGAAAGCCGAGTAGGAGTTTCGTGAGCTAGCGTTGAAAGCGCCGTGTATCTTGTATAATGATTTTTGCTGTGGCTAGCTAGCTACCTTGTTTGTCAACTTTCACATGTTGTTGATTTGTTGTCCTCGTTTTTCATTACCATTTTCTTCCCAACAGATCCACTCCTCTGTTTTGTCCTCCTTCATTTCAGATCTTCTTTCTTGTTCTTTATGGGGCACACCCCCTCTCTAGTCTCTGTTGCAGTACATTTACAGTGGCCTAAAACTCGATACAAGGCTATTTTTTAGTGAATCAACGTTGTTTCGCCTAACAGTCTCGTCATGAAGAAAATTATATATCGTTCGCTTTTTAGGTGTAGAACTTTCAGTGTTGGTTCGGATCTCACTGACGCTGATTATAGTTAAATTTATTTCTTCTTCGTGGACAAGTGAAGCTAGAATTCTCATACAATACTAATGATTAGTCTAAAATATTAAGAATCATGTCATACGATCTCAAAAAAAATAAATAAATAAAATAAAATAAAATGATGGCTATAAAAAGGTCACATGGTCCTTTTGCAGTACGGTAGAGGAGGGGTAGTGGTAACATGTGAAAGAACATGGCCTTTAAAACTTGTACTAATTTATTGCGCAAGTCACCGACTAAAAGAAAATATTAGATTTAGATTATAAATTTAATAACGACTACCCCATAGGGGCACCATAATTATTAATTAATAGTTAAACTAATTCGAAAGACTTTCACGCATTCTTCCACAAAACAAAAAAAAATTTCACCCTACTACACTATGTCATCCTGTCCTAGTGCCTCATCACTTCGATCTATCCTCCTTTTCTCTATCCATCCATGTAAACAAACTTGTTTCTTTTGCCACCGAAGCTATTCTCATCGAGGCCATGTTGTGAAAATTGCTTGCTTTGATGAAATTACTCAAAATGTGCTTTCCGCTCCATCATCTCTAGGGACACGTTTGGTGGTGTACATTTGTTCTCCCCGAAACGTCTGATTGCCTGGACGGTCACAATAGGGGTGGACTTTGAAACTGAAAACCGACAAATCAAGGTGGTTGCAGCAAATTTTTCGATTGAGTTTGAATAAACTTAGAAATTCAACTGATGTGGATGTGCTTTTTGTTATAATTAAAAAGTAGCGCTCTAAAACTAATTGGTTAGTTTCATAATATAAAGTCTAATCAGCCTTTAACCAACTTTTCAATCACATATCAGCATTTTAATCATTATTTTTTTTGGGTCTCTATGAGTAGATTATCTCTTAAAAAATTTCAGCTAAATTGATTTACGTTTGATGTATACCACCTCCTGAGCGTACACGTCGGAAGTACATGTGGACACACAGATAAGCCCAGAGTCTGAAGATACGAGACAGCTGTCACATGTTAAGCTTCAAGATCCGCCTATAAATAAAACAATACCTCGCCAATCCCAAGTATCTCATTCTCATTCTCATTCCCTATTTTTCTCCCCACCTAAAGAATGTCTGATAGCCCTAAATTGAGCGTCACCATAACGTGTTTGTTTCTCTCTTGCAGTCGCTTGGTAATTCTAAAATAGAAATAGCTAATCCGTGTAGTGATAAGTTTATTATTTCGCAGAAAATTATGTTTCTTCATACCCTCTAAAAATTATCATGTAATCCTTTATAAATAGACAACTATCAATGAATGAAGCAATCTCTTATTTTTGTTCTCTTTTCTCTACTAAAAATTATGTTTTTGGGTCTCTATGAGTAGATTATCTCTTAAAAAATTTCAGCTAAATTGATTTACGTTTGATGTATACCACCTCCTGAGCGTACACGTCGGAAGTACATGTGGACACACGGATAAGCCCATAGTCTGAAGATACGAGACAGCTGTCACATGTCAAGCTTCAAGATCCGCCTATAAATAAAACAATACCTCGCCAATCCCAAGTATCTCATTCTCATTCCCTATTTTTCTCCCCACCTAAATAATGTCTGATAGCCCTAAATTGAGCGTCACCATAACGTGTTTGTTTCTCTCTTACAGTCGCTTGGTGATTCTAAAATAGAAATACCTAATCTGTGTAGTGATAAGTTTATTATTTCGCATAAAATTATGTTTCTTTATACCTCTAAAAATTATCATGTAATCCTTTATAAATAGATACCTATCAATGAATGAAGCAATCTCTTATTTTTGTTCTATTTTCTCTACTAATTTTGCAATATTATTTTGGCTGGGCCCTGGGACACGTTGTTCCACTGTGTTTTTATATTTTAATTCAGTTTTGGGCCTTAATATTTTTTTGCTCTTTTAAATTCAGTTTTGGGCCCTAAAAAAACAGTCCAGTTAATATGAAACAATAATAAAGCAACAAGTATAGGAACCCTGAGCAGTTCTTCCATCATTCATTTCTATCTTCCCACAATTTACACGAGCAGCTCTTTGCCGGCGGACCTATATTTAAGCGAGGAGGTCGCTGGGATCGCTTGGTGAACTGACCATACCCCAAACCGAGACGGACAATATTACACGGATACAACTTGCCTGATCAGCCCTGGTCAGACCAAAATCAATAAAGAGACGACACGTAGCATTTTTTAAATGAAGATTTTAAACAGTTGACGTTCGAGTGCGGGAGAGACCCAACCATCGCTCTGGTGCAGCAAGCATGCTGAAATTGAAAGGCTTATCTGTTATGGCAGCGTTTCGTGATATGCAATTTCATGGGTTTCTCAAGTACCTGACCATGTTGACCGTCTTCGCTCCTGTAATGACCAACCATGGTGAATCGAGTCGGAGATCTGAGCCAGTGCTCGTCGATCTTCCACCACCACCGGGTTCCTGCAAGCTTTCTTGGAACGATTTGGTGAGTCTGGACGAGTGGACGACGGGACTGTGTTGAGGACTAATCTGCAAGGGTTTACGATCTGCATCAGCGTTTTGGTGCTAAATGGGATCTCGGTGATCCTGCCGGAGATGTATCACAACGACCGGCTCGTGGTTCAGGTAATCAGTGGCGTTCTTAAATTTCTGGAGAGTTCACCGCAGCAGTGATGGCTTCCTTCACTCTCTCTCTTCTTTTCTGAACTTCCGTTAGTCTCCCCGTTAGTTCTTTCAACAGGCCTAAAACCTTAATTTGTAAAATGCCATGTGTCATTTATTGACTGGCTTTTGTTAGCTAGAGCCGACCCGGGCTGGTCAGGCAAGTTTTATCCATATTACACTAACACAAACTCATCCACATGACCGGTAACACAAGCCAAAATAGAACTAATCATTTCAAAGGTAAAGTAACTCACTGAACAACAGATTAAAACTGGAAATAAGGTCACCAACAGCCTGTATAATAGCAGCCCCGAGCGGGGTTGCTGGTGCTGCTTCTTCTGGTTTCTAGTTATACTGGGAGTCCGGGAGACTGGGACCAACACAAAGACTGATATTCGGAGCTCAGTCTCAGCCTATACTGTTATTGGTCATTCTTTCTTAACCAAGCTATGCTGTTGAGAGTATATGCTGTCAGTACTGCTAAATTACTCCATTTAGAGTCAGGGGGAAGTTGAAAATGGCTGCAAGTTTCTTGAGGTCCTCAGGTTGTATGTTTTGGGACATGATAGCAGCACCAAAAGCAAGGGCAACAGACACCAGAACCATGCTTTTCATGCATCCATGGCCTTGAGATGACCGTCCTAAAATCAACTTGCAATATTTATCTGCATCTTTCAACAATGAATGACGCACCATATCATTTCCCTCTGCCATTGCTTTTTCATTCTACAGAAAGAAAGTAATTTGGTTATAACTTTTTCTATAAGGTTTTACAGTATTAGAGTCAATAGTTCAAAAAGGCTACTCTAGAGTCTACACTAATTCAGAGTATTGATTGGAAATGAAATTTATATACTTACAAGCTCTGATTTAAGAAAACAAGACAACAAAAAACCAAAAATATTGCATCTGGTTACCTTCTCCCTGAAACTCTTCAAGGTTTCCCTTAAGGGATCAAGAGAAGCATGCCCAACGGAATGCTCCTTCCACTCGTCAGATAGCTTTTTCAGCACAATAACACTTGCATCAAGATTGTTCAGATAAAGCTTGTCCTGTTTTAAATAGTATAGGATTGAACAAATGATATTTAAATATGGTAGAATACTTTTGAAAAACATGTGAACAAGTACAATGGAAAGAAGGAAAAATAGAAGAAAAACAAAACTCACAACAAAAACAAACGAGCAAAACAAAATGCATACCCATTGCTTGTAACATTCAGGATTTTGTGTCAAACACCAGATAAATATAGCGTTTGCTTCTTTAGAGAGATCAGGAATGCCTGCAAAAGTGCACAGTGCTCCATACATCAAGCTCCAATAACAAAACTATTTTCACTTGAAAAAGATTTCATTCTGTCTTCAAGAAAAAGATTTAATTCTAATAAATAAAAATAGTATCTCGTTTAACAGAGTACCTTCATTAACAGCTTTAATTGAATAATTCAGTGTCTTCTGTGCAACCTGTCTCACTGTTTTGCTTCCCGGGGATCCAGCAAGGGCAATCTCTTTCAAGGTTGGATAGACAGCTTCAAATCTCTCAGTTGCCTTATCATAGGAAATTTTTTGCATATAAGATATAGGATGTGAAGGAGAGAAGAGGGTTTGTGTGTGATTTGCATACATGAAGGAAAACTCTGCAATTAATCCTGACAGATGCCCACCTTAACTCGCGCTGAAGGCGAAGGAAATGAAACTCTCATTACGAGATCAAGAGCTGATGGTGGCACTATGTGCTCTCCTTTCCTGACAGCACCGTTTAATAGAATAGGGCGAGCTTTTGGAGATGATAAAATTCTGGTAGATAAAGAAAGTAAGAAACTCAATTATTGTAAAAGAACAAAATATTAAAGAGAACATAGGTCTCCATGAGAACGAAACCAAACATATACGCATGTAAAATAAAACAATATAAGTTATTACACTTTAAATGGGTGTTCTACTCCTACCTTTCCACGGACTGCAAAATCAAGTCCCTAGACTGTGGATTACAACCTGACTTGCTACTCAACATAGGCAGGAGAAGATGGACCCATGTGTACAGCCCAACAACCAGATCTCCTTGGGAGGCCTATATATATATCTTAATTGTAAATAATTTCATATATAAAACAGGGAAAAAGTAGGAACATTAGTTAAACTCAGAAAAGCATTACCTGCGTAATCAACCACACTGTGAGCGGAAGCTTCTCTTGGCCTTGATATTTCGAACTTTCCCTCATCACAGGAAATAGACTAATCAATACATCAGGTTTCCTGCGCAACACCATTGCTAGAACTGTGAATATAGCAACCTGCAGTTCCAAGTTTTAACAACTGTGACGACACATAAAAGTTGATCGGGTTCAAGAGAAAACAAAAAACCATGAAGGTATATATTGGCATACTGCATATATGACTTGGTAGAATTTCCCTTTTCAATCCTATTTGAAAGTCCTCTGTTCAGTAATGAAATTTAAACTAGAGATTCGAATTTTAGACCTCACTATTTCCATAGTGAAAGGTGAATTGAAGAAGGAAAATATAAACTAGTGGTGACAAGAGTGGCGAAAAGAGAAGTACGACAACGTGTAGTCTGTACAAGTGGCAGGAAGGCTTAAGAGAAAGCCACCAGAAAACACTGAGGACCATGGATCAGTGTTTTAATCAATCAGTACCCTTAAACTCAATACATTTTAAAGGTAACTCTGTTATTGCCTGCCATGAATATTTCAAAAGGGCTTAACCAATTTGCTAGTGTCAATTTTCTATCAAAAGGGCTTAACCAATTTGCTAGTGTCAATTTTCTATCATCAGTATTATTATTGCCAATTTGCTACCATATGTTTTTAAAATTAGCCAATTTAAATACCCTTTTGTCTTATTCATGCCTCTGTCCAGATATTGAGTAAATTTTTAGAAATTTAGGATACCAATTCAATGGCTAATTTTAAGATTTTTTGGAAGCACGTCAGTTAATACTTAAAAAGCTTAGTAGCGACTTTGATGGAATGGCAGCAGATTGGCTAAAATAAGACCTAGAGAAAGGATCAAACTAGGCCTTAATGAGGTACTCTCAGATCTCAAGGGATACTCAACTTCCATGGCTCAAACAGTTCCGTAATATGTAGTCCATATCTAACTTTTATAGTTCCCAGAAACTCAATACATTATCAGGCACATAAAACTGTACAGACAGCCTAGGCTGCAAAAGAATATTTAAAGTCTTACCTGATCAATTACTGACCAGGAGAACACTATTTGGAGATTTGTAAATTAATAAAATAAATAGTAATACCATCTGAGACCTTGAAATGGTAATATGATACATGTTACAAGCGAAAAATACCTGACATCTTGAAGGTTGCTGGACCACCTTTTTGGATCCCTTTGCTGCTCCCAGATGATTTGCAAGGTCAGCAAGAACGCAATCTAGTGACCACAACACAGAGGACCCAAGGGCTTCAGTCGAGCGCTGGCCGATCCAGTCAACTGATGTCTTATAAACATTTTCAGATATATGAGAAAGAGGGATCTGCTTTGGCAAATAATATAGTCATTAGAAACGGAAACCCTGTGTAACCATAATTACAGAATTCAAAACACTTAAAAAAAAAAAAAAAAAAAAAGGGAAGATGCTGATTATTAGTTAGTAGTTGAGATCATGCTAGTAGCACCATTGCTGATTTTTGACATTGCCCACAATTCAGTCTATCACATTCCTCTTATTTTTTATAATTATTTGAGAAAATATAGAGCCTTTTAAATTGTAATTACACATACGTATGTATGAGCAAGGAAAAACACTGACGTCAACCATCTTAGAGACAGTAGATTCCTTGAATATCTTGAACCAGGGAAACTGAGCCGCATTGACCGACGCAAATGCTCGCCCGAAATAATCAGCCAGACGCATAAGCACTATGTCTTGCTGAGATTGATACACCTCCTATTTATTTACAAATCACAAACAAACAAAAAAAGTCATCTTCATTTTTCACCAAAGCAATTCAGAACGAAATAGAATCAAACACTCACCGTTATCTCGGCGAGAAAAGCACCGAGATGAGCGGCGTCGATTTTGGAAGCGGCCTCCGCCACAGTTTGCTTGGCCTTCTTTGGCTTCTTCACCTTGGCCTTCTTCGGCTCTGCACCGGCGACCTCAGCTTGGCTATCGTCGTCGGAATGCGGAGCCGTAACGGTTTGAGCGTCTCGAATTCTCCTCCGGCGCTCGTCGGAATGCAGCTCTATCGAGCCGAAGACGTCGGCGTTGGGGAGATCGGTGGCAGATTCCGGCGGAACCGGTCGGCGGTTTCGCTTGTGATAAGAAACGGTCTGCCAAGCGTGAGCGTCGCCGTTTTGGACAGGCGCGGTGCTGCTCATCTTCTTAATATACTTGTCAGCCTCGGCCTCGTCTTGCTCTCTCAGAATCGATTCGATCAGAGCTGAATTCTCATCCATGGCTTCTCTCTTCTTCTTCACTCTCTCAAGAGTCAAGACTACTGAAGAAAAGAGAGACGAGGGCGGGTCGGGTTTTGAAGGAGAGCGACTCTGCGTCAGAGGGGACACGTGGCTTATTTCTATTAATTCTGATGACGGGTTTGGCCTCACGCCATTGGGCGGTATAACGTAAACCGCCATTTCTGCGTTTCCAAACAGGCCACAGGGGGTAAACTCGTAAGTCTCTGATGGGATCACATGCGTGCACAATTTGTACCTGCAAAATAATCTCATACAAATAATACCCTTCTTTTGTCGAGTGTAGTATTGACAAGTAGGGATCGTTCTATCCGGGGAAATCAAGGGCTTTTAATCACACAAAGTATTGTATTAAAGGGGGTTACGATTTTTATCTAATAACCTACTGAATTTTTACGATTTTTACAAAACCTAAGCTATTATATACAATTGATCATCACCTTTCACACAATTACCAAACACAAATCACATTACACATGCAATATAATTAAAACAAGTAATAGGGCAGCAGCAAATATCGAATTCAAGATCAATTAAGTTCCAATTTAATTAGAGCCAATGCGGTTATTCTAATTATTCAAAACATCACAAGTATTTAGAATCCAACATGCGTGTAATCCTAAACATGGTACTAATCAGTTTAATAACACAATGCGTAGAAATTAAACACAATTAGTACATAAGCACAATATGTCGAATTGGAACATGTTAGCAAGTATGGCGTCACCCATCTCACATCGACATGTAAATTTCCATAATTACTCTTACCCTTAGATTAATACATATTAAATCCAACATGCGTGTAATTCAACATGTATTAAATCGGCATATGAATTCAACACCTAGATAACACTCATGGCCATCGAATGCATCTAGATATCTCCTTCGGTTCCACACGAATTAAGGAAATAAACCTAATTAAAATCAAGAACACATTCAAAACCTACTGCCCATACAACATATTTAATTATATCACATGCATAAATCGGCAATCATATATAAAAATCCCAAACATTTATAACAAAGATCCAAAGATCCCATATATGATTATCAATACCGAAATAAAATTCAGAAACCAAAACATACTTCATAGACAAAGTTATGTTTAAATACAAAGAAACAAAAACCAATGAAATACAATCCATGATTACAACCTTATGAAGATTTCGGCAAGGATTGGTGATGGTGGAATTTCGTGAGAGATGGTGAGTGGATTCGGCAAAGCTTCTTGGTAGAATTTCTGGAATTAATTTGGCAGGGATTCGGCAAGGTAAAAGTGAGGAAAGGGAGATGATTTTAATGTATACAAAGTATTGTATATATAGAGAGAAGAGAGGCTAGGGTTCGGCAATGAGTAGTGCACAAGAAAACCGATTCCATTTTGGTTTTTCAATTCGGCACCAAGTCTTCTTTTCTTCTCCAATATGTGTTGCCGAAAATCATAGGATAATAGCTGAATTAATCTTCCACAATATCCTTAGATTTAATCTTGAATTAATTCAGCAAAATTATCATGAACCTTGCTTCAAATAATGTCCACATTCGGCAAGCTTTTCCTCCTTGATTCTTTCTTGCACTTGCCGGCCTTGAAGAGTTCCATTACATCTCTTCTTCTTTTTATTCTTCAAGCCGTGTATCACATAGTTATTCCAATAAAAATCGGAATTTAATCCCACAATTATTGAATAAATGGTGCACGGCATCAAGTAACCAAAACCGAATTGGTTTGTACTTCTTATCTTTCATGGCAAGGAATTTCTTCTTTTCCATTTTACTTCCGAAATTCCATAAGATAATGGAATTAATTCTTCTTTAAATCTTCATCTTGGCCGGCCATGTGGTCTTCTAATCCAATTCTTCTTCCTTGAAGGTGCACGGCACAAGTCTTCTCTCCTTGCCGAAAATTATCTTTAATATAAAGATAATAACTCCTCCTTTATCTCCAAGTAATATCTGAAAATAAAGAAAAGAAATACAAAATTAAACCATGCATTAAACTTGTCCTAATCTAGACAAATAATGTCTTAAAAAGACATAGATGTAATAGATAAGGTTAGGAGATTAGGAAAGTTTCCAAATCCATTTTGGAATTCTATTTCTTGATCTACACGGCATGGCATCTTCATATTCCACCGAAAATTCTTCCATTTGCCTTCTCATGATTTCCTGAAAATATCATTATGAAATAAATCAAGAAGAAGGCAAAATATGTAGCACAATTATCATGAGTAAGAGTCCTAGATAGATAAGGAATCCTAGTCCAACAAGGAGTTGTATTTTCAATGAAATTCTTTCGACGATTCAAAAACGTCGAGCGTTTGTAGACTCCTTGTTCGACTAAAATTCTTCACTCGTAGATTTCAATTAGTACTCAAACTCGTAGAATCCTTGCTCAACTGGGATTCCTACTTTGGTAAGGATTCCTTTTCCAAATAGAGTTCTACTTGAAAAAGGAGTCCTAGTCACATTAAAACTCTTATTAGGAATCCTAGTTCAATAAGGACTCCACCATAATTATGCAATTTATCATTTTATAGCACAAACCACATCCACACAAATATTAGAAACGACGAAAGATAAAGAAATCAATTCCGACAAGTTTTCTAGTCAAAACAGGTTTCCTAGTCCAAACAGGATTCCTAGTACCACAAGGAGTCCTACTCAAACTAAAACTCTTCAAAAATCGACATTTCTGCATTTTTAGCTCAGTTTATTCACCAACACTTGCCAACGACTCTAACATGACTCAATGACTCTATAATACAACAATAAGGGATAAGAAATGCATAAATGGGGATAAAAACATATTAAGAACGTCGCATTTTATGCTCCTATCAACTACCCCACACTTAGCCTTTGCTAGTCCCTTAGCAAAACAAACAAAAAGACTCAACACTACAGCCCCTAAAATAATCGTCTCAGGATCTTTAAACACATAGCTTTCAAGTTAAACATTCAATGTAAACACAATAATCCCAAGCGTCATAGACATGTATCATAGCATGAACAAGTAAGAAATGAAAATCACAAGCAATGACATGTTATGTTGATTTCATCCTCCTCACTAGGCATACTCTCTTCTTTTCACTCATGATATGGCAATTCACTCATAGTATATGCAAGCGAATAGATTAAGAGTTACAAAGAGTAACTTGCATATTTCATCAATTAAAAGCACTTTGTGAATTAATATTTCAGGAAAAACTTCATATAACAACTATGTGCACAAATGAACCAAAGCCATATGCTCATTCTTGACAAAAATCTCCACTAATCAAAGTTTACCTATTTTAAGAATCATGAAAAGATCAACATAATGGTGATAATGGGGATTGGCATAAGGCATTCTCATTTAGGAAGTGGTGATTAAACGTCACCAAGACTTGGCAAAATTCAATCCTCCTTATGACTTCTCTTCAAAAGGGCCAAATTTTATCATGTTGGGCCCAAAATTCATTCTTTTCTTCCCCATAATAAAGTGAAAATGAACAAAGGTCAAGTTTAACAACAATAGACCTTCAATTATCACACAAACTCCAAATTCACCATAAAATTCATCCAAAATTTTCCATTGCCGAATCTTTTTCTTTTTATTTCGGATCTCTTATTTTTTTCTTTCTTTTTCTATCCGATTTTTCTTTTCTTTCTTCTTTTATTCGGCAACACCTTTTCTTTTCTCAATAATTGGACAAGATCACCCCACACTTACTTCTCATCATCACATCAATTCACAAATTCCATTAAATTTTACCAAGTCTTGACAACAATGGCAAGGATAAACTATTCTAAGATTAAGGAAAGTGTATCAAGGTGATGAAATAAATGGCTCATGGCTGGCTCAAGGGGGTTAAAACTAAGGAGTCCCACGACGGGCACAAATTAGGCATAAGCTTTGTTTGGCATTGGTGGTAATCCTAACATGATCTTTTCAATCCTTTTCAAAATCAAGGCATTTCATGAATAATAGTCTCAAAAATTGTCAAGAGCGAGTTCTAGCATTCTAGAGTTCATTAAAATCTATGGCACATAGTCATTGAATGTTCAAAGAATGATGAAGTTTTGAAAAATTCTGCCTATTTTTATCACTCAAGAAGGAAAGTATATGGCATCAAAGCTCACAAAGGTTATTATGGAACAAAATCAACACAATATACATGCTTCTTACACAATTAAGTTCAAGTCTCACATGTTCATACCAATCACAAAGTCCATGAAACTCACAATTAATTTTTATGATTATGCAAAACCATCATCTATGTATTAAAGATATAATCATCATAGACTATTTAGGGGCATCCTAAGACTCAATAATTAAAAACAAAATTAAAAAGCAACGAAAATAAAGACAAAAAGCACCGAAATTTTTTTAAATTTTTCTGATTTTCTGATTTTTTATTTTCTTTTCTTTTTATGACTCAAAACAAATACAAACATGTGAAACATGTATCCCTACCCCACACTTAGAAAATTACATTGTCCTCAATGTACACATATCATGTAGTAATTTCTAAGTATATGATAAATCACAAGTCCCACATTTATACAATTCAACCAAAAAGAGTTTAGGGATTTAGAAAATTCAAACTCTCGTAGACGGCTCCTTCACACTTTTGGTTGAAATGGGTTGCCTCCCATGCAGCGCTTAATGTTTATAGTCTACTCAGCCTAGACTCTTCTTCATATCATCAGGATCTTGGTGCGTCTCTGAATTGAATCTCCTCAACGGTGTGCTCCTCAAAAGGTTCGTAGTAAGGCTTAAGTCGATGACCATTCACCTTGAACGCTTTTCCTGATTCCGTACTTTGAATTTCTATAGCACCATGAGAAAACACATTAGTAACAATATATGGGCCTACCCAACGAGAACGCAATTTGCCAGGAAATAATTTAAGACGAGAATGAAATAACAAGACTTTCTGGCCAATATGAAACGTTTTGCCTCTTATCATCTTGTCATGATACAATTTCGTCTTCTCTTTGTAAATCCATGCAGCATCATATGCTTCATTTCTGATTTCCTCAAGTTCACTCAGCTGCAATTTCCTGTGAAGTCCAGCCTTGTCAAGTTCCATGTTGAATTGCTTGACCGCCCACCATGCCTTGTGCTCCAACTCTACTGGAAGATGGCACGCTTTGCCATATGTAAGCCGAAATGGAGACATCCCAATGGGTGTCTTGTACGCCGTTCTGTAAGCCCAAAGTGCATCATCAAGTCTGTCACTCCAATCTTTCCTTGATGGGCCCACAGTTTTCTCCAATATGCTCTTGATCTCTCTGTTGGACACTTCCGCCATTCCGCTAGTCTGAGGATGATAAGGTGTGGATACCTTATGGGTAACTCCATATCGTCTGAGTAAAGCCTCTATTGTTCTGTTGCAGAAATGAGAACCTCCATCGCTTATAAGCACACGAGGTACTCCAAACCTGGAAAATATGTTAGTTCTCAAGAAACCTGCAACAACTTTAGAATCATTAGTCCTTGTGGCTTTCGCCTCCACCCATTTAGACACATAATCAACAGCCAACAAGATATAAAGAAAGCCCTTAGATGAAGGAAAAGGTCCCATAAAATCTATACCCCATACATCAAAAATTTCAACAAATATTATAGGATTTAGGGGCATTTGGTCTCTCTTACCAATGTTACCTGTCCTTTGGCACCTATCACATGTCATACAAAATGTGTATGCATCTTTGAAAATTGTTGGCCAATAAAACCCGCTTTCTAATACCTTGAGCGCTGTCCTCTTAGCTCCAAAGTGTCCTCCACATGCCTCATTGTGGCAAAATGCAAGGATCGGCCTATGCTCCTCTTGTGGCACACAACGTCTAATCACTTGATCATTACAAGTCCTCCACAAATATGGGTCGTCCCATATGTAGTGCCTTGCATTCTTTTTAATCCTTGTCTTGGCTGCCTGCAAACATGTACTTGGAAAAGTTTTAGTAACTAAATAATTGACAATGTCTGCATACCAAGGTTCTTTTGTATCCACTAGAAAAAGCTGCTCATCTGGGAAAGTTTCCTGAAGTGGTAACGTTTCCTCTTCTCTCACAATCCTGCTCAAGTGATCCGCCACAACATTTTCGCTCCCCATTTGTGTCAATTCCGGCCCCTTGCTCAATAGCTAGTTGCTATTGATCCAAGGTTTCTGACAAAACCTGCGCAATAGAGTCAACTACATCAACATTATAGCAAGGTTTTAAATCAGAAATTGGATACCTCATGGCCTCAAAGATGTTGAAGCCAATCACTTCACCATCGAACTCCATGGTGAGATTGCCTTCAGCCACATCAATTTTCGTTCTTGCTGTCCTCATAAATGGTCGCCCCAACAAAAGTTGAGTGGAATTAATGGGCGACTCCTCCATTTGAAGCACATAAAAATCTGCAGGAAATATCAGATTATTTACCTGCACAAGAACATCCTCAACATATCCCTCAGGATATTTGTTAGACCTATCAGCGAGTTGAATGATCACATTGTCCTTTTTCAACTCGCCTAAACCTAGGGACTTATACACATTATAAGACATTACATTAATTGAAGCCCCTAAGTCTAGCAAAACTTTATCAAAATTAAATTGTCCAATTTTACATGGCACAGAAAAGCTGCCAGGGTCTTTCATTTTAGGTGGAAGCTTTCTTTGGAGAACGGCTGAGACCGTCTCACTCATCTTCACCACCTGCTCCTCTCTAGTATGCCTCCTTGTTGTGCATAGCTCTTTTAAGAACTTGGCATACTTTGGAATCTGCTTGATGCATTCCAAAAGGGGAATATTCACCTCCACACGTCTGAAAATGTCAAGTACCTCCTCATCTGATTTCTCCTTCTTTGATTTTGCAAACCTGGAAGGAAAAGGCAAACAAGAAGATTGGTTAGCATTAACTAATCCACTTGAGTTAGAATTATTCACCTTGTGTGTCTCTGAGGTAGCGGGATCTTTTTCCATGTCCCTATTCTTCATTTTCTCGAGCTCAGCCTTGCTCGGTTTGCTCCTCTCGGCCTCATTGCCGTTTGAATCATCATCATTGCCGTGCACCTCATTATTGCCGAGTGTCTCCCTCTCTTGCTCGGCATCAACATGCTCTAGCACGTCATCACCATCATCATGATGATCCACAAACACGTCCTCAACCTCCTTGAGTGCCGGCCCCTTCAAAACTTTACCACTCCTTGTGGTAATTGCATTTGCTTGCTCATTCTTGGGGTTCTTTATCACTCCTCCAGGTAATCTTCCTTGCTCCTGAATCTGCCCCATGAAATCCACAACCTTCCCCATCTGATTCTTCAACTCAGAAATATCCTTAGTGTTTGAAGTTGTGGATTGCAACAATGTATGAGTTGCATCGTTCAAAGACTTAAGCATGGCGTCATAGTTGGGATTTGACGATGCTTGTGCATTATTGTTGTAGAATTGTTGCTGCTGGGGTCTTGCAAACCCTTGGTATTGCCCTTGAGGTCTTGGTTGAAACACATTTCCTCCTTGATTAGCTTGTGGTGGCGCCACATGTGTAGGGTTCTGCACATTGTTGTTGTTAGCCCACCTAAAATTAGGGTGATCATTAAATCTGGGGTTGAAGTTCTGAAAAGTGGGACGTTGCTGCCCTTGAAAACCAATTGCATTGGCTTCCTCAAAATTATCTCCTCCACCAACTTGTGGACACACATCTGATGAATGCCCCTCCATGCTACATACCCCACAGACTTGGGCATGTTTCTGCTTCATAAACTGAGACATCATCTGAGTGAGTTTCCCCACATCTTCCTTAAGCTCCTTGACAACACTTGATTCCTCATAACCGCTGGCCTCATTGACTCGCCTAGAGGAAGTAGACCCGAATTGTTGTTGATTGGTGAAATGCATCTCCAACAGATTCTTAACCTCCTCTCTGCTTTTCTCCATTAAAGATCCACCAGCTGCTGAATCTAGAAATCTCCGCTCCAAGGGACGCAACCCTTCATAAAAGTATTGTAGAAGAAGACCCTCACGTATCCCATGATTAGGACACGTTGCCACCAAAGCCTTGTACCTATCATAGTACACATCAAAGCTCTCATCTGGCTCTTGTCTGATCGAGGTGATCTCCTTCCTGATCTGTGTCACCCTTGATGATGGAAAGTATTTTGTGAGAAATTCTCTCACCATTGTAGTCCAAGAAATCATCTTCCCAGGTGGTATAGCATAAAACCACTCTTGCGCCCTATCCTCCAGTGAAAAAGGAAACGCCTTCATTCTCACATGTTGTAAGTCTGCCCCAGTTGGGCACATTGACTCACATCTGAATTCGAACTTCTGAATGTGGCGGTTGGGATCCTCTCCACTGAGTCCATAAAACTTAGGCAATTGGTGGATAAATCCACCCTTCAACTCAAATTCTCCTGACTTGCCAGGTGCAACTGCAGGATATGTTACATTACTTGGTCTTACTACTCCTCCTTGTGGCGCATCTACCTGACCATTCTCCTCTCTTAGTGAAGTCATTCTGAATGTAGGATCAGGTAAATCAAAGTTCAAATACTGAATTGGTATGGGACTTTGGAGTAGCTCGAATTCTGGTTCTTCGTGAAACAAAGGGTTTAGTTCACACGAAGCTTCTGATGGAAATGGTGATGATGGTGCAACAAAATTTCGGTTGAAAAGTGATGAGGTGGGAGAAACAAACTGATGTTCTGGTGTAGAAGTGCTTGGCAAAACTGGCTCTTCTTCTTCTTGGTTGCAAATTCTTTTCAATCTATCCTCAATCTCTTGTGACCAACTAAGATTCATGTACCTGAAATTATTTAAATTTCGAGGTGTTTAACAAATGAATTATTGTTAGGGTAAGAATATTATACAAGCATAAGTTAGTAAGTTAGTATGTAACAAGTATTGTTAGGGTAAGAATATTATATAAGTATAAGTGTCAACGAAAATTTAACTATAAATATGTAAAAATGTTACACGAAATTCCAATTATGTGTAAGTGTAAGAGAAATTTAAAGTATATTACATTAAAGTTCAACGTGTAAATGTATAATGACAAACAAAAATTTGCAAGTATATGTTACATGAAAAAGTTACAAGTATATTACAAAGATGTATATCACACGAAAATTTACAAATAAGGCTCACACAATTTCACAAGTATAACAGAAAAATGTGTTTTATGTATCCCTAGTTAAATTGCTATATGATTTGTTTGAATTTTCAAAGTACGTGGAGCAGAGGAGATAACGGTGCAATGGACTGATACAGCCCCCGGTAGTATCATGCTTGATCCGATATACCTCAAAAATTCAAACCAAGAAATGTTCTCTTTTGAGATCAAAAATTTACTCATATCAAACTTATTTAAGGTTTTGAAGCTCGGTGGACGTGCGGCCTAGGTCTATCGACTAGACACAAGGTTCCGTGGTTTCAGAAGACTAGAACGAAGGTACTAATAATGGAGTGAGGCAAGACTCGTTGTTGGTTACCACGGAGAGCGAACTCCCAATCGACTCACTCACAGGGAATGAACATCAGTCTGTGGGCCTTGAGATCTAGTTAAACAAACCTCAATACCAAAATTAGAACAAACGAACTATGATTGCCCCTTACTCAGTTGAGAACCTTATGTTGTCAGTTCCACTAAAGTGCATAAAAGCCGCCCTCAACCTCATAAAAACGCAAGCGCTAGTATGAAGGGTTAAGGCTAAAAGCAACATTAGTGACCTTACCTATTCCTCTTCCCCTCAAAACCATAAACAAACTTAACACAAATAGACCTTCAAAACTCCCTAACAATTTAAACTAGTTATGCACATCACACGAAAATTTTTGTACAAGTATCTATGTTGGTTTGGTTTTTAGATTACATCGATTATGTAAGTATTATGATTGCCGAACTTAGGATTTCTAGGTGTCTTTTATTCACACAACTTTAAAATTCGAGGTATGTGGAGCAGAGGAGATAACAGTGCAATGGGCTGAAACAGTCCAAGGTAGTATCATGCTTATTCCGATATACCTCAAAAATTAAAGACGAATTTTACCTTTTTGAAGAAAAATAGATTCTACATATGCTTAAGTTATTTTCTAGCGTCTAAAGTGAGGTGATGCTTCGGCACAAGCTGTCGTCTAGGTCGAACGTATTTTACTTTTCTAAGGCGATGTCGTTAAAATTCACGGAGAGTAAACTCTCTTTAGGAACAAGGCAGGTCTCAAAGTTTTTAACCACGGAGGACAAATCCCCTATTGACTCACTCACAGAGAATGAACATCAGTCTATGGGTCTTGAGAACCAGTTTTACAAACCTCGCACCATTCAATGAAAATAACTTGCCCTATACTTGGTAAAATAAACTCGGATCCCTAGCGGTCTCAAGTGTTGATTAAAACCGCCCTCAACCTCATAAAAATAATACCAAGTTAGCGTCTTTATGCGTGGGGGGCCAACGATGGACTAATTCCAACATTGCAGGGCCCGTTTCCCAATCTACACAAAAACATACCTAACATGGCATCACTCGTATGAAGGGTTATGGTTATGATCAACAAAAGAGGCTTCACCTACATGTTACACTTTAGAAACTACAATAAACTACAAGCATACACAAAAACTATCAACTTCCTAGAAATTATCTAGGTGTATCAACATCACAATAATATCACACAAAAATCGGCAATTAAGATCAACAAAAACCAAAAATAAAAATAAAAATCGGAAAATTAACCCTATTTACTATTACACTTCCGAAAATCCTATTAATACATATCCCAAAACTATTGCAAAAATTAAATAATTTACAATTATACAAAGTTACAAACAACACTTTATGAATCAAAAATTTATAATCTCCCCGGCAACGGCGCCAAAAACTGATGGGATCACATGCGTGCACAATTTGTACCTGCAAAACAATCTCATACAAATAATACCCTTCTTTTGTCGAGTGTAGTATTGACAAGTAGGGATCGTTCTATCCGGGGAAATCAAGGGCTTTTAATCACACAAAGTATTGTATTAAAGGGGGTTACGATTTTTATCTAATAACCTACTGAATTTTTACGATTTTTACAAAACCTAAGCTATTATATACAATTGATCATCACCTTTCACACAATCACCAAACACAAATCACATTACACATGCAATATAATTAAAACAAGTAATAGGGCAGCAGCAAATATCGAATTCAAGATCAATTAAGTTCCAATTTAATTAGAGCCAATGCGGTTATTCTAATTATTCAAAACATCACAAGTATTTAGAATCCAACATGCGTGTAATCCTAAACATGGTACTAATCAGTTTAATAACACAATGCGTAGAAATTAAACACAATTAGTACATAAGCACAATATGTCGAATTGGAACATGTTAGCAAGTATGGCGTCACCCATCTCACATCGACATGTAAATTTCCATAATTACTCTTACCCTTAGATTAATACATATTAAATCCAACATGCGTGTAATTCAACATGTATTAAATCGGCATATGAATTCAACACCTAGATAACACTCATGGCCATCGAATGCATCTAGATATCTCCTTCGGTTCCACACGAATTAAGGAAATAAACCTAATTAAAATCAAGAACACATTCAAAACCTACTGCCCATACAACATATTTAATTATATCACATGCATAAATCGGCAATCATATATAAAAATCCCAAACATTTATAACAAAGATCCAAAGATCCCATATATGATTATCAATACCGAAATAAAATTCAGAAACCAAAACATACTTCATAGACAAAGTTATGTTTAAATACAAAGAAACAAAAACCAATGAAATACAATCCATGATTACAACCTTATGAAGATTTCGGCAAGGATTGGTGATGGTGGAATTTCGTGAGAGATGGTGAGTGGATTCGGCAAAGCTTCTTGGTAGAATTTCTGGAATTAATTTGGCAGGGATTCGGCAAGGTAAAAGTGAGGAAAGGGAGATGATTTTAATGTATACAAAGTATTGTATATATAGAGAGAAGAGAGGCTAGGGTTCGGCAATGAGTAGTGCACAAGAAAACCGATTCCATTTTGGTTTTTCAATTCGGCACCAAGTCTTCTTTTCTTCTCCAATATGTGTTGCCGAAAATCATAGGATAATAGCTGAATTAATCTTCCACAATATCCTTAGATTTAATCTTGAATTAATTCAGCAAAATTATCATGAACCTTGCTTCAAATAATGTCCACATTCGGCAAGCTTTTCCTCCTTGATTCTTTCTTGCACTTGCCGGCCTTGAAGAGTTCCATTACATCTCTTCTTCTTTTTATTCTTCAAGCCGTGTATCACATAGTTATTCCAATAAAAATCGGAATTTAATCCCACAATTATTGAATAAATGGTGCACGGCATCAAGTAACCAAAACCGAATTGGTTTGTACTTCTTATCTTTCATGGCAAGGAATTTCTTCTTTTCCATTTTACTTCCGAAATTCCATAAGATAATGGAATTAATTCTTCTTTAAATCTTCATCTTGGCCGGCCATGTGGTCTTCTAATCCAATTCTTCTTCCTTGAAGGTGCACGGCACAAGTCTTCTCTCCTTGCCGAAAATTATCTTTAATATAAAGATAATAACTCCTCCTTTATCTCCAAGTAATATCTGAAAATAAAGAAAAGAAATACAAAATTAAACCATGCATTAAACTTGTCCTAATCTAGACAAATAATGTCTTAAAAAGACATAGATGTAATAGATAAGGTTAGGAGATTAGGAAAGTTTCCAAATCCATTTTGGAATTCTATTTCTTGATCTACACGGCATGGCATCTTCATATTCCACCGAAAATTCTTCCATTTGCCTTCTCATGATTTCCTGAAAATATCATTATGAAATAAATCAAGAAGAAGGCAAAATATGTAGCACAATTATCATGAGTAAGAGTCCTAGATAGATAAGGAATCCTAGTCCAACAAGGAGTTGTATTTTCAATGAAATTCTTTCGACGATTCAAAAACGTCGAGCGTTTGTAGACTCCTTGTTCGACTAAAATTCTTCACTCGTAGATTTCAATTAGTACTCAAACTCGTAGAATCCTTGCTCAACTGGGATTCCTACTTTGGTAAGGATTCCTTTTCCAAATAGAGTTCTACTTGAAAAAGGAGTCCTAGTCACATTAAAACTCTTATTAGGA
Source organism: Potentilla sterilis (assembly GCA_963682095.1). NCBI lineage: Eukaryota > Viridiplantae > Streptophyta > Magnoliopsida > Rosales > Rosaceae > Potentilla > Potentilla sterilis. Next base: position 15,485,006 of record OY821764.1, read on the forward strand.
ATCCTAGTTCAATAAGGACTCCACCATAATTATGCAATTTATCATTTTATAGCACAAACCACATCCACACAAATATTAGAAACGACGAAAGATAAAGAAATCAATTCCGACAAGTTTTCTAGTCAAAACAGGTTTCCTAGTCCAAACAGGATTCCTAGTACCACAAGGAGTCCTACTCAAACTAAAACTCTTCAAAAATCGACATTTCTGCATTTTTAGCTCAGTTTATTCACCAACACTTGCCAACGACTCTAACATGACTCAATGACTCTATAATACAACAATAAGGGATAAGAAATGCATAAATGGGGATAAAAACATATTAAGAACGTCGCATTTTATGCTCCTATCAGTCTCACTCTCCCGGATCTATCTCATTCTGTATAAGCAGCATCACATGCATTTAATAAGGGAGACCCACTAGTGAGGTGGGGTTGGTTTGGCACTTTGGCTCGATTGTACCACTCGCTAGTCGCTACTAGAGGTGGGTGTTTGGGCCCGAAGGACCGAAAGCTCGGTTTGGCTCGTCGAAAAAAACCCGACACGGGCCGAGTTCTAAAATTTTTAGGACCGGCCCGACTTTCTACTTATCGGTCCGAGCTCGGGCTCGAATATTTTTGGGACCGAAGACCCGGCCCAGCCCGACATTTCATATATATATATATATATATATATATATATATATATATATATAATACCCAGCCCTAAATTTCTGTCTTCCCCTAATCCCCTGCTCGAGTCGACGAGTCCTCCTCCATTCGCCTCCAACTTTCCAGCTCCGGCTCTGTGGGCTTATGTAGCCCCTCTGTGGCTACTGTCAACAAGTCCCCCAAGTTCCCGGTCAAGTGCAATCTTGAATGGGGACTTAATATGTCTCGCTCCTGTCCCTCAGACCCGCAGGGTTACCGACCCAACGGTGCCCAGTCCCCCAAGTCCGCATTGAAGATTGGGCGTGACCGGGCGTTCGGGCAGAGAATGCGTGGTGATGTGAGGACTCGACCGGTGGACCGCCATGTCGGGACGAGTCCCCCAAGTTCCCAGGGTGAAACTGCTGCCAACGGTGAGGCAGGTCGGGGAGTAGCCCGGTGGTTCGGCCCAGCTTGTGCTGGAATAAGCGCGGGGTAATAGAGTTGCTAGCCTGCGGGGAGGCCTGTTGGAGCGTGGAATAAGCCAACAGGTACCCCGGTGGGGTGTTGCGGCCATGTTGAAGCACCGGTTAACACCTGCTAGTTCTTCTCAGATTGTGTTGGAATAAGCGTGAGGTAATACGCAGGTTTGCTAGCCTGCGGGGAGACTTGTTCTGTGTTAGAGAAACAATTTGCCCGGTGGGGTGGCGTGGAGATAACAAGTCTCGCCATAGATCCCCAAATTTATCACAGTTCAGTGTGATGCAGGATTTTTAGCCTGCTGCAAAAGTTTGCATGTGTTAGATGTAAACTCTCCCGGGTTTATAAAGCCCATGTGTTTAGAAGCCTTGAGTTGTCGCTGGCTTGTCCTTGCCCGCAGGGGTGAAGGAAAGTGGCGAAACCGGTGGAATGCCTTGGAGCCGGTTGAATACTACGTAACCGGTGAGATGCCATGAAGCCGGTTGAATGTTACCTAACCGGTGAAATGCCATGGAGCCGGTTGAATACTACGTAACCGGTGAGATGCCATGGAGCCGGTTGAATGTTACCTAACCGGTGAAATGCCATGGAGCCGGTTGAATGTTACCTAACCGGTGAGATGCCATGGAGTCGGTTGAATGTTACCTAACTGGTGAGATGCCATAGAGCCAGTTGAATACTACATAACCGGTGTGTGCCTTTCCTTAATTTGAGGTTGACTCTTGAGGAAGTGGAGGGGCTAGACGCCTCGGTTCTCGCTCCTACTTCCCCTAACTGCTGCATGTAGGCGGGACAAGTGGCTGACATGCAATGAAGGAGAGAGCCCATCAGTCCCCCAAGTTATGATGGCGTGGGAACTTTATCGATGCTGGGACACGTGTCAGTAGGGAGAGGTCGGAGATGGAGGGAATCTGCGGCTGGGGTTGCCTCTCCTTTTTGCTTGCCCTAATTATCAACAAGGTGTAGTTTTGCCGCCTATAAGATGCTTCGCACCCCCCTCCTCTCTTCCTGTCGTATTTTGCTGAAGCTTGGCTCCTCATCTGCCGTCTGTCTGTGTTGTTATCTTGCTACACAACTAACTGAGCGTAGGGTAAATTCTGTTCTTAGGTTTTATGGAATCTGGGAGGTCAGCCAATCCTGTCGGTGCTGGCCGTGCGTCGACGGGAGGGTCCGTGAGGTACCAGCTGTTGGATGGCGACAGGGTAATTTTTTGTGACGAGCCGACCAGAAGCATGACTGCTGGCGAGATAAGGGATTTTCGGGCGAAGTGGGGCATTGACTCCTCCGTTAAGCTCCGGGGTCTGTATCCTGGGGAACTGGCCTGCAACCCGGAGGAGGGTTGGGTTGCCGTTTTTGAGGATCAATTTCGGCACGGGCTATCTCTGCTGCTGCCGAAGTTTGTCCAGTACGTGCTGAGCCTGATAAATGTCTCCTCCGCCTAGCTTCCTAGCAACCAGTGGAGACAGTTGCTTGGTCTCGGGTGCCTATTCAGTCTTAGCAACATGGACTGGCCCATGATAAACGAGTTCCGAGCGCTGTATAACATTCTCTACTGCAAAAATGCCTAGGCCTCCAGCTGTATCAATTTTGCCGCGCGGGACTTTGGTCCACCCATCACTCACCTGCCGTCGTCGGTTTCGAATGTATGGCGGAGATCGGTTGTGATGGCCGGGGGTAGGTGGCAGCGTAGTTCGAGGAGCTTTCGGGTGCCCGGGGCTTATCAAGCTACGGGGATCAGTCGTACCGGTTGGTCGACTTGGAGAGGCAACGGATAGCCCGGCTTTTTGTTTGCTAGGACAGCTTGGGTCGGAGCTCTTACAATTTCATCCGGTGGAATGTGCTGGAGATATGCGAGATGGGAAGGAAACCTGGTAAAGTGCCTTGCACTGTTGTTTTGCGCGGTCGTATTTTATTCTAACCGCTCGGTTTATTGATTTGCAGCTAATGGGCTCGCTGTTCGGAGCGAGGAGACTGTCGAGGCGGATGACAAACTTGTGGCCCAGAGGTTGATGGAGATGGGGGAGATGGCCTCGAAAACCGTTGTAGATCCGGACACCTTAGAGAGCACGGTGTATAGCGATCCTGTGCCGCTCATGTTTCTGGATTCCCACTACGGTCGGCGGCTGGGCGGTGAGGAGAATGTCCCACTTGTTATTCGGGAAGTAGGATCGGTGGGCTCATCGGGTCCGGAACCTCTACGAGCCCCGCGGGAGAGAGAGGCAGCGGAGATGACTGGGTACCGCAGAAGCGGTCTTGGCGAAGCTCCGGCTAAGAGGGCGAGGGTGTTTGATACCGGGGCGTCAAGCTCAACTGGTGGGGGGTCAGCATTGGTTCTGGCGGAGGGAACCGGTGGCCGAAGGAGTTGGGAAGCCGTTGAGCCGGAAGCCGGTCGCGGCTCTGGTTGTGGTGGTTTTGGTAAGTTTGTGGCATCTACCATTGAGGCCTTGGGACTTGATCGGGAGGCCGCCGGAGATGTGCGACCGGGCGAGAGCAGGAAGAAAGCTGTGGAATTAGGTCTTTGGGTAAGTCCCGATCTGATCGCGTACATGTGGCACTGAGGTTCTTCTGCGCTCCCTCTCCCTTTTTGATGCTACGAGCTAATGTTCTTCTTTTGTGTACCAGCTGGTGCATATCCTTTACGCCACTAAGCGTAGTGAGGAGACTCCGGCTCTGGAGAGGCAAGTGGAGGACCTCACCATGCAGCTGTCATTGGCGGAGGCTAAGCTTGCGCAGGAGAGGGAGGAGGCCGATCGGCTGGCGGCCACTCTGGAAGAGAGGAATATGGAGTTGGAGGCGACGATTTTGGAGCTGTAGACCCAAGTAACAGCAGTCGTCAAAGGAGAGGAGAAGCTCGTAGAGTCCCAACTTGCCGAAGCCGCTGACAAAGCTATCGACGATTTCCGAGAGTCGGTGGAGCTTGTAGAAATGCTGGAGGCCGCTCGTGCTAAGGGTATAAATGATGCGTATCTGGAGTGGAGGGAGAAAGGGTGGCTTGATGCCGAGCGGATGGAGGCTGAGGTAGCCTTGGCCGAGAAGCTGGAGCAAGAGCGGTCTCTCAAGGCTGGTGGGTCAGGGATTAGAGGCTCCGGTGGCGCTGATTAGCGGTTTTTTTTTCTTTATATATACTTGGCAGAAGTATCTACTATGTAACCAGCTGTAGTTCATTCCAGAGGCAGTGACTATCTGTATTGAACATTGGTACTAAATACAGTACTGTCCATTTTTAAGACAGTGATCTCACTTAGGGTAGAACCGCAGATGCTGGATATTCCATGGGCGGGTTGAGTAGATGCCTTCGGTGTCTATGATGTGGAATGTCGCCGGACCTGCGGCTGCGGTGATTTGGTAGGGCCCTTCCCACGTTGGCTCCAAGGCCAGCGGCTTTTTCTGAACTTTCTTCATCACCCAATCCCCCACTTGCAACTTCCTTTCCCGGACCTTTATGTCATAGTATCGGGCGACCCGTTGCTTGTATGTTTGGTTTCGCATATGCGCTTAGTCGCGCCGCTCCTCAATGAGATCCAGGTTGAGCCGTATGCCCTCGGCGTTTGTTTCGGCATCGTAATTCTCGACCCTGCCGCTGGGCATGTCGCTCTCTACGGGGAGTACCGCTTCTCTCCCGAATGCCATGCAGAACGGGGTCTCCCCCGTTGCTTGGGTTGCTGTCATCCGGATGGCCCATAGAACCGCGGGGAGTTCCTCAGCCCAACATCCTTTTTTGTCATCCAGCTTCTTCTTGAGGAGACTTTTGATAATCTTGTTGACCGCTTCCACCTGGCCGTTGGTTTGCGGGTGCGCCACTGAGGCGAACAACATCCGGGTCCCTATGGAGGCCGTGTACTGGATAAGATCAGCATTGTTGAACTGTGTCCTGTTATCCGTGACTATGGTCTGCGGCACCCCGAACCTGCAGTAGATGTTCTTCCATAGGAATTTTCTTACCCGCTCCTCGGTAATCTTTACTAGAGGCTCCGCCTCGACCCACTTAGTCTGATAGTCAACGGCTACAATGGCGTACTTGTATTATCCCACAGCTATTGGGAAATGGCCTAATGTCTAGCCCTCACTGTGCGAACGACCATGGCGCTAACAGAATTGACAACGCGATTGCCGGGGCATGAGGTGTAGTAGCGTACAAGTGGCACTTGTGGCAGCCGCCTGATATTTTTCTCGACGCTGCTGCCATGTCTGGCCAAAAGTATCATGCCCGTAGCGACTTATGAGACAGGGATCGGGCGCCAGAGTGGTTACCGCACACTCCTTCGTGGATTTCTTGCATGATGGCTTCTCCCGCCTCTTTAGTCACACATTTTAGCTGGGGGAAGCTGTGCCCTCTTCGGTACAACTTGCCGCCGAGGAGGCTATACCTGGCACACTGGAGGTGTAGCCTCCTAGCCTCCACTTTATCCTGGGGCTGGTTTTGTCAACCAGGTATCTAATTATCGGATCCATCCAACTTGGTGGCGCCTCCTCTACCGCAAATATCTCGGAGATGGTCTTGCTTATGCTTGGTTTCTGGAGGGTTTCAATCTTAGCTCTTCGGTACTCCAGTGGGTAGTTTCCGGTTGCCAACCTTGCTAGGGCGTCCGCATGCCTATTCGCCTCCCGGGGTATATGCTGAATCGTGGCGCCCTGGAATGGCTCGATCAGGGTTTTGGCCAAAGCCTGGTAGGAGGCTAACTGGGGTTCCTTGACTTCGAACAGCCCGTTCATCTGGTTTACCACCAGGCTCGAGTCGCTCTATATTTCCAAGGATGGGATCCACATTTCCTTGGCTAGCTGCAAACCGGCTATGAGGGCCTCATATTCAGCGGCGTTGTTAGAAGTATTGAAGAGGAACCGCAGGGCATAATCGTACGAATAGCCATCGGGCGAGGTTAGCATGACGCCGGCTCCACTCCGCTTACTCGTTACGGAGCCGTCCATATAAAGCTTCCAACAGCTAGGGAGGCCTGGTTCGACCTTTATGGCTTGAACTGCTTCGGTTCCCTCGGACCGGTCGGAGTGCGCTTCTACTGCCATCGGGGTGAGCTCGCATATGAAATCCGCAGCGGCCTGGCCCTTGATGGCCGTTCGCGGGGCATAAGTGATATCGAACTCTCCCAACTCGACTGCGTACGAGCCTGCTGCTAGTATCCGGTCTTTGCAGGATCTGCCGTAGAGGGTGATTGGTATACAAGGTGATGGAATGAGCCTGGAAATAGTGCCGGAGCTTCTTAGCGCTGACGATCAGGGTCAGAGCCAGTTTTTCAATGTCAGGGTATCGGCTTTCGGCTCCGGTAAGTCCCTTCCCTACATAGTATACCGGGAGATCGAACGTGCCCTCCTTCCTGACAAGAGCCGCAGAGACGGCCGTTCTTGATGCAGCTATGTAGAGGTATAACATCTCGCCCGGCACCGGTTTGGATAGAAGGGGTACTGCAGACAGGTACGTCTTGATGGATTGGAATGCCGCCTCGTGCTCCGCCGCCCAGTGAATTTTCTTGAACTGTTGCGCCTTGAGCAGTTTAAAGAATGGGGCGCACTTATCGGTCAGGCGGGAGATAAATCTGGCCAGGGCGGCTAGTCTGCCGGTCAGCATCTGGACCTGGTTTCTTTCCCCGTGGTGTTTCCATGTCTAGGATCGCTTGGACCTTCAGTGGGTTAGCTTCTATCCCCCGCTGGCTGATAATGTGGCTTAGGAACAGGCCCTCTGAAATCTCGAAAATGCACTTCTTCGGGTTCAGCGCATTCCAAACTTGAGCATCTTACCGACGACTGCTGCCAAGTCTCGGACGTGGGCCCCTGCGGTCAAGCTTTTGACTAGCATGTCATCCACGTATACTTCCACAGTTTTACCCATCTCCTGCTCCAATATGCGGTTTACCATCCGTTGGTATGTGGCCCCGGCGTTCTTTAGACCGTACGGCATCCTCTTGTAGCAGTAGGTCCCTCGGTCAGTCATGAACGAGGTGTGCTCCTCATCGTCCGGGCTCATCCTTATCTGATTGTATCCGGCGTAGGCATCCATGAAGCTGAGTAGTTTAAAACCGGACGTGGAGTCTATAAGCTGGTCTATTCGGGGGAGAGGGAAGCTGTCTTTTGGGCACGCCCGGTTTAGGTTGGTGAAATCAATGCACATGCGCCACCGGTCGGTTCCCTTCTTTGGGACCATAACCACGTTGGCGAGCCATCGGGGATACTGGACTTCCCGGATGAAACCTATGCCTCTCAGCTTCTGCACTTCCTCTCTGATTACCTCATACTTCGCCGGGCTGAAGGACCTCCTTTTCTGCCTCACCGGGGGAAAGTTGGTCAACAAATTTAGCCGGTGGACGGCTATTTTTGGGAATATGCCAGGCATGTCCTCGTAGGACCATGCGAACACTGAACTGTTGTCCTGGATAAAGGTGATGAGCTCTTGCCTGATAGCCGGGGCGAGCTTCGTTCCTATCACCACTTTTCGTTCCTGGTGATCCTTCGAAATAGAGATTGCTTTGGTTTCTTCCACAGTCGACGGTCGTTTTAGCTTCTCGTCGTCGGAGTCGGTGTCATCACAGGGGTCAATACTCGGATCCAGTACTGGCGCTTGTTGAGTAGCCGTGAAGACCTCGGTCCACTTTCTCCCGTGGGTCAGGGCCTCCGCATAATATCTGCGAGCGATCTTCTGGTCCCCGCGTATGGTAATGACGCCGGTGGGTGAATGCATCTTTAACATCAGCATATGGCCGGCTATGAATGTTTTCAGCCTCCACAACCCCGACCGACCGATTATGTCATTGTATGAGGATAGGCAATCCACGATGATGAACTCAAGGTGCTCCTTCCTCGTCCTGTCTCCCTCTCCGAAGATTAACGGCAGGTAATCCGATCCCAAAGGCTGGACCACCTCGCCGGAGAAGCTTATCAGCGGCTCGTTATCTTGGGATAACTTGCCCCTTCCCCGGTGCAGCCCCTTGTATGCGTCTCGGAACATCACATTGACAGAAGCCCCGGTGTCGATTAATATGCGGCTGGTTATCCAGTGGTCTATTTGGACAGTAATGAGGAAGGGATAGTTGTGCGGTTGGATTAGATCCTCAGGTTCTTCTTCCTCGTAAAACGTGACCGAGTTCCATCCGGTTTTAGCGGCTTGGCCGCTTCCTCCCCCAAAGGCATATACTTCCTTTCCTCGGATCGACCTTAAGCACCTCTTCTTCGAGCTCCGGGTGAATCGATCTATGTGGCCCCTGCCATGTATCATATTTATGCTTCCATGCACTTCGATCCCTCCGGGGACTCGGGTGAGTATGGTTCCTACTTTTCGGGCGCCCTGCCTGTCCCTCTGCCGGTCATCTGTCCGGACTCGGCCGTCCACAACCGTTCTCTGGGGTCGTTGGTCGTTAGTCCGAAGGGCTGGGTCTTCGGGTTTTCCTGCTGGCATAATGGCCAGGGCCCGCGGTTGTCGCCCCGTTGGCGCTGCTGGCATGGGCCGTGCCGGTCGCAAAGGCGGTGGTCTTCCACCTGCCCGTGAACTGCTGTCGCCGCTCCGGCGGGGTCGCCAATCCTCCCATACTTCGGCTTTCTTACTGGTCGTAGGCGTACGATTGCGATCCTGCCGCCCCGCTTTGTTTTCACGGGAGGATGCTGGTAATAGGTCATCCGACCTTCGCTTGGGCATCTTATCCCCATACGTCTCATGCTCCGCTTGGGCGTGCCTGACTGCTACGGCCATCAACTCATCGTACCCCAGTGGCTCCTTTACTCGCAGGGCGTACGAGAGTTCCCCGGGTCTTAACCCCTGCTTGAATGCCATCTCAGCTATCCTTTTATCCAAGTTCCTGACCCCGGCAGTGGCGATATGCCACCGGTTGACGAAAGCGCGCAGCGGTTCGTGGTCAGTCTGCATGCAATCGAAAAGGATCGTTGACGTTTGGGCCGCCTTGGCTCTAAGGACGAATCGGCCGACAAACTTATCAGCCAGCTATTCGAAAGTTTCCACCGAGTTTATTGGCAGCTCGTAGAACCAGCCCAATGCCTCCCCTGAGAGCGTCTCTTGGAACACATTGCAGCATGTGGCATCTGAGTAGCCCGTTGTGCCCGTTTGTGACTTAAAACTGTCCAGGTGTTGGTATGGGCAGCTCGTTCCTGAGTACGTCAGTTTCAGGGACTTTTGGTTACCAGATCTTCCGGATTCCCTAACCCGGTGTGGAAAAGGTCCAGTGCGTTCGTTGAATCGCGCACTGTCTTGCGGTCGCACCGTCCTTTTCTCGCTGGCCTCCAACCGGTCCTTTATGTCCGACACCGAGGCAGAGAGCTTCTGAAGCGTCCTTACGGTAGAGCTGTCCTACTCGCTCGATGCCAAGCTCGTTCGGTATGGGGGCTCAACCGGGCCTAAATTCCTTAAAGCTTCCGGAAAGAGTGGCGTGGGCAAATGCGCAGTATTTCTCCTTCCCGTAGGCTGTCCCACTTCTAGGTGCGGGAACTTGTTACCTTTATTTGCGGGCCGTGATGCCGCCCGAGAGATGTCCTGCTGGTGTCCTTTCTCCAGGGCCGTCAATAAGGCGATGTTTACCGCTTCCAACTCTTGGCACCGGGCATCCGCCCTTAGTCGGTCTCGATTGCCCTCCTCTCGCAATCGCGCGACTTTTGCCTTCATCTTTTTTATCTCCTCCCCCGCATCGTATTGGTCAGGATTGTCTGAGCCCCAGTGATCGTGGGTTCCGTCCCGGTCGTGGTGATGATGAAGGTGATCATATGCACAAGCTTCAACATGTTCATTAACAACAAAGTAAAGAGTAAGGGTAGAGAAGTGACTAATAAAGCTCAAGTTGAGGATGGTGAGGATGAACTCATGGAGGCCTTGTCATGGTGATGATGAAGGTGGTGGTGGTTAATCCTCAAATGACACTAGACTCCTCTTCTTTCTCCTTGCTTGATGATGATGTGTGGAATGGAAGGATGGGGGAGTGGTGAAGCTTTATGTATATGGAATGAGATGGGTAGAAGCAAAAGATGATGGACTTGAAGGTGGTGGTAATGGAGGTTATGGATTGAAGGTGGTGGTTATGGAGGTTTGTGGAGGAAAAGATAGTGGGAAATGTAGAGAATAGAGAGAGAAATGAGGTATGGTGTGGGTGGGTATGGATGAATGAGGGATGAGAGAGACTTCAATAAAGATGAGTCAAGTGTGAAAATGAGGGGGAGAGGAAAAACAATGGAGCAGCTGCCCCATTTTTCCAACCGTAAGGTGCAAGAGGAGGAGTGTGATAGTGGAGAAAGTTCCTCAAAAACAAGACCAAAAGATTGGTAGAGGTATGGGTTAGTTTAGACTACGTAATGATGGGGATAAAGGTGATGATTGCCTAAAAAATAAATCAGATTTTTGCATGCAATAGATTTGACTTTTGGACAATGAGATGAGTGATGATGGTGCGGTAAATGGAGAAAGGTGGTGGAGTTGAAATGCAACCAATTTGGTTGGAATTTAGTTGTGATAGCACCATGTACTACTCCTCCTTTGCTCTTCCAAAAAGATGACTTGATAATGCATGGCACCACCTCAAGTGGTGGTGTTCCGTCATTTGTGCCTCTAAAAGTGGTGGTGTACGGAAAATTGCAGGAATTCTATTTTTTCTCCTCTTGTCAAGATTTTCTATAAAACATGAAAATGGATTAGTCAACATTATATTAAACTCATAGAACAAGTAATTTTCATGTTTTAGGGTATACAAATGTATGAGAATTATGATCTAACAAATACCCCCAAACTTGAACTTTGCTTGTCCTCAAGCAAACTAAACCAAATCCGACACTAAAACAAAAATAACGACCTAATCCTTCCAACAATTTCCTCAAAGAACCAAAATAGAGATAGGGTATGAAAATCAAGCTAGGTCTTAAACTTCAAGGATCATGGATCAAATGCTTGCGTTTTCAAAAGTGCAACAAGTCTCTTATTAGCCATTTCAATGTACCAACAAAATTGAGAATGCAAGTCAAACCATGTTAACCATAAACTCACAAGATATTCACTTTATTTTTCACACAAGTGTTTATGGGTTAACTACACTACACTAAAAACAAACTCATGCAATACCGCCATATGCTTGCTCTTCAATCTTATCTCCACTTATCAAACAACACCACGTCTGACGATCGATCGTTCCTGAACTGGGCTACTGCCTCTTTTCGACCCCTAACGGTGATCGATCGCCTCCATAGTGGCGATCGATCGTTTACTTTGTTTTTCCTAACTTTCACCCAATTTTCAATTTTTTACACTACAACAACTAAGTAAGCAAGAAAATGAAAGAAAAAATAATGTAAAGGATTAAGAAAAACTACCCCTTGAAGACCATGAGCTTCACCATAAGCACTTCCAAGCTTCAACATACAAGACCAAGGTCTTGAAATCTAAGCTTGTAACTAATGGTGTTGCTCCAAAGTTGTCATTCTCCTTCAACTTGCATCAAAAGCATGACTAACTCCAAGTAGGACTTTGCTTTAAGGACATCTTGCCGGTCCGTCGGCTCTCCAAATCAATGAAGAGGAACAAGAGCAGCATCCGTGAAGTAAAGGACCTCCTCTTCATTTCCCACACTTGCTAGCAAATATGGCTTCAACCGGTGGTCATTGACCTTGAAAGTGCTCCCATCTTTTGTATTCTTGATTTCTATAGCACCATGGGGAAATACTTGCATCACTTCAAAGGAGCCACTCCACCTTGATCTAAGCTTTTTGGGAAACAATTTAAGTCTTAAGTTGTAAAGAAGAACAAGTTGTCCCTCATGGAATTCCTTCTTCACCAACTTCTTGTCATGATACAGCTTACTTCTCTCCTTGTACAACTTAGCATTTTCATATGCTTCCATCCGTATTTCATCAAGCTCACCTAAGTCAAGTTTCCTCTTCTCACCCGCTTTGTCATGAAAATGATCATTTCTTGTGGCACTATTGAGTTTCCGGTAGTCTACGCACACTCTCCACCCATTTGATACCCTTTGAGGGACAAGCTCTCCCTTATCATTGGCAAAAACCATCATACCACCCTTCTTTGGAACCACATGAACCGCTGACACCCACTTAGAATCGGAAATTAGATATATGACACCAACATCAAGCAATTTCATGACTTCCTTCTTTACCCCTTCTTGCATTAGAGGATTGAGCCTCCTTTGTGATTCCCTTCTAGGTTTCATGTCATCTTCAAGAAGGATCTTGTACTTATGCTTTTGATATCAGCAATAGTCCATCCAATGGCCTCATTGTGAGCATCCAACACCCTAAGTAGCTTTCGTTCTTGCAAATCACTCAAACATGAAGAGATAATTACGGGCAACTTGCGGTTTTCACCAATAAAAACATACATTAAATTGGAAGGAAGTGGTTTCATTTCAAGAGTAGGAGGATATTTAATTGAAGGAAGTAAATGAGTAGGATTAGTAAAAGGAATCTCTAACCTTGGTTGCAAATGTGGAGTGCATGGCCTTAAGGCCTCAAGTGTAAGCTCCGCTTCTTTAGTTGCCTTCTCATTGAACTTCATACCATTATGATGCAAACATGTCTCCAATAGATCTTGAGATGCATTTTCAATGAAAGTCTTCTCTACCATCTTATCAATACCATCCACAACATCAATTCGGAAACAATCATAGGCATGTGATGGCTTATTCATTGCATCAAAGATTCGAAAAGCAATGGTAGTATCATGAACGGTCATGGTCATCAAGCCTTCCTTCACATCAATCTTAGTACCGGTGGTTGCCATAAATGCTCTTCCAAGAATGATAGGCAACTTTTTCTCATGTAGAGGAGGAGCCTCTTCCATATCTAGAATGATAAAATTCGCCAGTAGGATCAAGTCTTCTACCTTCACAAGAACATCGTCCACAACTCCTCTTGGGTAAACAAGACTCATATCCGCCATTTGCAAAGAGATAGCAATGGGGAGGATATTACCAATTCCAAGAGACTCATAAACACTATAAGGTATCAAGTTTATACTAGCACCCAAATCCATCGAAGCTTTATCAAAATAAGTTTTACCTATCTTGCACGGAACGGTGAATGAACCCGAATCTTTCAACTTTGGTGGAAACTTTCTTTGCAAAACGGCACTAACTTCTTCACTTAGGCACACTTTCTCATTCTTTTCAAACTTCATCTTGTTTGTACAAAGCTCCTTGAGGAACTTGGCATATGTAGGAATGGTTTTGATTGCATCCAAAAGAGGGATGTTAATCTCCACCTTCCTAAATAAGTCAAGAAACTCATTCTTCACATTCTCATTTCTTTGCTTCAATGCCTCTTTTCTTTGAAATTGAGAATAAGGGAGGGGGCACTTCTTTCTCTTGAACTATCTTCATAGGTGGATTGAAAGTGATGCCTCTTTTAATTAGCTTTTAGTACGTGCTGGCTTTGGTATTAAATTTGTTCTTCAAGGCATCCTCTTGGATTTCCTCATCTTCCAAAGCTACTTTCAAACCTATAGGCTTGTTCTTGTTAAAAGTCTTCATCTTCTCATTCAACACTTCTTCTTCACCATCATTAAATCTCAAGATGACTTCTCCATGAGATAACCCTCTTGATTTGCCCTTCTTACTCTTTTCAAAACCCGGTGGCTCCCTTGGTGATACAACTTCCTCATTGGTAGGCATGTACTCATTGTTCTCAACTTGTTTTCCATTTCTCAAAGTAGTAATTGACTTGGCTTCATGCCTTGGGCTGTTCTCCACTTGGCTTGGAAATGCACCTTGCTTCCTTTCCTTTGACTTAACTCATTGGCTAATTTGTACCTCAAGCTTGCTTATGCCTTGTTGAAGGATATTGATCTTGTCATCTTTCTTTGCTTGATTCCCCTTATTTTCAACAATGAAACTCATCAACAAGTCTTCAACACTTGGCTTCTTCAATGGTTCTTGAGGTGGAATAGGTTGTGCTTGAGATGGAGGTTGATAAGGTGCCCTTTGACTTAACTCATTGGCTAATTTGTACCTCAAGCTTGCTCATGCCTTGTTGAAGGATATTGATCTTGTCATCTTTCTTTGCTTGATTCCCTTTATTTTCAACAATGAAACTCATCAACAAGTCTTTAACACTTGGCTTCTTCAATGGTTCTTGAGGTGGAATAGGTTGTGCTTGAGATGGAGGTTGATAAGGTGCCCTTTGGTATTGATTGTTGTAGTTGGAGGAGCTTGCACCTTGATAGCCACCACTAGGCCTTAGAAAACTTTGTCCTTGCTCAAGATTCACAAACCCTTGATCTCGGTTTTGATTGCCTCCCCAACCAAAGTTAGGGTGCTTTCTCCATCCAGGATTGTAGGAGTTACTAAAAGGATCATTCATTGGCTTGGGTTGGAAACCAACTTGGTTGCATTGCTCCATATCCACTTGATAAGCACCTCTTCTTGGACAAAGCATTGTCTCATGTTGGTCACTTTCACAAATTAAGCAAACTTGCTCAACCATCTTGCTTGACATAGGTAGGAGATGCTCCCAGTTTCCTTGAGCATTAAGAATCAAATCTAGCTTCTTATTCATGTTAGCCTCAATCATCTTCAACTCAATTTGCATTTAAGTGTTGGGTGGCTCCATCTCATAAGCTCTTCTTTGTTGATCCTTCAAAATCACATTGGCTTCCTTCACTAGCCTCCTATCACTTTGAATATCATAGAGTTTGGATGTCTCGGCTAGTAAGTCAAGAATGCTTTTCGCTTCAATCTCATTCTTCTCCATGAAGCTCCCTTGACAAGCATTTTTGATTCTTCTCTTAGTGTCTTGGCTTGACCCATTGTAGAATGTGCTAAACAATAACCACTTCTTCACACCATGATTAGGACAATTTTGCTCCATATCTTTGAATTTCTCCCAAGACTCATGGAACAACTCTGATGGAAACTCTTGGAAAGTCATGAGAGAGTTCCTCAATGCATTGCTCTTGGATTGTGAAAAGTACTACTTGAGAAATGCGGCCTTCATCTCATCCCATGTAGTGATACTTGCTGCCGGAATCTTGTACAACCAATCATTGGCCTTATCCTTCAATCAGAAGGGGAAAAGCCTTAGCCTCAGATTGTCTACATCAATTCCATTGAGTTGGACCGTTGAGCAAACTTCATTAAACAACTTGATGTGCTTGAATGGATCTCCGGCAAAGCCACCATCAAAAGCCGGTATAAGTTGCAAAGTGCTTGGCATGATATAGAAGGCATGAGCACATGGTGGCAAGACAATGCAACTTGGATGATTTGTAAAAGCGGGGATGGTGTAGTCCTTCAATGGCCTTGGTGCATCAACCATCTTTTCTTTAGGAACCTCTTATCTTTCTTGAAGAACCTCTTTCCTTGGTTTTCTTGTGTATACAAGAGTGATAGGGCTATTGGGATTGAGCTCTTCCTCTTCACTATCTCGGATAATAGAGTCTTGATCGTCACTTGGTGTGCTTGGAGGGGATAAATGACATTCACTAGATTGACCAATGAGATTCATAAACACCTATAAGCATTCCAAGCAAAGATAAGTACACAAGTAGAAACATAAAATCTAAAAATAAAACTGAAATAGGGGAAACGATCGATCGTGCAACACTGGCAATCAATCGTTGGACTGAAGAAATTTGCACGTACATCAATGATCGATCGTTTATTAAAAACGATCGATCGTTTGAGCTACGAGTCCTCTGTGACTTTGAAATGATCGATCATTTATACACAGAAATCGATCGATTATATACATAGATCGATCGTTTCAAGGGAAAAACTTCAAAAACAGAAAAAATTTACAGAGAAAAGTAAAGTTCTAGCTTCCCTAAAGGCAAACCGAGTTAGGAATCGGATTTTACTCCAATCCCCGGCAACGGTGCCAAAAACTTGTTAGACAAAATGCCACCCTGTTATAGTATAGAGGGATTATGAGTAGGGGATATCGTACCCAAGGGATTGGAAAACCCACTCTAGCTAGGGAAACCTAAGGGATGCTAGATGAATATACAAATGTACAAGTCACAAACAAAGGGACAAAGTGAACCCAAGTTCATGGTGAATATATGCAAGATGGTGTAGTGATTTGATTTTTGGTTGGAAGTGGTGTTGCCTAGAAACTGAATGATTACTTGAAATATAAACTAAGCTATGCTAAACTAGATGTGATGAAATGGATGGGAGTTGAGACTTAAGGTTTTCTCCTCTAGCCTCTCTTGTAAACAATGATGCTTCTACTGCGAATGATGTCATTTTAATTAGACAATTTCTCTCCTTACATCCCTCTCGGGTATGATAAGGGACATTCTCATTTGATGGTATCAAGCAACCCCTCTCGGGTGTAATACTCAACTACTCAAGCATGCATTTCAATCCGGTTAGGTATCTAATGTATTTCCCTAAGTGCATAAAGCTTGGAGATGAAGAAATTATGCAAACCAACCATACTTATCTCTAAGTGATTGTAGTTCACAACCCTAATATGCACATATGATATGCTATCATGCTTCAAACAACTAAGGTTAATCAAGCCCTAATCATTTCTCATGTCATGGCAAACAAACATACCCAAATTGATTAAGTTCAAGCATGAATGTTCAACTCTTGATCTAGCATATTAAAGTGCTAATGAAAAGTGCATCAAACACAATATTTACATCAATGTCATACATGATTGGCTAGGGCTTTCAACCCTAGCCCCAACAAACTAACTACTCACTCATGATCAAATACACAAGCTTCAACATGTTCATGAACAACAAAGTAAAGAGTAAGGGTAAAGAAGTGACTAATAAAGCTCAAGTTGAGGATGGTGATGATGAACTCATGGAGGCCTTGTCATGGTGATGATGAAGGTGGTGGTGGTGAATCCTCAAATGACACTAGACTCCTCTTCCTTCTCCTTGCTTGATGATGATGTGTGGAATGGAAGGATGGGGGAGTGGTGAAGCTTTATGTATATGGAATGAGATGGGTAGAAGCAAAAGATGATGGACTTGAAGGTGGTGGTAATTGGAGGTTATGGATTGAAGGTGGTGGTTATGGAAGTTTGTGGAGGAAAACATAGTGGGAAATGTAGAGAATAGAGAGAGAAAAGATGTAGAGTGTGGTGTGGGTGGGTATGGATGAATGAGGGATTAGAGAGACTTCAATAAAGATGAGTCAAGTGTGAAAATGAGGGGAAGAGGAAAAATAATAGAGCATGAAAATCGGTACTTAGTGTCGTCTTTAATGTAATCTAGGTACTAGGTTTAATCGGCTAGAGTAATAACAAACTAGATGAATGTGACTGTCTCTTTTATTTGTGTTGCTCGACTAGAGAATAATATTTTAGAACTTGCATGTTAAATAAGAAAATTGACAAACTTACTTGTTTACTTATTTTCGATTTAAGACTCTTGTGCTTCATTGTTATTTGTTGGAAAACGGTAGCATAAATTTTAGGATCCATAACGGAAGTTCGGTCTTAAAAACATTAGAAGTCTAATAACTAGGTACATAACGGAAGCTCTAGTTATGATCGAAACTGAGTTAGGTCTAGGATGCATCAATACTTGTTCCTTATTTTCTTGCATGCGTATTTTACTTGTTAAAGAGTCTTTTGTGCTAAATGCTTTGTGTGAAAGATGATGATCACTTGTACACAGTAGTTTTAGGATTTATTTCGTGTTCTTTAGTTATAGGGCAGCCTTGTTGTTGCCGATCCATTCTCAACCCCCTTTTGTTTCTATTTTGCTTGTATAAATGTGTTTCTGACTTTTTTCATGTCAGGTACCCTTAATCCCCGGCTAGAACGATTCCTACTTATCATATACTACTAACGATTGCAGGGTTATTATTAAAGATGTGCTTAGGCAACTCGTCACACGGAAAATTGCCGGAATTCCATTTTTTCTCCTCTTGTTAAGATTTTCTACAAAACATAAATATGGATTAGTCAACATTATATTAAACTCATAGAACAAGTAATTTTCATGTTTTAGGGTATACAAATGTATGAGAATTATGATCTAACATAGAACACATTAAAGTTAACTTCAAGAATCGCAAAAGAGAAAAGGCTTTTTTAGCATTTAGAGTTTCGGTTTTTCTTACTACTCGGGCAGTAGTAGTGGTGACAGACAACCCACAAAAGAAGAAGGAACCCCAGATAATGAACAGAAAAATCACAGCTCTAGTGGAATTATGATACCTTCCATGAAATGCATCATATATTATATGTGCAGGTACAAGTACACCAGCAGTCTCATTGTCTGGACTGTATAGATACTCCAGATCCTGCATCAAGAAAATTAAGGTACACTAAGGATCTAATTCATCGTCGCCTTTAGCTTTACCTTTCTATAGATCATTACCTGGATGCTGAAAGTGAGAGCTAAGTAATAAGCCCAACCAAACACTGATATCATCCCAATACTGGAGAGGATAGCAATAGGTCCAGTTTTGTCTGCACCTTTTGTCTCTTCAGTAAGATGAGCTGCAACGTCATATCCATACATATAGTAATTGCTCAGAAGCACTGATAAAACCACTGCATAAAGTACGCTAGAAATCCCAGTTGACTCAGGAGAAGTTTCAAAATGAGTAAAGACATAAGAAGTTGTTTCTGTTGACTGTGCCACCAGAGGTAGCATTACAATCACAAGCAAACCACCAATTACCTGTATGTTAAAGGAAGCTAGGGATCAGTATTATCCAACCTGATGGATTCAGATTCTCGGTTAAGAGTTAAGACCAAGGAAGGTTCTATGATGTGCCTAAAAGAATGTGTAACTTGGAAGTAAAACTAGTGAGAAATTGGAAGTTGAAGAACTTACCTGCCAAAATATGGAGATTATGTTGACCAATGATATGAATTGCAGAGCAAAAGTGTTTAGTACTGCCCAAATGAGGGTTATGCCCATATACATGCACACAAATACACTCCTTGAAGCTAAATAGCCTCCACCCTTGTTTGTCCCAGTTGCTATAAGAATGAGCATCTGAAATGTTTGTGTTACTGAGTATGCCTAAAGGAGAAAAAACAACACATAACAGAAAAACCATATTCCTGAATGTTTAATTCTGATATTCATATTCATTAGTTCATTATCAAGTGCCTGAAATTTTAGTTCTGATAATACCTGAGCGCCTATTGCAATTGTCAGACCAATTATCTCAAGCCAAGCACTCGTCGTCGATGTGGGAAGGCGGCGGAGATGTGGAAGAGGAGGAAGACGGTGAACCACTCGTCGTCGAGGTTGTCGCCGACGCAGAGGTGGCCGTGGAGGTGGGGGAGGTTGGTGGCGGCAGAGCAGATACAGGGGGCGGCGGCGGAGGAGGGGGTGAGGGAGAAGGGAGTGTGTTGCTAGATGTAGGAGGAGGTGAGTTAGGGGTATTGATGGCATTACACAGAGTGAGGCAGATCCAGGTGGAGTGCCTGTTGCCACATCACTTACTTAACGGTGCAATTGGATGGAGAAATGACGGAGATAGTAGATTGTTCGAAATTAGAGAGTTGGAGGAGTGATCTGTTGAAATTGAAACCTTAAGGACTGTTGACAGTACATATAGTACACCGCCAAGCACATCCGGCGACCTCGTGGACCGTGCAACCGGCATCGGGGGTCCTACTTCCGGCATCTAGCGAGTAGACCGCAACCTCGGCTACATCTCCATTGTTCTACATCACCGGTGCCGTACTCGGAAGCGGTACCACCGGACGCCTGAAGTAGCTTCGTGAGTAGGGAATTGTGTAATAGTGTAGTGAGCATCCCACATTGGAAACATGGTAGAGGTGGGAGCCTTCCTTCTCTATAAATAGGAGGCTTCCCCCTTAGTATTAAGGATCTTGGATCCAAGGCATTCCACCCTTGTAACCCGATGGCTTATTGGCCACGCCTACTGGATTCCAAGTGGACGTAGCCGTGCCCTCCGATGGCACGGTGAACCACTATACTTGCAGTGTTTGGTATAGCTTAATTATTGTCCTGTATCTACTAGATCCCAGGGTTTAGGCAGAAACAATTGGGGCCGTCTGTGGGAATACTTACAAAAGGCTGTGTTGCTCTGCCGGCAAGCTACTGCCCGGACAACAGGTCCCGAATAATCAGCAGCTGCCCAGCTACCCTGCCCAGCCCAGCAGCCCAGGGCAGCTGGTCTGCAAGGAGCATCTCCCGGCCCAAGGCCCAGTCAGGATCGGTCAGCAAAGGTCAACGCGGGTCAACACTTCCGGTGCGATCAACCCCGGCCTTCTCGCCCGTCACCGCCGTCTCCTCCGGCCCCCGTGCCTCCGGTGGTTTCCTCTCCGAGCTCCGGTGCTGCAGGTCCGATCCGGCAACTCCATCTCCCCCGGCCAGCATCTTCCAGGCTTCGCCGGCCAGCATCTCCAGCAAGCCTCCCGGACGGCATCACCCGGCATGCAGCCCATGCAGCCCAGCCACCGTGCTTCTCACGCGAGGCTCCGGTGCGGCAGGTCCGGTGCAGCTAGCCCGGCTTCGTCTTCCGGTGCAGCAGCTCCGATCGGGCAGGCCCGGCCCGGCTTCGTCCTTCGGTGCGGTTCAGCTCCGGTGCAGCAGGCCCGAAACCCCGAACGGGAAAGAGTCCGGCCGAGACGAGGGATAGAGCCCCCGGACGAGAGAGACACCGGCCGTGAGGGGATGCAGGGCGGTGGGTTGTCGGCCAGGAAAGAGCCACCGGCTGAGGAGGACGCCGGCCGAGGGGCACACCGGTCGAGCGGCGCCGGCCGAGAAAGAAACCAGAAGAAGAAAACAGAAACAGAGCAGAAGAAAAAAGGGCGCGAAGGGCAGATTCAAGGCTGCCAGGACCGGTCAACGGTTGGGCCGGGTACGGTTCGGCTCTGCAGCAACTGATCAAACGCATGGGTTGGCTACAGCAGCAGGTTGGTCTGTGCAAAGTCTTCTCTGGACACCCAAAAGCCTCTTTGGGCACCGCAGCTCATCGTTCGGGAACGTCGGCGACGGTTCGGCTCTGCAACGTTTTCCTCTGCCACGTCCGGGTTCCGAAGTCGCTTCCCGGTGAGCCATTCCACTCCCGGTCATTCAGCCTCAGGCTGCCCTCTCCGGTTCAGCAGGCCCGACTCTCCTCTCCGGGCAAGGCACGATCTCCGCCTCCGGTCGACGGTGCAGGTCGCCCTCTTCTCCGGTGCAGCCGCCTCCTCTTCTCCGGTGCGTAGTCCTCTCCACCGAGAAATCCGACGAGCCACCCGGACGAGAGAGAAACCCGAGAGAAGCAGGCCGAGAAGCAAGAAGCCAGAAAGTAGAGAAGAAAGAAATTGGCGGGAAAACATAAATTCAAAGCTGCATGGCCGGTCAACATCATCACCCCATGCAAAACGGGCCGGGCCGGGTTCCATTGCAGCAGTCCCGTTCGCCAGTCCTGTTCAGCATCTTGGGCCGGCATCAGGGTTCAGCAACTGGTCAGTCTCCAGCAGCAGCTGGCATTCACCGGGCAACTCGGGAACCATTCTCGCATGCTATTCCAACACCCGGCGGCTTTCTCCAAAGCTAAGTATTCTAAACTTATCTATTATTATTACTCAACGCGTGCTTCACCTGTGCATAAACTGTTGGGAAATATTGATAGCTGGACATGTGATAAAGTGCTGCTCATATCATTATGCATCGCATATCAGTATGCATCATTGCACGCATATCATTATGCGCTTATCAGTGCTGCGCATATCAGTATGCATCATTGCACGCATATCATTATGCGCTTATCAGTGCTGCGCATATCATTATGCATCGATTGATCATCTCAGCATTGCAATGCATCGCATATCAGTATGCATCATTGCATGCATATCATTATGCGCTTATCAGTGCTGCGCATATCAGTATGCATCATTGCACGCGTATCATTATACTCTTATCAGAGTGCACCGCATCGGTATGCATCGCCATCATTATGCATGAGTGCACCGCATTGGTATGCATCGCACTACAATGCACGCATTCCAATACATCGCATCTCAATGCGCGCATCAGTATGCATCGCGTTACGATAAACGCCACATCTCTCCGGCTCCACCGGCTCCATGGCTCTCACCGGTTAGGTAACATTCAACCGGCAGCATGGCATTCCACTGGGGGACTCGTCTCGATATGGCAGGATGCCCGGTCGAGCTCCACCCAGCTACATCTCACTTAGGGGGACTCATCTCGATATGGCAGGACGCCCGGTCGATATCCGCCCACCGGTCATGAGAACATTCGACCGGCTCGAGACCATCTCCCCTGTTCTGATCATTCAACCGGCTCGAGAGTACTTTCCGGAAACATAATCACCCGGACCCATGGCTTTTTCACAGGGGGACTTGTTTCGATAGGCATGTCGCCCGTCGAGTCCGCCCGCCTCCATGGCAAACGCATGGGCTTTATAAACCGGGCGAGTTTACATCTAACACATGTACTCTTGTCCAGCAGGATAAAAACCCTGCGTCGCATTGAACCGCGATACTGTCCAGCAGGATAAAAACCCTGCATCGCACCGAACTGCGATACCTTTGGGAACACATGGGGGAGACTCGTTATCTCTACACCATCCCACTGGGCAGATTGTCTCTCTAACACAGAGCAAGTCTCCCCGCAGGCTAACAAACCTGCACATTACCTCAACGCTTAAACAACAAAAGCTGAGAAGAGCTAGCAAGTGTTAAAACGACGCCTCAGCGCGGCCATAACACCCTTCGGGCACCTGTTGGCCTATTCCACGCACCAACAGGCCTTCCCGGAGACTTGTTTCATCCGGGACTCGTTTCGATATGGCAGGACGCCCACAAGTTCATCCGGGACTCGTTTCGATATGGCAGGACGCCCGTCGAGCTCCCGAGAACTCCGCCTCGCACCGATATGGCAGGACGCCCGGGCGAGGTCCAGTCTGCAAGTTCTTCCTTCGATCCGTCCGGTGGCTTGACGCCCGGACGGTATCGCCAGTTCTCCGATCCGTCCAACGGCTTTACGCCCGGACGGAGTCGCCAGTTCTTCGATCAGTCCGGTGCCGAAGCGCCCGGACGGGATCGCCAGCTCTCCGATCCGTCCGGTGGCGAGGCACCCGGACTGGCGATCCCGTCCGGTGCCGAAGCGCCCGGACGGGATCGCCAGCTCTCCGATCCGTCCGGTACCGAAGCGCCCGGACTGGATCGCCAGCTCTCCGATCCGTCCGGTGCCGAAGCGCCCGGATGGGATCGCCAGCTCTCCGATCCGTCCGGTACCGAAGCGCCCGGACGGGATCGCCAGCTCTCCGATCCGTCCGGTGCCGAAGCGCCCGGACGGGATCGCCAGCTCTCCGATCCGTCCGGTACCGAAGCGCCCGGACTGGATCGCCAGCTCTCCGATCCGTCCGGTGCCGAAGCGCCCGGACGGGATCGCCAGCTCTCCGATCCGTCCGATGGCGAAGCGCCCGGACCGGATCGCCAGCTCTCCGATCCGTCCGGTGGCGTATCGCCCGGACGAGCTCGCCAGCTCTCCGATCCGTCCGGTGCCGAAGCGCCCGGACCGGATCGCCAGCTCTCCGATCCGTCCGGTGCCGAAGCGCCCAGACCTGATCGCCAGCTCTCCGATCCGTCCGACGGCTTAGCGCCCGGACGGTATCGCCAGCTCTCCGATCCGTCCGGTGGCTTGACGCCCGGACGGTATCGCCGAGCACACCGATCCGTCCGACGGCTTAGCGCCCGGACGGTATCGCCAGCTCTCCGATCCGTCCGGTGGCTTGACGCCCGGACGGTATCGCCGAGCACACCGATCCGTCCGACGGCTTAGCGCCCGGACGGTATCGCCAGCTCTCCGATCCGTCCGGTGGCTTGACGCCCGGACGGTATCGCCAGCTCACCGATCCGTCCGACGGCTCAGCGCCCAGACCGAATCGCCGAGGCACCGATCCGTCCGGTGGCTTGACGCCCGGACGGTATCGCCAGCTCACCGATCCGTCCGACGGCTCAGCGCCCGGACCGAATCGCCGAGGCACCGATCCGTCCGACGGCTCAGCGCCCGGACCGAATCGCCGAGGCACCGATCCGTCCGACGGCCTAGCGCCCGGACGGGATCGCCGAGCACACCGATCCGTCTGACGGCTTAGCGCCCGGACGGGATCGCCGAGCACACCGATCCGTCCGACGGCTTAGCGCCCGGACGGTATCGCCAGCTCTCCGATCCGTCCGGTGGCTTGACGCCCGGACGGTATCGCCAGCTCACCGATCCGTCCGACGGCTCAGCGCCAGGACCGAATCGCCGAGGCACCGATCCGTCCGACGGCCTAGCGCCCGGACGGGATCGCCGAGCACACCGATCCGTCCGACGGCTTAGCGCCCGGACGGTATCGCCAGCTCTCCGATCCGTCCGGTGGCTCAGCGCCCGGACGGTATCGCCAGCTCACCGATCCGTCCGACGGCTCAGCGCCCGGACCGAATCGCCGAGGCACCGATCCGTCCGACGACCTAGCGCCCGGACGGGATCGCCGAGCACACCGATCCGTCCAACGGCTTAGCGCCCGGACGGTATCGCCAGCTCCCCGATCCGTCCGGTGCCGAAGCGCCCGGACCTGATCGCCAGCTCTCCGATCCGTCCGGTGCCGAAGCGCCCGGACGGGCTCGCCAGCTCGCCGATCCGTCCGGTGGCGTAGCGCCGGACCTGATCGCCAGCTCTCCGATCCGTCCGGTGGCGAAGCGCCCAGACCTGATCGCCAGCTCTCCGATCCGTCCGGTGCCGAAGCTCCCGGACCTGATCGCCAGCTCTCCGATCCGTCCGGTGCCGAAGCGCCCGGACCTGATCGCCAGCTCACCGATCCGTCCGGTGCCGAAGCGCCCGGACAGGATCGCCGTGCTCTCCGATCCGTCCGGCGGCGACTCGCCCGGACGGAATCGTCTCGCTCAGCCATACCAGTCTTATTCAGCAGCGGCTCCGCAAGCACTGCCCAATCAGGCTTCAGCACGTCGGAACAGGTCAAACCCGGATTCCCCCCTGCCAACTCACCACCTCATCTCTCCCGGCCAAGTCACATCTCCAGCCCGAGCTTGGGGGACTCGACATTCGCACACCTCGAGAAGAGTCCAATCTCACTTAGGGACTGGGGGACTGGTGGTAGTAGGGGTAACTCGGTCACCACCTACGCTTGGCGGCACATGATTAACTCCCCAAGTAAGATTGCACTCTTACTCGGGAACTTGGGGGACTTGTTGACAGTACATATAGTACACCGCCAAGCACATCCGGCGACCTCGTGGACCGTGCAACCGGCATCGGAGGTCCTACTTCCGGCATCTAGCGAGTAGACCGCAACCTCGGCTACATCTCCATTGTTCCACATCACCGGTGCCGTACTCGGAAGCGGTACCACAGGACGCCTGAAGTAGCTTCGTGAGTAGGGAATTGTGTAATAGTGTAGTGAGCATCCCACATTGGAAACATGGTAGAGGTGGGAGCCTTCCTTCTCTATAAATAGGAGGCTTCCCCCTTAGTATTAAGGATCTTGGATCCAAGGCATTCCACCCTTGTAACCCGATGGCTTATTGGCCACGCCTACTGGATTCCAAGTGAACGTAGCCGTGCCCTCCGATGGCACGGTGAACCACTATACTTGCAGTGTTCGGTATAGCTTAATTATTGTCCTGTATCTACTAGACCCCAGGGTTTAGGCAGAAACAAGGACTAAACTGTCGAGTTAGTGAAAGTTAGAGGAGTGACCGGTATTTTGTTCTTATATAAATATGCTAGCTATAGCTTTACTAGGATTAATGGAGAATAATACAGGCATAGATTTCTCCGATCAATTCCAGTTAGCCATGCTAATTCTTCCAGCGCTACATGAATACAGAAAGTAGAAGGAATTGTATAATATTATCATTGGTAAGATCATTCATTCACGATCCAAATCAATTTAAGGTCGTAAAATAGGTTATTTTTCTAAATTTCTCGACTCTTAATAGTTTTCAGCTTTTTTTTTTCTTTTAGAGCCGAAATTTGCACTCCTCGTTTTACGATCTACACTCGTAATTTTTTTTTTGTTAAACTTTTTATAATGAGACAAAATACATGTTATTAAAAAATAAAATTTAAATTAATTAAAAAGAAAAAATGAGGGTATAGATTGTAAAATGAATAGAGTAAATTTCATTTTTTTTTTTGTATAATTCTTTCAGGAGCCTATCTATTTCGATACCTAAAGCCATCTCCAACCCATGGGCTATTGTGCCACAATTCCCACATTATAGCACACTTGGTCTCTAACTCATGTTCTAGTGTGCTAGTGTGCTACAAAAGTGTGCCACAAGTAGCACTAAAGGGCTATTTCTAGTGTGCTAGTGTGCTACAAAAGTGTGCCACAAGTAGCACTAAAGGGCTACAAATAGCCCTTTAGTGCTACTTGTGGCACACTTTTGTAGCACACTAGCACATGTGGGTCTCAACTGAAATTAAATATATGTTTGTCATGTGGCAAACTCTTGAATTAAAATTTTATTTTTATTTTGTTAAAATAATTTCATAAATAAATAAAATAAAATTATTGAATTAAATTTGTATTTTTTCTTATTTGAAAAAAATGGAGATTTTGTTTAGTGAAATAATATACAACAATAATAATCTTAGATTAAACTTGTATTTTTCTTTTTAATGTAATAACTCCATCAGTACACAACAACAATACCGATATAATTCAACAAGGGGTATTATGACGGAGAGGAGGAAAATTATACAAAAATTTAGGCAACATGAGTTATTCCCACCAACCTCAAATGATTATTCCCCGGATATGCCAACCGATCCACCAAAAGATCATGAGTACTAATAATTTATAGTCATTTAATTATATTTGATGTAATTTAAATTATTTATGTTTTCATGTAATTTTAAATTTATCATGAAATAAGAAATTTTACTATTTCATAATACATTTATTTAAATTTATCGGTCTATTTGATTGTACAAGTAAGGTTGTAGTTAAATGATAATATAGAGATTAAAAGCTACACACAACATTAAAATATATTAAAGGGCTATATTGTAGCACACTAGGGTTAGAGACGGTTGATGTCCCATCGATGAATAGTACAGATTTAGTGTGCTACAATATACACCCGGGGCTACAAATAGCACTATGGGTTGGAGATGGCCTAAGGCCTCGTTTGGTATCCGGAAGGGAACTCACTTCCTTTGTAACTTCCCTTCCTAAAGGAAGTTACACTTCCTGTGCAATTCCCATTCCTGTGTTTGGTAGAACATGGAAGTAAATGTCAAAATATCATGTGAGTTCCTTTCCAGTGTTTGGGTGGTGTAGGAAAGGAAAGGAAAACTACATCAAATGTGCAATAATACCCTTGTATTTCAATATTCATTCATGGTTTTTAAACATGACTGTTGAATTTAAACATGAACATATACATAGCTGATCCTCAGCAGCATTATAACGCATCTTGATCGTCAGCTTCTAACTTCAGAGCAACAACAACAACACACAGAAGTATAGAGAAAGATTTTTACACAATACCATACGACTAATCACTCACAGAATGGGGCTGTATCATTACGAGGGTGTGGTATGTGCAGGGACCAACTGCTGATGTATAAAGTGATCTACTAACTTAATTGAATCTCATCTCATATATAAAGGGATCGAGTTACTCAAGGTTAACCAACTCATTTATTCAATGTTTTGTCACACACTCCATGTAAAACAGGTTAATCAACTTGATAAAGTGGTATACTTCTATTAAGAAAAGTCTTGACATAGTTAATAAGAACCCAAACACTACCAGAGTTAGAAGAATCAATGAAGGTCAGAACAAAAACCAGAAACAGATTCAGATTCTAAGAAAAAGCCACATACACAGAAGCCTCTCTTTTGAAATTAGTGATACTACTTATTACCACCCGATGATTATGCCCAATCTCCTTCACAAACTTGAAGCCCCGCAATCTTGGGCCTTCACAATTCCAATGACACAAAATTGGAAAAGAATGGTTAAATAATAAAAATAAAATTAAAAGTTTAACAGTCAAGAGCATATGGAGGTTCTGAAGTATCTCAACCTCGGTTGTTCTTCTTGAAATCCATTTTCATCACCTTAAACACCATTCGGAACACAACAGAACCAAAAAGAAAAAAAATAAAACAAAATACAAAACCCCTACCAGAAAAACCCATTTCCATCACCTTTGAAGACCAGTGGCAACACAATAGTACCCAAGAAAGATACCAAAACCCCTATATGAGAGACACAAGCCTCAAAAGATCACATAATAGAGTTTTATAGTTACACAAATACTAATTAGTATCTAGAGTGAACTAAAACATTCTGCAAAGTCATTTAGATAGATACAGAGTCCATATTTTTTGCCAAACTCGTACTTGGACTAAACCATCTAAATACACAGTATAGATACCATAACTAGAACAGGAAACAGCAAACAAAGGCTGCATTGAAATAAATCATTCACATAAATAATAGTCTTATATTAATCTCTAGTAAAAAGTTCAAAATAGATTTAGTTGGTTAATACCATATCAAGTTCAAAATACACTCTCCAGCTAGAAGTTCAAAATACATAACAACCTAAGAACTACTACCACAATATAAAGTTCTAATAGATCATTGCTTGAGTCATCATGTTGCTCCAGAAGCAAAACAAAAGGAAACCCAAGTCTACACTAATCTCCAGTTGCATTCATCTCTCTAATGGCCAAGAATCCTATGAAGCCATCGACGTTTAAAGTGGTTTGGCAAACTGAACAGTAGATCAATTTTGGAATCATCACCAATAATTATAGCAGCAGCATCTATGACATCTTGGTCAGTTATACCTTCAATTTTCATAAGCTCATCAACTATTTTACCTCTTCTTTCAGATGTTAGATGCTCATTCATGAGTACTCCTTGCACTGTCTCCAAGTGTGCCTTAGTCACGTCCACAAAGGAGCGTAGTGTGCTAGCCATGTCTCCTAAACATTGAGAATATGCATCTCGAGCTCGCTTCCTAGTTCGAGCTGAAGGTGGGTTTGCTGGAATGCGACCAACAGATGAAGGAGCAAGAGGTGGTGATGGAGTTGTCATTTCATCCGTATCATTTTCTGCAATATCAACAAAATCATTGCCATTTAGATCTTCATTTGCTTCAGCTGGTCCTTAAGCTCCTAATCCATTTGCACGATCTCTTCCAAAAGCTTCAATCAAGCTATCATAATGAATGAAGGGTTTAAATCGTAATCCTGCTGCATCCTTATGGACCTATCACATACAAGAGGTTATTACTTCAATCATATCATTTTATAGGTGCATTCATGAGAAATATATCCATATGAGCAAGTTATTTATGCATCTGTTTGCTATTAGGAAGACTCTATTTCATGACAGAGAGAATTTATGAAAGAGCATCTACCAAACCTACAGATATTTGTTCGGAATCTAAAGTCTGAACACCATTCATCTGTTAAGAAATAATATATATGCATCAATAATTGGTTAACATAGGATGAAAAGATTGCAAACAAACCGTTTGAGAACTCTTTTAATGGGAATAACGGCCTAACACTATAGGTTTGATCGGACTTCAATCCTATCTCTAAAGGTTTGATCGGACTTCTGTCCTAACTCTATGTACTAAATGACTTTGCATATTCTGAGGATGGCAGTATTACACAACTCTTACCTTAACCCAATCATCAAATACTTGTTTTTTGCAAACCACCATCTTCTCTTCATGGTTCCAAGAGAAGCCACTCGAGTTAGCAAGCATGTCATGAATAGCCAGTGTTTGTTTCTTCAATGTCTTCAAACCGAGACTCGATGTGAGGGTCTGCCTTAATTTCAGAACCTGGTAGCTTTTGCTTTATAATGTGTTCAAGCTGACCCAAGTATCCTGTCCTGAAGCCATTATCGACCTTCCAATAGCCACCTACACAAAGTTTTGTCAATGCTTCAACTAGAGCCATCTTCACGAGGGGTCCATTTGTGTTGATCTGCTTTTTTTTCTTATAGGCCTACGAGTAGGTTCTGCAGAATTCATCCTATATACATATACAAAAACATCAGCAATGATTTAAGTTGCAGTAATCGTAATGATCACCAATTAGATGGACTGAGTATTGTTCCTAATTTACACTCTAGCTTGCTCGATCTCTCATTCTTACTAGACAAGTATATAAACCAGTACTTCCAAGCTCTTTTTCCTTTTTCCATATTTGGTAATAGCTCCATTTTTGAAGCACAAAGATAGCTCTTTATTTAATTTTGGTCTCTAAAGTATGCTTGAAAAAGATAAAGAGGAGGATATAAAGCTAGCTTCAGTTAATTGATTTGTTATAACTCAAAAGAGTTTTGAACGGATCATGGAGCAATACAGTAGCAGCAACTTTCAGCATTATATACGTTTCACCAGAAAAATTGAAAATGACCAACACTACCACATATGATATGCAAACACCTTTAATAGTTAATACAAATAGTGGAATTCACTTTAAAGTATACCCAACAGTATTGGAACTCATGCTACGATCTCTATCCAAACATTCATAAAGAGTTTTATCTATACATCACTCATTTAGTCATACTATATACACCATCAGAACCTAGTAATTAAAATAGTTATAACCAAAATTCACCAAGCTAAATACATTCTCATTTGTATAAAGATAGAAGATATGGGGAAAAAAGTAAACACACCTTATATTGCAGATCCAAAGCTTTGTTCCTCTTCTCTTCTGCTGAATTCACTAAACTGAACCCATGCCAGCACCCCACCACAGTAATCACCAAAATTCCACGAGGTGTGAAAACTAGTGCTTTAGCCAAATCATCAATATGTAAACAAATAAAACTCACAAAGTACCACAAAAAGTGTACCATCAATATGTAAACAATTGCCATTTATAACTAGTTCCAGAACATTAAATTAATCACATGTAATTTAAATCATGAAAAAAAAAAGACCAGTCAAAATATTAATATTAGATATCCAATCCAATAAATAAGTTTCTTACAAACCAACCAACACCAAGTCTGTACATAACAACAAAAAGCAAAATGAAACAAACTTGGTTCCTCTTACTGCTCAATCCCCACCTGCTCCCCATTCTTCAAACATTGTTTTTGCTAAATCATTTCTCCAATTATTCCAATATTCAGAAGAGTCAATAGTAGTGATAATGTTCTCATCATCATCATCTTCGTCCTCTGTAAACATATCAGGCAACTCATGTTCTAATGGATCTACAACCATTTCTCTTCTTATAAGATTATGAAGTAGGCAACATGCAATAATGATTCTACATTGTGTCTTGATAGGAAAAAATGAAGGACTCCTTAAAATTGTCCAGCGCAACTTTAGTAATCCAAAACACCTCTCTATCACATTCCTAGCAGATGAGTGCTTCATATTAAAATATTCTTCCTTAGAGATAGGTTGATATCCAGGTCTCCAATCATTCAAATGGTATCGCTGTCCTCTATATGGGGCAAGAAATCCTTCCCCATTTGGATATCCAGCGTCAACAAGATAATAATGTCCTAAAGAATACATTTAACTAATATTAGTATGTAAGAAGAGACAGGAAATAGAAAGCTAAGAACTTCACTTTATCAAATCTCACCGTGAGGGACTCTTAAGCCATGTCTTCGACTAATGGCATCACGAAGCACTCTCGAATCTGCAGCGGAACCCTCCCAACCCGGTAAAACATAAATGAATTGCATATCTTGAGAGCACACACCCAAGACATTTGTAGCAATTTCATTCTTCCTAGTTCGATACCTAGGCTTGTCAACTTCTGGTACATGCACTCTAATGTACGTCCCATCTAACGCTCCAAGACAATTCTACAAGAACAACACGCTCAGAAACTATTTTTTTTTTTTTAGTTTAAGTTAACAAGAAAGCTCATGTTTTATGTACCTTAAAGAACTTCCACCTCTCATCAGTTGAGTTTTCAGCCAATGGTTCTGGTCTTTTTAATAATTGCCCTTGTAGACATAAGACTGCCTCTAAAACTGCATTGAAGTATCTACTAATAGTTTCCCCAGACCGTAGAAACTTGTCTTGAATGACACTATTTTTTTCATGGTGTGCAAGTACATTCAAGAACATAGCAACCATTTCATCAACAGACACATTCCTAGTATCTCTAAGTTTACCAGATGTGCGGATCATGGTACACAATTTAATAAATGAATACCTATCCATCCGGAGCTCATTAATACATCTTACATCACTCATATACACCATGCGTTGAAAATTTCCAACTCTTGAAAAAGCATCATAAATAGATTTTGATTTCAATCGGTACTTGCGATAATGCCTTTCAGCAATGATATACATGACCACATATATCATGACAACAAAGTTAAATAAATCCTTAAGATTTTCCAACATTGGAAGAATCTTTTTAGTCTTTGTCAACATTCTACGAGCCATAGCTGCATGCCAATTTGTATAAGATGTTAAATTATTAATAACATAAATATTTTGTTTTGAATAAGAACACAGAAGAAACAAACTTGATTGTAATACATGTGGCCTGGAGTCTAATTATTGAGGTTATATATTCAGTTGCAAGCTAAAGCAACACAACTGATCTTCTAAGTTCATCTATGCTATATGGCAATTTAAATCAAGCTTCGACTTAGCAACTAAGCATCTAACTAAATCAAATTCAAGATTATCAGAACATCAGCTTTTTAATCAACAAAATACATATATGATAGTTTATAGAAAACACATCTCACTCCGTAAAGCAAGTTTACTACCACTAAAAGAAAAACACAGCAACAAGTGTACATGAACTATGTTTCTAATCCATCTTTTTTTATTTTTCAATCACAGTAACACCTACTCACACATTGAAATCACAAAGACATTAACTGTTCCAATGGCAATGGATGACAAATACAAAAGACTGAAATTTCTATGGTAGAAACTGTCCTCCCATCTCACAAATCTCAACGGTTTCAAGTAAACCTTATCAAGTAATGTCTTCAACCCGGCATAAAGAGCAGGAACATGTCCTTGCTCAATAAACCTTAATAAGAGCTAATCGACTTTCCCTTTGAAAAAATAAGGAGAAATGCCGAGAATCATCAACCCGATCATTTAGCTAGCTAATATATAAAACCCAAGAACAAACTGTTGCACATGCTTAACTTAGTCATATACCATAAAAGCTCAAAACATAATCACAAAGGGAAACAAAATTACCCAAAAAAATTTCAAATCACGATCACGAACAAAGACACAGATTATCCATAATAGATTAAATCATATATGAATCACATAACAAAAGAAACGCAGGTGATGGGTATTATATATGTATACCTGAATGAAACAGGGAAGAATAATAAGAGCAGATGAAATCTTTGCACCTTGAGAGTCTTTGTGAGTGAAGAGCGAGATAAAGAGGCGCGAAGTTTTTCTTTTTTCTTGGAGATTGCTAATTGAGCGCGAATTTACTTTGTCAGATGAGAAGAAGGCGCGAACAGGAGGAGGGTTTTATGGGTAGAGTTGGCAATAACATATTTGAGTGGGGATATTATTGTCCTAAAATTTCGTAATTAATGTGGGGAAGGGAGTCGGGAACACCGATCCACGGAGAGTTGAGAGGAAAGAACTTACCCCTTACTTTCCTCTACATCAGGAAGAGACTTCCAACATTTAGACGAACCAAACAAAGGAAAGTAAAGACTTTCCTTTCCTTCCCCCTCCAATCAGGGAAACAAACGAGGCCTAAGGGTACATACCTCAACTTTAGGGCCCCACCACTACTAACACCATTAATATTGTGGGTGTACCTATAAATGGACTATATATATTTTGATCATGATCGATGGTTTTTAAACAGGTTTGGATTGAAATCCATTGATCTGTTAATGATTCGGATCCATTAATAATCCATTTTTTTAAATGAATTGGATATAGATTTAGGTTGATCTGATCCGTTAATGATCCGGTCCATTTTATAATTATTAAATATCAATTTTACTAAATATAATAAATTTTATAAAAGATTAAAAATAAAATAATAATTGTATTGAAAAGCCTAAAAGACTTTATTTGGGTACTATCAACTACATCAAATATACAGTAGAACCTTGATAAAATAATACTTGATTAATTAATAATCTCGCTAAAATAATAATTTTCCCTGTCCCAACTCCGGGTCAACATGCTAAATTAATATTTCGCTAAATTTATAAGATAATAGAAATTACAGAGTTCACATAGATCCCAATAAATATATAAATTAATAATCTCTTATTTGTTGTAGGATAAAAGAATGATAGGAAAACTATATCTTTATTGATTGATAAGGAGACCTTCATATAGGCATTACATCAAGTATCCCTGGTAATCAGGGGTTCCCTATCTAATAAAGAATCTAGATAACAAGACACACTACGGAAGTTACAGAATTAACCTTCCTCGAACACTCTCCTTTATGTCGCGTACGTCATGGTGCATATATTGTTGCCTCGTTAAAACCTTTGCCAGCAAACAAAAGCCTCTTGGGCAAAAATAAAAGCATGGTCTAACGAAAAAGTGTACAACGCACCAACTACAAGTAAGTAAGACATGCATAACTAGACTCTCCCTGAAGTCTAGATGAGAACTCCCCCTGACGGTCAATCAGTCTTTGAATTCGGATAAGCGACACATACCAATACGCTTTATATGCTTCACGAATGTAGCTTTGGGTAGAGACTTGGTGAACATATTAACTGCATTATCTTCTGAGCTGACTTGCTTCACTTGGATATTCAAAGTCTCTTGCTGCAGCTGATTGTAGAAGAATTTAGGCGAAATATGTTTAGTGTTATCCCCCTTGTTGTATCCCAACTTCATATGCTCAATGCATGCTGCATTATCTTCAAATATGCAAGTTGGTCCCATCGTAGTAGACTCAAGTCTACTAGACTCTCGAATATGAGATATTACTGAGCGAAGCCAAACACACTCTTTGAGTGCTTCATGTAGTGCAACAATCTCAGCATGGTTCGAGGAGGTAGCAACAAGGGTTTGCTTGGTTGATCTCCAAGATATTGCCATATTCCCAATGGTAAAAACATAACCTGTTTGGGAACGTCCTTTGTGTGGATCTGACAAATATCCAGCATCAATGAATCCTACTATCACATCATTTGGTGTATCTGAGTAGGAGACCATGCCTTGGCATCCTCGAGTTCGGGTACGGTGGCGGATACGGCAAGAAGCCGAGCCGGGGCCGGTAGCGGCGACGGTGCGGTGCGAAGCCGAACCGTGACTGGAAGCATGTGCGGCGGCTGCATGGCGTGGAGCCGTGCGGAGGCCGGACTGCTTGGACGCAAGTGGTCGGCTTTGAGCCGATCCATGATGAGTGTATCTATAATACAAGCCCATGTCAAGGGTTCCTTTCAGGTATCGGAAAATGTTCTTGATTCCAACCCAATGACGTCGTGTTGGCGCCGAGCTAAATCTAGCTAATAAGTTCACCGAGAAAGCAATGTCTAGCCTAGTACACTGAGCGAGGTATAACAAGGCTCCAATTGCACTGAGATATGGATATTCAGCTCCCAAGACCTCTTCGTCATCTTCTTTCGGACGAAAGGGATCTTTGTTAATATCCAGACTTCTGACGACTATGGGAGTGCCTGTAGGATGCATAACTTTGTCCATGTTAAATCACTTGAGCATCTTTCAGACATATGTAGATTGGTGTACAAAGATTCCACCACTTCGGTGCTCTAGTTCTAAGCCTAGGCAAAACCGAGTCCTTCCCAGATCTTTCATCTCGAATTCGGATTTCAAGTAGCTTGCGGTCTCATTGATCTCATTCAGATTTCCAATGATGTTCATGTCGTCAACATAGACGGCTACAATGGAAAATCTTGAACTTGTTCTCTTTATGAACACAAAAGTGCACAACTCATCATTCTTGTATCCTTTCCCAATCAAGTAATCACTCAACCGTGTGTACCACATCCTACCAGATTGTCGGAGTCCATATAGAGATCGTCTCAACCTGATAGCAAATGAACTTCGTGGTTTTTGTTCACTTGACTTGGGTAACGAAAGTTCTTCTGGCACTTTCATGTACATCTTCGTATCTAGATCCCCATAAAGATACGCTGTTACAACATCCATAAGCTGCATATTGACTCTGTTTCTGCACAAACCCGTAGGCCTGGTAGAGACTGGTGAATCTAGATGTGATCTCCTCCTGCGAACCTGCTCACTACCGGGCGGGCCGGTCTTCTCCTCTCCGATGCCTCAGTTAGTACAGTTGGGATGAATAGATAACTTAAGCACCTATGATAAGCAGTTGGAGAGATCAGTTACCTATTAATGATGGTAGTTGAGGCCCTGATATAGGTTGTCGGGCGTGAGGTCTGGTCTTACTCTTCGATGTGGGACTGGTTTCCTTCTGTTCGTACATAAAAGGGCAGCTCTGGCGGCCTGTTCGGCAGGCTAGCGTCCCCGGTCCCCGGGCCCCTGGTCACAAGGTAGACTGTTGGACCTCGGGTCCGGGTGCTGGTGATCCTGCTCCGGGCCTCAGTCCGGCCCCGGATGCACTGGCTGCGGGTCTGTGGGCTTATGTAGCTCCTCTGTGGCTACTGTCAACAAGTCCCCCAAGTTTCCGGTCAAATGCAATCTTGAATGGGGACTTAATATGTCTTGCTCCTGTCCCGCAGACCCGCAAGGTTACCGACCCAACGGTGCCCAGTCCCCCAAGTCCGCATTGAAGATTGGGCGTGACCGGGCATTCGGGCAGAGAAGGCGTGGTGATGTGAGGACTCGACCGGTGGACCGCCATGTCGGAACGAGTCCCCCAAGTTCCCAGGGTGAAACTGCTGCCAACGGTGGGGCAGGCCGGGGAGTAGCCCGGTGGTTCGGCCCAGCTTGTGCTGGAATAAGCGCGGGGTAATAGAGTTGCTAGCCTGCGGGGAGGCCTGTTGGAGCGTGGAATAAACCAACAGGTACCCCGGTGGGGTGTTGCGGCCATGTTGAAGCACCGGTTAACACCTGCTAGTTCTTCTCAGCTTGTGTTGGAATAAGCGTGAGGTAATATGCAGGTTTGCTAGCCTGCGGGGAGACTTGTTCTGTGTTAGAGAAACAATCTGCCCGGTGGGGTGGCGTGGAGATAACAAGTCTCGCCATAGATCCCCAAATTTATCGCAGTTCAGTGTGATGCAGGGTTTTTAGCCTACTGGAAAAGTTTGCATGTGTTAGATGTAAACTCTCCCGGGTTTATAAAGCCCATGTGTTTAGAAGCCTTGAGTTGTCGCTAGCTTGTCCTTGTCCGCAGGGGTGAAGGAAAGTGGCGAAACCGGTGGAATGATTTGGAGTCGGTTGAATACTACGTAACCGGTGAGATGCCATGGAGCCGGTTGAATGTTACCTAACCGGTGAAATGTCATGGAGCCGGTTGAATACTACATAACCGGTGAGATGCCATAGAGCCGGTTGAATGTTACCTAACCGGTGAAATGCCATGGAGCCGGTTGAATGTTACCTAACCGGTGAGATGTCATGGAGTCGGCTGAATGTTACCTAACCAGTGAGATGCCCTTGAGCCGGTTGAATACTACATAACTGGTGGTGTGCCTTTCCTTGATTTGAGGTTGACTCTTGGGGAACTGGAGGGGCTAGACGCCTCGGTTCTCGCTCCTACTTCCCCTAACTGCCGCAAGTAGGCGGGACAGGTGGCTGACATGCAATGAAGGAGAGAGCCCATCAGTCCCCCAAGTTATGATGGCGTGGGAACTTTATCGATGCTGGGACACGTGTCAGTAGGGAGCGGTCGGAGATGGAGGGAATCTGCGACTGGGGTTGCCTCTCCTTTTTGCTTGCCCTAATTATCAACAAGGTGTAGTTTTGCCGCCTATAAGATGCTTCGCACCCCCCTCCTCTCTTCCTGTCGTATTTTGCTGAAGCTTGGCTCCTCATCTGCCGTCTGTCTGTGTTGTTATCTTGCTACACAACTAACTGAGCGTAGGGTAAATTATGTTCTTAGGTTTTATGGAATCTGGGAGGTCAGCCAATCCTGTCGGTGCCGGCCGTACGTCGACGGGAGGGTCCGTGAGGTACCAGCTGTTGGATGGCGACAGGGTAATTTTTTGTGACGAGCCGACCAAAAGCATGACTGCTGGGGAGATAAGGGATTTTCGGGCGAAGTGGGGCATTGGCTCCTCCGTTAAGCTCCGGGGTCTGTATCCTAGGGAACTGGCCTGCAACCCGGAGGAGGGTTGGGTTGCCGTTTTTGAGGATCAATTTCGGCACGGGCTATCTCTGCCGCTATCGAAGTTTGTCCAGTACGTGCTGAGCCTGATAAATGTCTCCCCCGCCCAGCTTCCTAGCAACCAGTGGGGACAGTTGCTTGGTCTCGGGTGCCTATTCAGTCTTAGCAACATGGACTGGCCCACGATAAACGAGTTCCGGGCGCTGTATAAGATTCTCTACTGCAAAAAGGCCCAGGCCTCAGGCTGTGTCAATTTTGCCGCGCGGGACTTCGGTCTTCCCATCACTCACCTGCCGTCGTCGGTTTCGAATGTATGGCGGAGATCGGTTGTGATGGCCGGGGGTAGGTGGCAGCGTAGTTCGAGGAGCTTTCGGGTGCCCGAGGCTTATCAAGCTATCGGGGATCAGTCGTACCGGTTGGTTTACTTGGAGAGGCAACGGATAGCCCGGCTTTTTGTTTGCTGGGACAGCCTGGGCCGGAGCTCTTACAATTTCATCCGGTGGAATGTGCTGGAGATATGCGAGATGCGAAGGAAACCTGGTAAAGTGCCTTGCACTGTTGTT
The DNA here is from genome assembly GCA_963682095.1 of Potentilla sterilis. Classification (NCBI taxonomy): domain Eukaryota; kingdom Viridiplantae; phylum Streptophyta; class Magnoliopsida; order Rosales; family Rosaceae; genus Potentilla; species Potentilla sterilis. Next base: position 15,523,808 of record OY821764.1, read on the forward strand.
TTGCCCGGTCGTATTTTATTCTAACCGCTCAGTTTATTGATTTGCAGCTAATGCCCCCCGGCTCGCTGTTTGGAGCGAGGAGACTGTCGAGGCGGATGCCGAACTTGTGGCCCAGCGGTTGATGGAGATGAGGGAGATGGCCTCGAAAACCGTTGTAGATCCGGACACCTTAGAGAGCACGGTGCATAGCGATCCTGTGCCGCTCATGTTTCAAGATTCCCACTACGGTTGGCGGCCAGGCGGTGAGGCGAATGTCCCACTTGTTATTCGCAAGTAGGATCGGTGGGCTCACCGGGTCCGGAACCTCTACGAGCCCCGCGGGAGAGAGAGGCAGCGGAGATGACTAGGTACCGTAAAAGCAGTCTTGGCGAAGCTTCGGCTAAGAGGGCGAGGGTGTTTGATACCGGGGCGTCAAGCTCGGCTGGTGGGGGGTCAGCATTGGTTCTGGCGGAGGGAACCGGCGGCCGAAGGAGTCGGAAGCCGTTGAGCCGGAAGCCGGTTGCGGCTCTGGTGGTGGTGGTTTTGGTAAGTTCGTGGCATCTACCATTGAGGCCTTGGGACTTGATCGGGAGGCCGCCGGAGATGTGTGGTCGGGCGAGAGCAGGAAGAAAACTGTGGAATTAGGTCTTCGGGTAAGTCTGATCGCATACCTGTGGCATTGAGGTTCTTCTGCGCTCCTTCTCCCTTTTTGATGCTACGAGCTAATGTTCTTCTTTTGTGTGCTTGTTCCAGCTGGTGCATAGTCTTTACGCCGCTGAGCGTAGTGAGGAGACTCCGGCTCTGGAGAGGTAAGTGGAGGACCTCACCATGCAGCTGTCATTGGCGGAGGCTAAGCTTGTGCAGGAGAGGGAGGAGGCCGGTCGGCTGGCGGCCGCTCGGGAAGAGAGGAATATGGAGTTGGAGGCGAGAAGCTCGTAGAGTCCCAACTTGCCGAAGCCGCTGACAAAGCTATCGACGATTTTCGGGAGTCGGTGGAGCTTGCAGAGATGCTGGAGGCCGCCCGTGCTAAGGGTATTGTTGACAGTAGCCACAGAGGGGCTACATAAGCCCACAGACCCGCAGCCAGTGCATCCGGGCCAGACTGAGGCCCGGAGCAGGATCACCAGCACCCGGACCTGAGGTCCAGCAGTCTACGTTGTGACCAGGGGCCCGGGGACCGGGGACGCCAGCCTGCCGAACAGGCCGCCAGAGCTGTCCTTTTGTGTGCGAACAGAAGCAAACCAGTCCCACATTGAAGAGTAAGACCAGACCTCACGCCCGACCACCTATATAAGGGCCTCAACTACCCTCTTTAATAGGTAACTGATCTCTCTAACTGCTTATCATACGTGCTTAAGTTATCTATTCATCCCAACTGTACTAACTTAGGCATCGGAGAGGAGAAGACCGGCCCGCCCGGTATTCCCTTTAGTGAGCAGGTTCGCAGGAGGAGATCACATGTAGATTCACCAGTCTCTACCAGGCCTACGGGTTTGTGTAGAAACAATTGGCGCCGTCTGTGGGAAACTTATATAAAAAATCACGTAAGCATCACCAAATGGCAGAAAGCTCAGAAGCGGGGCAGGAAAGAAATACAACGGAGGGTCAGCGGGTGGCACCAGAGCAAGTGCTCATCTCCACCCCGGTCGCTGTATGGGAGCAGCGCAGCGACCAGGGCACCCAGGACGACGGCAGCTATGGGAGGCTGAACAGCGCGCCGGGGGCATGCAACGATAGCGCGCGCGGGAAAGGCCCGATGGAAGGCGACCAACTGGCGCACCGGGGCTTTTCGCTGACATTCTCGGACAATCCGAGTGACAAGGAGGAGAGTCTGCTCGGTGAGAGCGACCGAGACACCAAATACAGCCCCGACCAGCACTATATGGCGGGGGAGATAAGGGTGATGAGGGCAGAAGTCGGTCGCCTGCGCTCAGAGAGCGACCGGGATAGAGCAAAATCCAATGCCCGGTACGAGGAAATGGAGACGGTGAACGCTGACCTGGAGAGAGGACAGCAGCGCAACGCCGCTATGGCAAGGGCATATACACCCGCGCCAGGCCAACCTCAGCGCCTTGAGGCGGGACAGTCATCGGGAGGAAGATCTAGCGACCGCAGAAGGGCGGAGTCCCCGGGCGGCGCGGTTTTGCCAATGAGCACGCCGGCACCCCCGCAGTCGCGCGCTTCATTCGAGGATGAAGTCGTGACCCCGACCGCACGGGCATTACAGATACTCACCGACTCTGTGTCGGATCTAAAGGCCCAAATGGAGGCCAACGAGAGAAGGGCAGCGCGGCCGATGGAAAGCGCGCGATTCAACGAACGCATGGGCCCCTTCTCGCACCGGGTTCTGGAATCAAGGAGGTCTGGTAACCATAAATCCCTAAAGATCACGTACTCAGGATCCGGCTGCCCATACCAACATTTGGTTAGTTCCGGTCCCAAACGTGCGCCAAGGACTATTCCGATGCAGTGTGTTGCAACATATTCTAGGAAACCCTGTCTAGAGAAGCGCTCGGCTGGCTCTATGAACTCCCGGCAAACTCCATCGAGGCGTTCGAGCAACTGGCCGACCGGTTCGTAGGCCGCTTCATCCTCCGGGTCGAAGGAGCCCGGACATCAACCATCCTCTTCAACTGCAGGCAGGCACATGGTGAGGAACTGAGGACGTTTGTCAACCGTTGGCAAACGGCGACGGCCGGGGTTCGGAACCTCGACAAGGGTATCGTCGAGATGGCGTTTAAACAGGGGCTTCGGCCAGGAAAATTTTCCTACGCCGTACGGGTGGAACTCCCGCAGGGGTATGACGAGCTAATGACGATGGCCATCAGGCACGCTCAGGCGGATCATGAAACGTACGGGCAGCACCTGTTGAAGAGAAAGCGGGAGGAAGCCCCCCCCCCCCCCCCCCCCCCCCCCCCCCCCCCCGGCCGCCCGAGAAAACAAGGCCAGCCAGCGGAGCGAGAACCGGGGCGCCCAGCCAAGCAGTCCCGACAGAAATTGGGGAAACCAACAACAGCAGAAGCCCTATCACGACAAACCCCTGGGCGAGCACAAGCCGGCGCAGTACCGGCAAGAACGCCCCCTGGCGATCATGCCAGCAGAACGCCAAGAGGTCTTCACCACCCTAACCTCTTCATACGAGGACATCTTGCACGAAAACGGGAACATCATTCTCCCACCGCCGAGGAGCAAGTACCCAAAGGGGAAACTTACCCAGACGCGAACAGGCAAGTACTGCTCCTATCACGATGAAGCTACCCATCGGACGAACAGTTGCTTCGCCCTCAAGACGGCGGTGGACGGTTTGATTAACAGCGGTCAGCTTCAGCGGTATATAGGGAAAAAGAGAGCAGATCCCGACCGGGAGCAGGGCCAGGGCTGGTAAGCACGTCCGGACCCAATGAAGGGTTAGGTGCTAGAAATTTCAAGCACTTAGTTTGGCATATCAACGGTTCAACCAACGTAACATTTAAGATGTGTATGCCAACTAATTTGAGAAAAATCTAAGAAATTCCACCAGTGCAAAAATACAAAAAAACCGTTCCAGCTGATTTACAAAAAGAGAGCAAAACAAAAATCTTAAGGAGCTGCGCCTCCCCCCTCAGCGGGCATCCCACCAGCTTCCCCAGATGGAGCAACCGCATCCTCTCTAGCGGGTACAGATGGTCGAGGCCCGCCTTCCCCTTCCGGCTGCTCCTCTTCGGCCAGCTGCCCTTGGGTATCGTCACCGGCCCCCGCCTTCGGCATCCGAGAGGTATCCAGGTACCCCTTCTCTTCCCACTCCACGTAGGCATCGGCGATACCCAACTCCCTAGCCTTTTCCAAGATCTCTAGAAACTAATCATTGTCGTGATATTTGAGGACAACCCGCTGGAAAAGCTCTGGGTCCTCTTCTCCAGCCGCAGCGGCAGCGGCGGCACGCACAGCGACGGCTCCCACCTGGAGCTCATCCAGTCTGGCCTCCAGCTCGGCCCTCTCCTCCTCAGCTCGCTCATTCTCCTCCTCGAGGCTCCAGACATGGTCTTCTAGCTTGGCCACCTGCTTCTTGTCCCTCTCCTCCAGCCTGACCTTCTCCCGCTCAAGCCTGGACTTCTCACCTTCCAGGTGCTCACGGGCTCCTGTCAGAGCAGCCACCTACCTCTTCAACTCCGACAGCTCCTCAATCGGGTTCGGTTGGTACAGATTGTACAATAGCTACAGAACAACAGGGAGCCGGCTAAGTAAACAACAAAAATAACGAAACTTATGAGCGGTGCCGTGGCACCAAGCAATTCTTACCCGGAGGACCGACTCCTTGCTCTTCTGGCGGCTCTCCCCCGACAAGGCTTCGACGGCCCCAGGCCTATCCAGACCAAGGCCAGCCACATCTGCCGCCAGCTTTCGGACGAAGGGACTCTCCGGACCTCCCCTATGTTCCTCCGTAGGAGCGGGGCTACTCTGCTAACCGGCAGAATTTGAGGCAGCAGCGGTCTTGTCCCCAGCGGAACTCGTCGCACCGCTGACCAGCTTGAGCCGTTTCGCGAGGTTCTCACCAGACGACCGGCCAGTCAGCGTCCACTACCAGAAAAAAGGCTTTTCCCGACGAAATAAAAAAAAAACGGCCGACGAAAAAAAAATTTCGTCGGCTATTCCCAAGAATGGCCGACGAAATTTTTTTTTCGTCGCCAAAAAAAAATTTCGTCGCTAAAAAAAAATTTCGTCGGCTATTCCCCTAGAATGGCCGACGAATTTTTTTTTTCGTTGGTAAAAAAAAAAATCGTCGGCTATATTCATATTTAAGCCGACGAAAATTTTTGGAAGTATGGCCGACGAGTACTAGGTTTGATTTCGTCGGCTATGATTAAAAAAAAAAAACAGCTTCCATTTTCTATCACTATCGACAAACCATTGCTTCGTCCTTTAAATGCAAATGTGTCGTGAAATAAGATATGACCGAAATAATGAAATACGTCAACGGTTGAAAAATGATAAGATTCTGACAAAATCTGTGTGCCGAATGTTGCGGTTAACTGTTTTTTACTTCCGTTTTCCTATGGGTAGCCTGACGGTCGGTAAATATTTTGAGGAAAATTTTTATACGATTAGTTGCGTCTCATCGATTTGAAACTATTATCTGTTGAAGGTCAGGCCAAAAAACGTCATTTAGACAGGCCAATTACCATTTCTAAGCGTTTGAAGGGTCGACTCACCCGGTTGACCGTCCCGATCGAGCCTTTAACGTTGTCAGATGTAGTTAGATTTTTTTTCATACATGTATTTAATCTTAACGGTGATATCTGACGGTTGGAATAGATTTTCCAAACTTTTATATTCAAAATCGGAACATATGCACTAATGTTCCTTAACTTGTTTACTAAACGTTTAAGTGAATGTATCGTTTCAAATAGTTACTATACGCTGAGTCTTCAAATGAAAATATGTCGTCAAATAAGATATGACCGAAATAATGAAATACGTCTACGGTTGAAAAATGACAAGATTCCGATAAAATCTGTGTGCCGAAATAATGAAATCAGTCAAAACCCGGTTTACTGTAGATTTGGCATCCGGCGTCCGAATGATGATTGTGATACCATTCCGGAAAGGGAACGACGCCAGGAACAAAACTCGTAGCTTTGCCACGACGTGTGGGCTTTTTCGGGCTTTCGAGTTCGTTTAGGTCCTCAAAACGGCATTTTAGTATGTTTTCATAGAATAGCCGACGAAACATTGCAATTCGTCGGCTATTCTCTGAGTTTAGCCGACGAAACATTGTATTTCGTCGGCTATACTCCAAAAAAAAAAAAATTTCCAAATCATAGCCGACGAAATTAATATATTTCGTCGGCTATACTCCAAAAAAAAAAAAAAAAAATTTCCAAAGCATAGCCGACGAAATTAATATATTTCGTCGGCTATACTCCAAAAAAAAAAAAAAAATTCCAAAGCATAGCCGACGAATTAATATATTTCGTCGGCTATTCTCTAAGTATAGCCGACGAAATATATTAATTTCGTCGGCTATTCTCCTTCTAAATTTTTTAAATCCTCCCGCCTTTTTCTCTAAGTATAGCCGACGAAATTAATATATTTCGTCGGCTATTCTCCTTCTAAATTTTTTAAATCCTCCCGCCTTTTTCTCTAAGTATAGCCGACGAAATATATTAATTTCGTCGGCTATTCTCCTTCTAAATTTTTTAAATCCTCCCGCCTTTTTCTCTAAGTATAGCCGACGAAATTAATATATTTCGTCGGCTATTCTCCTTCTAAATTTTTTAAATCCTCCCGCCTTTTTCTCTAAGTATAGCCGACGAAATATATTAATTTCGTCGGCTATTCTCCTTCTAAATTTTTTAAATCCTCCCGCCTTTTTCTCTAAGTATAGCCGACGAAATTAATATATTTCGTCGGCTATTCTCCTTCTAAATTTTTTAAATCCTCCCGCCTTTTTCTCTAAGTATAGCCGACGAAATATATTAATTTCGTCGGCTATTCTCCTTCTAAATTTTTTAAATCCTCCCGCCTTTTTCTCTAAGTATAGCCGACGAAATTAATATATTTCGTCGGCTATTCTCTAAGTATAGCCGACGAAATATATTAATTTCGTCGGCTATTCTCATTCTAAATCTTTTAAATCCTCCCGCCTTTTTTCTCTCCTCCTTCCCTCCCCCTCCTTCGGCCTCCTCCTCCTCCTTCCCCTCCTCCTCCTCCGGCCTCCTCCTTCCCCTCCTCCGGCCTCCTCCTCCTCCTCCTCCTCCTCCTCCGGCATCCTCCTCCTCCTCCTCCTCCGCCTCCTCCTCCTCCTCCTTCCCCTCCTCCGGCCTCCTCCTCCGGCCTCCCCCTCCTCCTCCTCCTCCTCCTCCTCCTCCAGCCTCCTCCTCCTCCTTCCCCTCCTCCTCCTCCTCCGGCCTCCTCCTTCCCCTCCTCCGGCCTCCTCCTCCTTCCCCTCCTCCTTCTCCTCCTCCTTCCCCTCCTCCTCCTTCTCCTCCTCCTCCTCCGGCCTCCTCCTTCTCCTCCTCCTTCCCCTCCTCCTCCTTCTCCTCCTCCTCCTCCGGCCTCCTCCTTCTCCTCCTCCTTCTCCTCCTCCTCCGGCCTCCTCCTTCTCCTCCTCCTTCCCCTCCTCCTCCTTCTCCTCCTCCTTCCCCTCCTCCTCCGGCCTCCTCCTTCTCCTCCTCCTTCCCCTCCTCCTCCTTCCCCTCCTTCTCCTCCTCCTTCCCCTCCTCCTCCGGCCTCCTCCTTCCCCTCCTCCTTCCCCTCCTCCTTCTCCTCCTCCTTCCCCTCCTCCTCCGGCCTCCTCCTTCCCCTCCTCCTCCGGCCTCCGGTATTTTTTTTTGCCCAAAATGCAGTTATAGCCGACGAAATTGACATTATTTCGTCGGCTATACTCCAAAAAAAAAAAAATTTCCAAAGCATAGCCGACGAAATTAATATATTTCGTCGGCTATACTCCAAAAAAAAAAAAAATTCCAAAGCATAGCCGACGAAATTAATATATTTCGTCGGCTATTCTCTAAGTATAGCCGACGAAATAGCTCAAATTTCGTCGGCTATAACTTTAAAATATTAATATATTTGACCAAGCATAGCCGACGAAATCATTTTCGTCGGCCATAATTCGTCGGCTATACTTGGAATGGCCGACGAAATTGAAAATTTCGTCGGCCATTGGTATTACCGACGGCGTATTTCCGACGACTTATAGCCGACGAAAAATTCGTCGGTAAAGGGTATAGCCGACGAAATTTTGGCATAGCCGACGAAAAAAATTTCGTCGGCTATTCTCCCATATCTGGTAGTGGTCACCAGTGCGGAGGGAGGGACGTCCATGATCCTCCGCCTCTTCTCACCCTGGCCGTCCGGTGAAGAAGATTGTGCGCCTGTCCGAGAGACCCTGGTGACAAGCGGAACCGATCCCGGCCGGTATGGAATCCTGTTCGTCCCACCAGGAACCTTTAGTGCTCCACCGGTGGTCTTGCCCTTTCCGGGCCCCGCCTTGGACGCAGCGGGGTGAGTCTCCACACGCCTTAGGATATAGGCGTCATCCTCAACATCCAAGGCCCTCACCTCGGCATGAACGGTAAGCCGACCGGACTCCTCATCCACCGAGGTCCGTGAAACGGCCTCCCCTTTCTCCTTCAGCTTCAAGACAAGGTCTTCACCGTCCATGGATATTGTATTACCGGGCTTGACGACCGTCCGGGAAGTTGCACCTGCAGAACAAACAAAGGGTTAGTATCAACTCGGTCAGCAGAAACGTCACCACTAAAACCTGCTACGCACCGGTATCCCGCCCGAGACAGCAGTACTCCAACAACTCCCGCCGTATGAAGTTGTAGGATCTTCGCTCAAGATCGTCCCAGCACCCGAGTATCGTCATAATCCTTTCCCGCTCCAACTCGGACAGCACGAACGATTGGTCACCAAGGGGCTGAAAGGCACCAGGAACCCGGTACATCCTGCTCCTTTTCTGCCACTTCCCACCCGCCATCACCACCTTCTTCCTCTAGTTATTGTCCACCCAGGAAGGCAGGTGGGTAATGATAGGCTGGAAGTGTCGGGCGCTAAAGGTCAGACAACCCCGGCACCCTTTCTTCTTCGAGAAGGACAGTCTGTACAGTGCCCGGAACTCGTTCACCGTTGGCATGCTCATCCCGGACAGCTCGTACAGACAACCGAGACTCAGCAGCTGCCTCCACTGGGTCCCGGGAAGCTGCGCGGGAGACACTTGTAGAGCGCTAAGCATATACTGCACGAAGTCTGGCAGCGGGAGGGAGAACCCGTGGCGAAATTGGTCTCCGTGAACAGCAACCCAACCCGCCTCCTGGTTACAGGCCAGTTCTCCGGGATTCAGCGGCCGTAACGCCACCTCATCGGGGATATTCCATGTCTCCCGGAAGGCGGCAATCTCTGCAGGGCTCATAGTACCCTCCGGTTCATCGCACACTACAACCTCTTTCCCACTCCCGATAGTGTAGCTCACGGGCGGAGTGCCAGGAAAGCTCACCCCGTGAGGGATGCCCTCAGATCCCAAAGACCCGGAAGACGAGACCCCGCCCCGGGAGCGGTCAGCGGCTTCGGACTCTGGGTTATCCGAACAGAGCCAATCCTCCAATCTCTCCTCATCGTCCACCACGGGACGCCTGTCGGCCGATTCGGAAGCCCCATCAGAGCTCGCAGAAGCCATTTAACCTAGGGGGAAGAAAACAAAACCCCGCTGGTCAGCAATAAGCTAGAACAGCGCCCTCTGCGGCTGCTCCCAAGTTTGCCGCAGACGCCCCGCTCAAAACGACTCACAGTCGGCGACAGAGCACACCCCCCCGCCGCAAAACATCAACCAAAAAGAAAAACACAAAGCAAAGAAAGCAAGACTCACTGATTACTATGCACAAAACCGAGGAAAGTCAGTCCTACGAAAGCACCGAGCAATGGTAGACAAAGAACTAGAACGCTTGGGGCACGGATATCGCCAGACACCTCCACAGAAGTTTCACCGGATTCGTCTCCAACCTTCTCTTCTTCTCTTTAGGCCAAGAGCAAAAACAGAAATAATGAAGACAAAGGAGGCCTTTTTATAGATGGGTCTGATGCCCTAGGTACCCTTGTAATCCCCTCAAAACACTCAATGAGGGCAACTGAAACGCCTGCGCATCCAGGCCCTCCATCTTAGATCGCTCCCTGCTGACACGTGTCCCAGCATCGATAACCTTCCCACGCCATCATAACTGATTAGACTGATGGGCTTCCTCCTTAAATGCATGTCAGCCACTTGTCCCGCCTACAAGCGGCAATTAAGGGAAATAGGGGTGGGAACCGAGGCGTCATGCCCCCCCCCCACTTCCCCAAGGGCCATGGCATCTCACCAGTTAGGTAACATTCAACCGGCTCCATGTCATCTCACCGGTTAGGTAACATTCAACCGGCTCCATGGCATCTCACCGGTTAGGTAGCGTTCAACCGGCTCTATGGCATCTCACCGGTTAGGTAACATTCAAACGGCTCCATGGCATCTCACCGGTTAGGTAACATTCAACCGGCTCCATTGCATCTCACCGGTTAGGTAGCGTTCAACCGGCTCCATGGCATCTCACCGGTTAGGTAGCGTTCAACCGGCTCCATGACATCTCACCGGTTAGGTAGCGTTCAACCGGCTCCATGACATCTCACCGGTTAGGTAACATTCAACCGGCTCCATAGCATCTCACCGGTTAGGTAGCATTCAACCGGCTCCATGGCATCTCACCGGTTAGGTAACATTCAACTGGCTCCATGGCATTTCACCGGTTAGGTAACATTCAACCGGCTCCATGGCATCTCACCGGTTAGGTAATATTCAACCGGCTCCATGGCATCTCACCGGTTATGTGACATTCAACCGGCATGGGCTTTATAAACCCGGGAGAGTTTACATCTAACACATGCAAACTTTTCCAGCAGGATAAAAACCCTGCATCACATTGAACTGTGATAAATATGGGGATCCAAGGCGAGACTTGTTATCTCCATGCCACCCCACCGGGCAGATTATTTCTCTAACACAGAACAAATCCCCCCGCAGGCCCGTTACCCCACGCCTATTCCAACACAAGCTGGGCAGAGCCACCGGGTTTCACCCCGCTCCATATCTATTGCATGGCGGATCTCAACGCCACATCATCATCCCATGAACTCGTCCGGGTTTCACCCCGCTCCATATCTATTGTATGGCGGATCTCAACGCCACATCATCATCCCATACACTCGTCTGGGTTTCACCCCGCTCCATATCTATTGCATGGCGGATCTCAACGCCACATCATCATCCCATGCACTCGTTCGGGTTTCACCCCGTTCCATATCTATTGCATGGCGGATCTCAATGCTACATTGTCATCACATACACTTGTCCGCGTTTCACCCCATTCCATACTCATGGCATGACAACTTTTGAGCACAGTACCATCAGTATTGCAAGTATACTCATAACTGTCACACTATCCTCTTTAATAGGTACTCACATCACCACGCCTTCTCTGCCCGAAAGCCCGGTCACGTCCGATCTTCAATGCAAACTTGGGGGACTAGGCACCTTTGGGTTGGTAACCCTGCGGGTCTGCGGGACAGGAGCAAGACATATTAAGTCCCCATTCAAGATTGCACTTGACCGGGAACTTGGGGGACTTGTTGACAGTAGCCACAGAGGGGCTACATAAGCCCACATATCCGCAGCCAGTGCATCCGGGGCCGGACTGAGGCCCGGAGCAGGATCACTAGCACCCGGACCCGAGGTCCAGCAGTCTACCTTGTGACCAGGGGCCCGGGGACCGGGGACGCCAGCCTGCCGAACAGGCCGCCAGAGCTGTCTTTTTGTGTGCAAACAGAAGGAAACCAGTCCTACATCGAAGAGTAAGACCAGACCTCACGCCCGACCACCTATATAAGGGCCTCAACTACCCTCTTTAATAGGTAACTGATTTCTCCAACTGCTTATCATACGTGCTTAAGTTATCTATTCATCCCAACTGTACTAACTTAGGCATCGGAGAGGAGAAGACCGGCCCGCCCGGTATTCCCTTTAGTGAGCAGGTTCGCAGGATGAGATCACATCTAGATTCACCAATCTCAACCAGGCCTACGGGTTTGTGCAGAAACAGGCATAAATGATGCGTATCTGGAGTGGAGGGAGAAAGGGTGGCTTGATGCCGAGCGGATGGAGGCTGAGGTAGCCTTGGCCGAGAAGCTGGAGCAAGAGCGGTCTCTCAAGGCTGGTGGGTCAGGGATTAGAGGCTCCGGTGGCGCTGATTAGCAGTTTTTTTTTTCTTTATATATACTTGGCAGAAGTATCTACTATGTAACCAGCTGTAGTTCATTCCAGAAGCAGTGACTATCTGTATTGAACATTGGTACTAAATACAGTACTGTCCATTTTTAAGACAGTGATCTCACTTAGGGTAGAACCGCAGATGCTGGATATTCCATGGGCGGGTTGAGTAGATGCCTTCGGTGTCTATGATGTGGAATGTCGCCGGACCTGCGGCTGCGGTGATTTGGTAGGGCCCTTCCCACATTGGCTCCAAGGCCAGCGGCTTTTTCTGAACTTTCTTCATCACCCAATCCCCCACTTGCAACTTCCTTTCCCGGACCTTTATGTCATAGTATCGGGCGACCCGTTGCTTGTATGTTTGGTTTCGCATATGCGCTTAGTCGCGCCGCTCCTCAATGAGATCCAGGTTGAGCCGTATGCCCTCGGCGTTTGTTTCGGCATCGTAATTCTCGACCCTGCCGCTGGGCATGTCGCTCTCTACGGGGAGTACCGCTTCTCTCCCGAATGCCATGCAGAACGGGGTCTCCCCCGTTGCTTGGGTTGCTGTCATCCGGATGGCCCATAGAACCGCGGGGAGTTCCTCAGCCCAACATCCTTTTTTGTCATCCAGCTTCTTCTTGAGGAGACTTTTGATAATCTTGTTGACCGCTTCCACCTGGCCGTTGGTTTGCGGGTGCGCCACTGAGGCAAACAACATCCGGGTCCCTATGGAGGCCGTGTACTGGATAAGATCAGCATTGTTGAACTGTGTCCTGTTATCCGTGACTATGGTCTGCGGCACCCCGAACCTGCAGTAGATGTTCTTCCATAGGAATTTTCTTACCCGCTCCTCGGTAATCTTTACTAGAGGCTCCGCCTCGACCCACTTAGTCTGATAGTCAACGGCTACAATGGCGTACTTGTATTATCCCACAGCTATTGGGAAATGGCCGATAATGTCTAGCCCTCACTGTGCGAACGACCATGGCGCTAACAGAATTGACAACGCGATTGCCGGGGCATGAGGTGTAGTAGCGTACAAGTGGCACTTGTGGCAGCCGCCTGATATTTTTCTCGACGCTGCTGCCATGTCTGGCCAAAAGTATCATGCCCGTAGCGACTTATGAGACAGGGATCGGGCGCCAGAGTGGTTACCGCACACTCCTTCGTGGATTTCTTGCATGATGGCTTCTCCCGCCTCTTTAGTCACACATTTTAGCTGGGGGAAGCTGTGCCCTCTTCGGTACAACTTGCCGCCGAGGAGGCTGTACCTGGCACACCGGAGGTGTAGCCTCCTAGCCTCCACTTTATCCTGGGGCTGGTTTTGTCAACCAGGTATCTAATTATCGGATCCGTCCAACTTGGTGGCGCCTCCTCTACCGCAAATATCTCGGAGATGGTCTTGCTTATGCTTGGTTTCTGGAGGGTTTCAATCTTAGCTCTTCGGTACTCCAGTGGGTAGTTTCCGGTTGCCAACCTTGCTAGGGCGTCCGCATGCCTATTCGCCTCCCGGGGTATATGCTGAATCGTGGCGCCCTGGAATGGCTCGATCAGGGTTTTGGCCAAAGCCTGGTAGGAGGCTAACTGGGGTTCCTTGACTTCGAACAGCCCGTTCATCTGGTTTACCACCAGGCTCGAGTCGCTCTATATTTCCAAGGATGGGATCCACATTTCCTTGGCTAGCTGCAAACCGGCTATGAGGGCCTCATATTCAGCGGCGTTGTTAGAAGTATTGAAGAGGAACCGCAGGGCATAATCGTACGAATAGCCATCGGGCGAGGTTAGCATGACGCCGGCTCCACTCCGCTTACTCGTTACGGAGCCGTCCATATAAAGCTTCCAACTGCTGGGGAGGCCTGGTTCGACCTTTATGGCTTGAACTGCTTCGGTTCCCTCGGACCGGCCGGAGTGCGCTTCTACTGCCATCGGGGTGAGCTCGCATATGAAATCCGCAGCGGCCTGGCCCTTGATGGCCGTTCGCGGGGCATAAGTGATATCGAACTCTCCCAACTCGACTGCGTACGAGCCTGCTGCTAGTATCCGGTCTTTGCAGGATCTGCCGTAGAGGGTGATTGGTATACAAGGTGATGGAATGAGCCTGGAAATAGTGCCGGAGCTTCTTAGCGCTGACGATCAGGGTCAGAGCCAGTTTTTCAATGTCAGGGTATCGGCTTTCGGCTCCGGTAAGTCCCTTCCCTACATAGTATACAGGGAGATCGAACGTGCCCTCCTTCCTGACAAGAGCCACAGAGACGGCCGTTCTTGATGCAGCTATGTAGAGGTATAACATCTCGCCCGGCACCGGTTTGGATAGAAGGGGTACTGCAGACAGGTACGTCTTGATGGATTGGAATGCCGCCTCGTGCTCCGCCGCCCAGTGAATTTTCTTGAACTGTTGCGCCTTGAGCAGTTTAAAGAATGGGGCGCACTTATCGGTCAGGCGGGAGATAAATCTGGCCAGGGCGGCTAGTCTGCCGGTCAGCATCTGGACCTGGTTTCTTTCCCCTGGTGTTTCCATGTCTAGGATCGCTTGGACCTTCAGCGGGTTAGCTTCTATCCCCCGCTGGCTGATAATGTGGCCTAGGAACAGGCCCTCTGAAATCCTGAAAATGCACTTCTTCGGGTTCAGGCGCATCCCAAACTTGAGCATCTTACCGACGACTGTTGCCAAGTCTCGGACGTGGGCCCCTGCGGTCAAGCTTTTGACTAGCATGTCATCCACGTATACTTCCACCGTTTTACCCATCTCCTGCTCCAACATGCGGTTTTCCATCCGTTGGTATGTGGCCCCGGCGTTCTTTAGACCGTACGGCATCCTCTTGTAGCAGTAGGTCCCTCGGTCAGTCGTGAACGAGGTGTGCTCCTCATCATCCGGGCTCATCCTTATCTGATTGTATCCGGCGTAGGCATCCATGAAGCTGAGTAGTTTAAAACCGGACGTGGAGTCTATAAGCTGGTCTATTCGGGGGAGAGGAAAGCTGTCTTTTGAGCACGCCACCGGGGATACTGGATTTCCCAGATGAAACCTATGCATCTCAGCTTCTGCACTTCCTCTCTGATCGCCTCATACTTCGCCGGGCTGAAGAACCTCCTTTTCTGCCTTACCGGGGGAACGTTGGGCAACGAATTTAGCCGGTGGACGGCTATTTTTGGCGATATGCCTGGCATGTCCTCATAGGACCATGCGAACACTGAACTGTTGTCCTAGAGAAAGGTGATGAGCTCTTGCCTGATAGCCGGGGCGAGCTTCGTTCCTATCACCACTTTTTGTTCCTGGTGATCCTCCAAAATGGAGATTGCTTCGGTTTCTTCCACAGCCGACGGTCGTTTTAGCTTCTCGTCGTCGGAGTCGGTGTCATCACGGGGGTCAATACTCGGATCCGGTACTGGCGCTTGTTGAGTAGCCGTGAAGACCTCGGTCCGCTTTCTCCCGTGGGTCAGGGCCTCAACATAATATCTGTGAGCGATCTTCTGGTCCCCGCGTATGGTAATGACGCCGGCGGGTGAAGGCATCTTTAACATCAGCATATGGCCGGCTATGAATGTTTTCAGCCTCCAAAACCCCGACCGACCGATTATGCCATTGTATGAGGACAGGCAATCCACGATGATGAACTCCAGGTGCTCCTTCCTCGTCCTGTCTCCCTCTACGAAGATTAACGGCAGGTAATCCGATCCCAAAGGCTGGACCACCTTGCCGGAGAAGCTTATCAGCGGCTCGTTATCCTGGGATAACCTGCCCCTTCCCCGGTGCAGCCCCTTGTATGCGTCTCGGAACATCACATTGACAGAAGCCCCGGTGTCGATTTACATGCGGCTGGTTATCCAGTGGTCTATTTGGACCGTAATGAGGAAGGGATAGTTGTGCGATTGGATAAGATCCTCCGGTTCTGCTTCCTCGTAGAACATGACCGAGTTCCATCCGGTTTTAGCGGCTTGGTCGCTTCCTCCCCTAAAGGCATATACTTCCTTTCCTTGGATCGACCTTAAGCACCGCTTCTTCAAGCTCCGGGTGAGTCGATCTATGTGGCCCCCGCCATGTATCATATTTATGCTTCCATGCACTTCGATCCCTCCGGGGACTCGGATGCGTATGGTTCCTACTTCTCGGGCGCCCTGCCTGTCCCTCTGCGGGTCATCTGTCCGGACTCGGCCGTCCACAACCGTTCTCTGGGATCGTTGGTCGTTAGTCCGAAGGGCTGGGTCTTCGGGTTTTCCTGCTAGCATAATGGCCAGGGCCCGCGGTTGTCGCCCCGTTAGCGCTGCTGGCATGAGCCGTGCCGGTCGCAAAGGCCGTGGTCTTCCACCTGCCCGTGAACTGCTGTCGCCGCTTCGGCGGGGTCGCCAATCCTCCCATACTTCGGCTTTCTTACTGGTCGTAGGTGTACGATTGCTATCCTGCCGCCCCGCTTTGTTTTCACGGGAGGATGCTGGTAATAGGTCATCCGACCTTCGTTTGGGCATCTTTTCCCCATACATCTCATGCTCCTCCTGGGCGTGCCTGACGGCTACGGCCATCAACTCATCGTACCCCAGTGGCTCCTTTACTCGCAGGGCGTACGAGAGTTCCCCGGGTCTTAACCCCTGCTTGAATGCCATCTTAGCGATCCTTTTATCCAAGTTCCTGACCCCGGCCGTGGCGATATGCCACCGGTTGACGAAAGCGCGCAGCGGTTCGTGGTCAGTCTGCATGCAATCGAAAAGGATCGTTGACGTTTGGGCCGCCTTGGCTCTAAGGACGAATTGGCCGACAAACTTATCAGCCAGTTGTTCGAAAGTTTCCACCGAGTTTATTGGCAGCTCGTAGAACCAGCCCAATGCCTCCCCTGAGAGCGTCTCTTGCAACACATTGCAGCATGTGGCATCTGAGTAGCCCTTTGTGCCCATTTGTGACTTAAAACTGTCCAGGTGTTGGTATGGGCAGCTCATTCCTGAGTACATCAGTTTCAGGGACTTTTGGTTACCAGATCTTCCAGATTCTCTAACCGGTGTGGAAAAGGTCCAGTGCGTTCGTTGAATCGCGCACTGTCTTTCGGTCGCACCGTCCTTTTCTCCCTGGCCTCCAACCGGTCCTTTATGTCCGACACCGAGGCAGAGAGCGTCTGAAGCGTCCTTGCGGTAGAGCTGTCCTGCTCGCTCGATGTTTCCACCGAGTTTATTGGCAGCTCGTAGAACCAGCCCAATGCCTCCCCTGAGAGCGTCTCTTGGAACACATTGCAGCATGTGGCATCTGAGTAGCCCTTTGTGCCCGTTTGTGACTCCAAACTGTCCAGATGTTGGTATGGGCAGCTCGTTCCTGAGTACGTCAGTTTCAGGGACTTTTGGTTACCAGATCTTCCGGATTCTCTAACCCGGTGTGGAAAAGGTCCAGTGCGTTCGTTGAATCGCGCACTGTCTTTCGGTCGCACCGTCCTTTTCTCCCTGGCCTCCAACCGGTCCTTTATGTCCGACACCGAGGCAGAGAGCGTCTGAAGCGTCCTTGCGGTAGAGTTGTCCTGCTCGCTCGATGTTTCCACCGAGTTTATTGGCAGCTCGTAGAACCAGCCCAATGCCTCCCCTGAGAGCGTCTCTTGGAACACATTGCAGCATGTGGCATTTGAGTAGCCTTTTGTGCCCGTTTGTGACTTAAAACTGTCCAGGTGTTGGTATGGGCAGCTCGTTCCTGAGTACGTCAGTTTCAGGGACTTTTGGTTACCAGATCTTCCGGATTCTCTAACCCGGTGTGGAAAAGGTCCAGTGCGTTCGTTGAATCGCGCACTGTCTTTCGGTCACACCGTCCTTTTCTCCCTGGCCTCCAACCGGTCCTTTATGTCCGACACCGAGGCAGAGAGCGTCTGAAGCGTCCTTGCGGTAGAGCTGTCCTGCTCGCTCGATGCCAAGCTCTTTTGGTATGGGGGCTCAACCGGGCCGGAATTCCTTAAAGCTTCCGGAAAGAGTGGCGTGGGCAAATGAGCAGTATTTCTCCTTCCTGTAGGCTGTCCCACTTCTAGGTGCGGGAACTCGTTACCTTTATTTGTGGGCCGTGATGCCGCCCGAGAGATGTCCTGCTGGTGTCCTTTCTCCAGGGCCGTCAATAAGGCAATGTTTACCGCTTCCAACTCTTGGCACCGGGCATCCGCCCTTAGTCGGTCTCGATTGCCCTCCTCTCGCAATTGCGCGACTTCTGCCTTCATCTTTTTTATCTCCTCCCCCGCATCGTATTGGTCAGGATTGTCTGAGCCCCGGCGATCGTGGGTTTCGTCCCGATCGGGAGAAGGGACAAACTTCGCGCTGACCTCAGATTTAAGGTTTTGGGCCCGGTCGGGGACCCGGACTCGCTCTTTCAGCCCTCTCCCGTCAGCTTTTATCTTCCTTCCCTCCATGGCCTCCGGATTGTGGACTTACTTTCAAACTGCCTTTCAAAGGATCGATCGGGTTCTACCCTCCGGTAGAGCAACGCTACTTTTTTTTTTTTTTCGTGGATCAAATGCTTCCCACAGACGGTGAATCTAGATGTGATCTCCTCCTGCGAACCTGCTCACTAAAGGGATTTCGTGGACCAAATGCTTCCCACAGACGGCCTAGTAGAGACTGGTGAATCTAGATGTGATCTCCTCCTGCGAACCTGCTCACTAAAGGGAATATCGGGCGGGCCGGTCTTCTCCTCTCTGATGCCTAAGTTAGTACAGCTGGGATGAATAGATAACTTAAGCACGTATAATAAGCAGTTGGAGAGATCAGTTACCTATTAATGATGGTAGTTGAGGCCCTTATATAGGTGGTCGGGCGTGAGGTCTGGTCTTACTCTTCAATATGAGACTGGTTTCCTTCTGTTCGTACATAAAAGGGCAGCTCTGGCGGCCTGTTCGGCAGGCTGGCGTCCCCGGTCCCCGGGCCCCTGGTCACAAGGTAGGTTGCTGGACCTCGGGTTCGGGTGCTGGTGATCCTTCTCCGGGCCTCAGTCCGGCCTCGGATGCACTGGCTACGGGCCTGTGGGCTTATGTAGCCCCTCTGTGGCTACTGTCAACAGAGTCTCTGAGACTACCAAACTGATTAAGTATCGGAAGGTAATAATATCCATGACCGGAGAATATGTCTCCTCATAATCAATTCCAGGGCGTTGAGAAAAACCTTGCGCTACGAGTCAAGCTTTATATCACTGGACTTCACCATTCTCATTGCGCTTTCTGACAAAGACCCATTTATGTCCAACATGCTTCACGTTCGATGGTGTAAGCACAACCAGTCTGAATCCTTGCCTTTTCTTTAGAGAGTCTAGTTCAGCCTGGATTGCTTCTTCCCACTTCGGCTAATCCGCCCTTCGTTGACATTTAACAACAGTGCGGGGTTCCATTTCATCGTCGTCAATGATTTCTTGAGCAACGGCGTAGGCGAATGCATCATCGATGTACATGGAATTCCTTTCCATAAGATTGTGCATGACTTGTGGTGCATACGAATTCAGAAAATAAACCAACATCAATCAAGAATAAAATCGAAACTTGCTGTCCATGCAAGTCATATGCACCAAAAGTCATATGCACCACAAGTCGTATGCACCACAGGTCATATGCGTGACAACGAATATCACCTCAGCACTTATGTTGAAAATGGAACTGAATATCTGTTGATTACCTCCACTCAATCTCTGCGTACTCGCATTGTGGAGAAGTGTAAGCGTGTTCGAAATAACATGTATTTCACAACCATTTGAGCCAATGAATCTCATGTTGTTATCTTATGTGATTCCGATTCTTACAAGCTTTGGCATGACAGACTCGGTCATCCGGGTCGTGATCTGATGATTCGTATTTTGAAATGCTCCCACGGTCATCCTTTTTTCAGATCACAGAAGCGAAAAGGAAATCAGAAAACTGGACAAAACCAAGCCGACGCCGTGCCTAGGCGTATCAGCCTTGGTTCGGTCACAATGCCGTCACCGGCAGCCTCTGTAGCGATGTCCAATGCTCATCGTTCGTTTTGCAAAACTTGTTCACTAGCAAAACTTCAAGTAAGACCATCTTTTGCTATTGATAAGAAACAGAATATTCCGTTCCTACAACGAATTCAAGGTGATATATGTGGACCAATAACACCAGAATGCGGACCATTTAGATATTGTATGGTTCTGGTTGATGCGTCGACGCGTTGGTCACACGTCGCCTTGTTGTCCACGAGGAATGTTGCATTTGCTAAACTCCTAGCTCAGATCATTAAGCTTCGGGCTCACTGAACGGGAGCCGAAGCTCGCATGCAATAATAACCCTACAAAATATCGTTAGTAGTATGAGCAAGTAGGGATCGTTCTAGGCCGGGGATTAAGGGTACCTGAGATATGAAATTGTTAGTCTCAAACATATTCACATATATACAAAATCGTCACACAAATGGGGGAATAGGGTATGGCAGCAAGCTGCCCTAAACTACTCACGGCACAAACATTGAAAGAAAGGAAATTCGAAACATGAAAATCCTAGGCTCGGCAGCGAAAGGGCTGCCTCTAAATCATGCATAAAAACAGAAATTAAAAGGCCTAAATTACTATATACAAGTTTGGTCGACATTCTTCCACAAATTACTAACACAAAAGCACTCAAAACACATAGCAAAGTTATAAGATAAGACACGGCAAGAGCACACAATATCCTAGATCCGACTTAGTTCCAACCTAATTAGCTCCTTATCGGTTTACTAATCGATTAAGACTCTCAAGTACTTCAAGATTAACTTATCGTCTAACCCTAAAGTTATACTAAACACATTTGAGAACACTTATCGTCGAAATCAAACATGCAAAGTAATTAGGCACAAGGTCTTTTTAGTCGGAAACATATCAATCAAGCAAGGCGTCACCACTTCTTGTTAACATGCATAGTCATTTAAACCACTCTAGTCCTATTATTGACGGATACAAGACCAATACTCAAAACACATCGCGAATATGCTAAGTACCAATCTTTGCGGCACACGGATTTAAAGATTAAACCAAGAACGAACTACTAGAATCAGAGTGAACATGCTTGCCTATCTAATCCTATCTCTTTACTTCATATTTTCATTACAAGTTAGCATGCAATTCGAAACTTATCTTTGAAATTCCTTATTAACATCATAAGAATTAAATTAACATGCATCATCATAAAACCAAATTCACAATTGTTTTTCACATAGACATGAAAACACAATAACCAAACATACACATGAGTTTCATAGACAAAACTACACATAACTACATAAAAACTATTACAAACCAAGAGTAGGGAGTAGATCACACTTTTGCAGACACCTTTGAGGGCTTCAAGTCGTGTGAATCCAATGGAATATGGCTCGGTGGTGGCTGGATGAAAGGTGAAGATAATCGGCAGGATTGTATGGTGGTGGTGGTGGCTTTTGGTTTGTGTTTTTGTTGTAGGATCTTTGGCTGAAAATTGGTAGAGCTTTGGCTAGGGTTTTTGCTTTAGAATGTGACTACTTTTCAGAATGAAAAGTGGGGTTATATATAGAGGATAGGGAGAGAGGCTGCCGGCAGTCCCTTAAGCCAAAAGGGATTCAGAAAACCTAGTGCAATAAGGTTTTGCAACCTTCCTTTCTTAGTCCAATTAGGTTTTCTTTTTCTGAATTTTTCTTCAAGGCTTGGGCTTCACATCTTCATGGACTTCTTGTATGGTCTTGGACTTCATTTGACATGTCTTGGTCCATCGAAAAATACCCCAATTGCCGGCAGCACACAAAGGCATACAATCTGCCTCTATTTGGCAGCTTCTCCTAGTGTGACTAGGAGAACGTCTTTCTTCAAGTTTTTCTTCAATGCCATGGCCTAGTGTCTTCCTCTTCCCTTCATAAGGCTTGAACCATCTTCACATATGCATTTGTGCACCATTAGGTCCATCAAAAACAGAAAACACGAAAAGGGGGCAGTAGGTTCCTGGAATCGGCAGATTTGACCTTGTTGCAGTAATTCCGGCTTATCTCCCTCCGTGGAGCTCCGATTGATGCGATTCCAAGTCTCAGATAAACTAGACACATATGGCCATCTCCCCATAAAACAGTTCGATCAAACTCCTTGTGAGTCGTCGGGAATGATTTTTCGAAGTTGGGACACAGTCCCAGGAAAATCCTGTAAGCCCCTGGATTGGAATGTTCGGACTGCCCTTTTGCAGCCAATATTTGGGTGACTTCCCAAACTCCGATTGATCTGAAATTTTAACACAGCATTCCTCAACATATGAATATTAAGCACATAAAATTTCATAGAATTCGGACAAGGATAGATCATATTTGTACTTGTCACAAAATCGCGAAAAAGACATATTTTGCACTATTTTCCAGATTTCTTAAACTTAGTCATTTTTCGGATTCTTAACCATTTTTCACCAAACTCTACCAAATTAACACTAAACTAAATTATGACTCTATCTTAGACAAATAAGGGTTAAACAAAGCATAAACGAGGGCATAAGCATATAATATCGTCGCACATTGTGCTCCTATCAACTACCCCACACTTATCTTTTGCTAGTCCCTTAGCAAACTAAATAAAACTATACTCTAAACAAACTATTGCCCCTAACAATTTGTCTCAGGCTCGTATGTACACATAGCTTTCAAGTTAATGCATGAGAATGCTAAGCACGAAAATTCCAAGCTTCATGAACATGCGACATCAATATGAACATATAGGAGCAAAAGTAAGCATGTAGACATGTTAAAGCTAATTCAAATCACCTCACAAGGCATACTCTCTTCTTTTCTCTCGAAGCATGGTTATTCACACATAAGTATATGCAAGTGGAAGATTGGATATTTGGATAAGGAGGCTCAAAAACGTCACTAAGGCCTTTTAGCAAAGCTCGAATCTCCTTATGTCTTCTCGCCGAAAGGGTCAAATTTATCTTGTTGGACCCATACTTCATTCTTTTCTTTCCATAAAACATTACAACAAAAATCTAGACAATAGCCATGCACAAAATTTTTCTTTTCATGCCTATGCCGTACCCCTTTTTCTTTTTCTCTCGGCTTCGTTTATTTTTCTTTTTAATCCGAGCATTTTTTCTTTTCTTTTCCTAGGTACGGCATGCATACATTTTACATACAAATTCATGGCTAAGTCTACCCCACACTTGTTCTTCTTCATCACACACGCGAAAACGCTTTCAAAAATTCAAGCTTTGCCGAAACACACAGTAAAGGCATCACTATACTAAGTTCATGGAAAGTGTTTAAGGGTGATGAAAGAAAAGGCTCAATATCGGCTCAAAGGGGTTTACTAAGGTGTCCCACGACGGGCTCCAATAGGGCACATGCTTTATTTGGCCATGGTGGTAAACCTAAATGATCTTTATTCAATCACATTCAAAATCAAGGTATCTTATGATATAAACGTTTCGAAAATCAACAAGAGTAAGCTCTAGCATACTAGAGTTCATTAAAAAGCTATGGCACATAGTCATCGAATATGCAAAGAATTATGAGGTTTCATGCTTCCTACGAATCTATCGAATTTTATCTTTTTAAACACTCAAGAAGAAAGCAATTTGGCTCTAAAGCTCACATAGGTTATAATCGAAATAAATTAGCTAAAACATGCATGCTTCATTAATCAACAAGTCCTACATGCTCCTACCAATGCACATAATCCATGAAACTCACAATTTCAATTGTATGCACAACCATCATCTATGTATGCAAAGAGGAGAAAAACATCATTGACATATTAGGGGCATCCTAAGACTCGAAACAAACAATTTAAACACTCTATTTTTGTATTATAATTTTCTGAATTTTTCTTTTCTAAACTAAGCACACAAAAACATAAAACAAAAACGGAATACGTTATCTCACCCCACACTTAGAAAATTACATTGCCCTCAATGTAAGCACAAAACAATATCAATGAATTTCCTAAGCATGCAATAGTCTAACACATTCCAACATATCATCACAAATCAAAGAAAAAGAGAACGGTGAAGAAATTTCAAACTCTCGGTGATGGCTCCTTCACTTTTCTTTGATCGACATGGGTTGCCTCCCAAGTAGCGTTGTGTGTTTATAGTCCATAGCCTAGACTTTTCACCGTGTTTTTGCAAGTGTTCATCGTGTTCCAAAACAACTCAAATCGGCAAGAAGAAGTTCGATAAGAAGATCGTTGCATGAGGTGTCCGAATCGGTGCTTGTAGAAGGCTGCGTATCCGAGTGTGGTGCAATCTGCGTGTCCGGCTGTGTCGCCGTCGTGTCCGGTACCAAGTCAAGCGTATCCGGCGTATCCTTGAGTCCAGCTAGGTTGTGCTGTATTACATGTGTCATATCATCAAGCCTGCCGGCGATGGCAGGTCCGGCAGGATGCTCGGTTGCAGCAGGAAGTAAGGACAGTTGATTCTCGGCAGCAAGGAGTGTATCCGGCAATGTTGTGTGTAAGCTGCCGGCAATGGCAGGTCCGGCAGCTTCTTGGTCTCGGCATTGGCGTGTGGGTGAAGGGTGCAGCTCGGCATGGACAATAGCAATGGTAGCCCCTTGGCTTTGAGGATCATGCACGTCGGTTTCATCATGTATGGGTTCAAATGGCTCGTAGTACGGCTTGAGTCTATGTCCATTTACCTTGAATATGTTTCCCGTAGCTTCATTCCAAATCTCTATGGCTCCATGTGGAAACACTTGAAGAACAATGAATGGTCCAATCCAACGCGAGCGCAACTTACCCGGAAAAAGTTTGAGTCGTGAATGATACAAGAGAACTTTTTGACCAACTTCAAACTCCTTCCGCCGAAGCATCTTATCATGTGCAACCTTAGTCTTTTGCTTGTAAATCCATGCGGCTTCATAAGCTTCATTCCGTATTTCTTCAAGTTCGTTGAGTTGAAGCTTCCTATGAAGGCCGGCCTCATCAATGCTCATGTTGAAGGCCTTAACTGCCCACCATGCTCTATGCTCAAGTTCTACCGGTAAGTGACATGCTTTGCCATATGTTAACCGAAAAGGTGACATACCTATCGGTGTCTTGTATGCTGTCCTATAAGCCCACAAAGCATCATCGAGACGATCACTCCAATCCTTCCTTGAAGGTCCAACGGTCTTCTCAAGTATTTGCTTGATCTCTCGATTACTTACTTCGGCCATGCCACTAGTTTGGGGATGATATGGTGTGGAAACTTTATGTGTGACTCCATACTTCTTCAATAAGGCTTCAATGGTGCGGTTACAAAAATGGGATCCTCCATCGCTAATCAAGACTCTTGGAACTCCAAAACGTGAAAAGATGTTGGTCTTGGGAAACTTGGCTACCACTTTGGCATCATTGGTGCGTGTAGCCTTTGCTTCGATCCACTTTGACACATAATCCACCGCAAGCAATATGTAGAGAAAGCCCTTACTTGAAGGAAACGGTCCCATGAAGTCAATCCCCCAAAGATCATGAATCTCAATAGAAGTGATGGGGTGTAACGGCATTTGATCTCTTGGTCCAATATTCCCTATTCTTTGGCATCGATCACATGACTTACAAAACATGAATGCATCTTTGAAAATTGTAGGCCAAAAGAAACCACAATTAAGTACCTTCAATGCCGTCTTCTTCGGCCCAAAATGTCCTCCACACGCCTCACTATGACAAAAAGTAAGGATGGAACGATGCTCATTCTCCGGCACACATCTTCTAAGCACTTGATCACCACATTGCTTCCATAAGTACGGATCATCCCACAAGAAGTGTCGAGCTTGCTTCCTTATTCTTTGTTGATGGTGGTTCGGCAACTCCTTGGGGAATCGGCGTGTGGCTAGAAAATTTGCAATGTCGGCATACCAAGGCTCAAGCACTTCAAGTCGAAAAAGTTGCTCATCCGGAAAGGTCTCTAATAGGGGCAGCCGATCCACATCTTGCACAAGTCTACTCAAATGATCGGCTACAACATTCTCTACACCTTTCTTATCTTTGATCTCAATATCGAACTCTTGAAGCAAAAGAATCCATCGAATAAGCCTCGGCTTAGCATCCTTCTTTGTCATAAGATATCTCAAAGCGGCATGATCACTATAAACAATGACTTTGGAATTCAAAAGATATGATCGAAACTTTTCCAAAGCAAAGATTACCGCTAAGAGTTCCTTCTCCGTTGTTGTGTAATTGAGTTGTGCATCGTTGAGAGTCCTTGAAGCATAGTAAATGGCACATGGCTTCTTCTCAATTCGTTGTCCAAGTACCGCTCCAAGTGCATAATCACTAGCATCACACATCAACTCAAACGGCTCGTCCCAATTAGGGGACACAAGTATTGGTGCCGTGCATAGTAACCTCTTTAATCGGCAAAACGCATCCTCACAAGCCTTTGACCACTCAAACGTCACCTCCTTTTGTAACAAGTTGCTCAATGGCTTGGCAATTGAAGAGAAGTCCTTGATAAATCGTCGATAGAACCCCGCATGGCCAAGAAAACTTCTCACATCTTTTACACACCTAGGGCTCGGCAATGCTTGTATTAGCTCCACTTTGGCTTTGTCAACCTCTAAGCCTCTTGCCGAAATTATGTGCCCTAGAACAATGCCTTGCGTGACCATGAAGTGACACTTCTCCCAATTGAGCACAAGATTTGTCTCTACACACCTCTTAAGTATCTTCTCCAAGTTCCCCAAACATGCATCGAAGGTGCCTCCATACACACTAAAATCATCCATGAATACTTCGATAATGTCTTCAATAAAATCCGAGAAGATAGCATACATACATCTTTGAAAAGTACCGGGTGCGTTGCAAAGTCCGAATGGCATCCGCCGATAAGCAAACGTGCCAAATGGACAAGTAAAAGTGGTCTTTTCTTGATCGTCCGGGTGTATCATGATTTGATTGTAGCCACTATATCCATCAAGAAAGCAATAGTAAGAATGACCGGCCAACCTCTCTAGCATTTGATCCATAAACGGCAAAGGCATGTGATCCTTCCTTGTTGTAGCGTTGAGCTTCCTATAGTCGATGCACATCCTATGACCGGTTACAAGTCTTTGTGGCACAAGCTCATTCTTCTCATTCTTGACAACCGTTACACCACTCTTCTTCGGCACTACTTGCACGGGAGATATCCACTTACTATCCGAGATTGGGTAGATCACCCCACAATCGAGCAACTTGATAATTTCTTCTTTAACAACCTTCATCATTGGAGGGTGAAGTCGACGTTGAGCTTCCTTTGTCGGCTTAGCTCCTTCTTCTAACAAAATACGATGAACACAAGTAGTAGGGCTTATTCCCTTGATATCCGCTAAGGTCCAACCTATGGCGGTCTTATACTTCTTAAGCACACGTATCAAATCCACTTCTTGCTTCTCACTAAGCATTGAAGACACAATAACCGGTAGTGTATCTCCTTCTCCAAGATAAGCATACTTCAAGTGACTAGGGAGTTCTTTAAGTTCTAACTTTGGGGCCTCTTCCACACTTGGTCGAAATTTTGTTGTAGCACTTGGAATTGACAAGAACGAATCAAAAACTTTGTTGTATGGCCGAGCCTCTATCTCGGCACAAACCTCCATTGGGCTCGGCATGATCATGAAGGGCTCGGCATAAACCCCCTTCTCGGCAATGCATGGCTCGGCTTCTTCTTGCTCAAACGTGACTCGTTCTCCCATCTTGTCAAATCCGACCCCTTGCTCAATCGCTAATTGCTATGCGTCGAGCGAGGTCGACATAACTTGCTCGACCTCCTCCAAAACATCAATGGCACAACCCTCCTTCAAATCAACATTGGGAAATCTCATGGCGTCAAAAACATTGAACTTGATTACCTCACCATCAAACTCCATAGTTAGGTTGCCCTCGGCCACATCTATCTTTGTACGCGCGGTTCTCATGAATGGTCGCCCTAAAAGCAATTGAGTGTTGTTGACCGGCAAATCCTCCATCTCAACCACATAGAAATCGGCGGGAAAAATCAATTGGTTGACTTGCACCAACACATCTTCCACATACCCCTCCGGATATTTGCTTGAGCGATCCGCAAGTTGAATGATGACATTATCCTTCTTGAGAGGCCCTATACTCAACGTTTGATACACATTGAGTGGCATGACATTGATCGATGCTCCCAAATCCAACATAACATCCTCAAATCGAGTATTGCCTATGACACAAGGCACATTGAAGCTTCCTGGATCCTTCATCTTTGGTGGCAATTTTCTTTGAATAACGGCCGACACCGTCTCGCTCATAGTCACCACACGAGTCTCCCTAGTATGCCTCCTTGCTGTGCAAAGCTCCTTTAAAAACTTAGCATACTTTGGCACTTGTTTAATGCACTCCAACAAAGGGATGTTGACTTGCACTTTCCGGAAAATCTCCAATACCTCTTCATCGGATTTATCTTTCTTCGTTCTAGCAAAGCGTGAAGGGAATGGGGCACTAGATGATGACACCCCTCCCTTGCTTGCTTGGTTTGGCAATACCTCATTCTTTGATGTGGCGGGATCGTACTCAAGCTCGTTACGCAGCCCCTTATCATTCATACCATGGTTGCCGGCATCACCCTTTTTCTCGGTTGCACCTCTACTCCTCTCGGCAGCAACATTGCCGGCATCATCATCATGCTCGGCAACATGGCTCTCCTCGGCATCTCCATCATGGCTGCTGGCAATGACAGGTCCGGCAGCCATCTCATCCTCATTTATTCCCTTGAAAGTCACTTGCTTCTTCTTTGGACTTGTTGGAGGAAACAACTCTCTTCCGCTTCGAGTTTGAATCACTTTGGCTTGCTCGTTCCTCGGATTTGGAATCGTATTGCTTGGCAACTTTCCTTGCTCATTAAATCTTCCCATAAAATCCACAACTTGCCCCATTTGAGTCTTGAGCTCACCAATGTCCTTTTGCTGATTTTGTTGCCCCGCAAGTAATGCTTGAGTAGCACTTGACAAAGATTGAATCAAAGCATCGTAGTTCGGATTGCTTGGCGAAGCTTGGCCTTGGCCTTGGCTCGGCCCTCCTTGTGATTGGTTCGGCAATGCAGCAAAGTGTCCTTGGTTCGGCATGTATGGCTGCCGAGGCACAAATGGTGGCCTCGGTACAAATGGCGCTCCTCCCTCTCTCGGTTGCATAGGTGCCCTAAGCACGTTGTCATTGTTTGCCCATCGAAAGTTCGGATGATCATTGAACCTTGGATTGAAATTGCCAAATCGTTGGCCTCCTTGAAAACCAATTGCATTGCACTCCTCAACTCCCTCATTAACTCCAAATTGAGGGCATTGTTCGGTTTCATGGCCCTCGGTGCAAATACCACATACACTAGCATGCTTCTTCATCAAATTACTCACCAAGTCGGTGAGCTTGTCCACTTTATCTTCTAACTTTGTGCTCGAAGACGTCTCATGCACTTTCTCATTCCTTTGCACATTGCCTCGTGCCATGCCAAATTGTTGGTTGTTCAATGCACGAACTTCCAACAAACTTCTTGCCGCTCCGGCGTTCAACTCCAAAAAGCTACCTCCCGCGGCCGAGTCAAGAAACTCTCTCTCCATGACGCGCAATCCCTCATAGAAATATTGTAGCAAGAGTCCATCGCTAATGCCATGCGATGGACACAAAGAAACTAGGGACTTGAACCTCTTGTAGTAGTCGAAGAAAGTCTCATCTCCGGCTTGCTTCACACTTGTTATTTGCTTCCTCAGATCAGTGATACGTGAAGCAGGAAAGTACTTGAGTAAAAACGCATCCATCATAGTACTCCACGAAACAATGCGACCACTAGGCACTTCGAACAACCACTCCTTCGCTTGATCTTCTAAAGAAAATGGAAAAGCCTTCATTTTGAAGTGTTGCAAATCGGTCCCTCTTGGGCACATAGACTCCGTGGTGAAGTTAAACCACTGTAGATGCTTGTTAGGGTCCTCACTCGGCATCCCATAAAATGACTTCAGCTTATGGAGGAATCCACTCCTCAATTCAATCTCTCCAGTCTTTTCAGCTTCCAAGGGAGGATAAGTAATATTAGAAGGAGCAACTCCAGCTCCAGCAACATGACCATTCTGTGATCTGATTGATGCCATGATCTCTTCTTCTTCTTCTGATTCGGCAAAGGCCTCAAATTCTGGGTTCTGAAGATCACAAGACGATGACACTACTGATGGTGAACTCGGCACTGATGATGAAACTGACGGCACAATAGGGGAGGACGGCAAGGATGATGATACTGATGAACTGGTTGGTGAAGATGGTGGTAATGGCACAAAACGAGCAATAGCGAGTTCTTGATCTAAACGTTGCAAACGGCCTTGAAGATCTCTTGTCCAAATACTAGACTCGGACATGCACTATTTCTGAAATTTGCAACATTTAAACAAGTTAGAACCTCGTAAAGAAATAGAAGACAAGAATATACATCATTACAAGCCACGGCATTGGCGATACAACAAATTTCAAACAATGATACACAAAATCACAATCGGCAAGCCATAAGTACACACGGCAAAATCACACAAACAATCGGCAACACAAGCAAATTTCGGCAAAGCATCAATATAATTCGGCAATAAGGGATCAAAAATCGAAAAGTTCATGAGCATGTAATCGCTAAGTCTAATTTCTTTTAAATTTGTTCTAACTCTCGAAGTACGTGGAGCAGAGGAGATAACGGTGCAATGGACTGATACAGCCCCCGGTAGTATCATGCTTAATCCGATATACCTCAAGAGTTTGAACCACACAACATGTTTTTATCTTCGAAGAAAATAGGCTACATATGTCAAGTTATGTTCTAGCGTCTAAAGTGAGGTGATGCTTCGGCACAAGCTGTCGACTAGGTCGTGCGGATTTTACGTTTCAAAGGTTATTACAATCACGGAGGGCGAACCCCCTACAGGAACCAGGCAGGACTCGTTGTTGGACACCACGGAGGGCGAACCCCCTATCGACTCACTCACCGAGAATGAACATCAGTCTATGGGCCTTGAGATCCAGTTAAACAAACCTGAGAACCATACCTATGATAATAACTTCCCCATACTTTGTAAAACAAACACGGATCCCTAGCGGTCTCAAGTGTTGATTAAAACCGCCCTCAACCTCATAGAAGTAATACTATTACCGAAGAAACGCTTATATGCGTGGGGGGGAAGTATCCCGCGTTTCCCAATCTACATAGAAACGCCCTCCGACAAAGCACCATTCACATGAAGGGTTTTGGTTATGATCAACAAAAGAGGCTTCACCTACATGTTACACTTTAGAAACTACAATAAACTCAAACATACACAACATATCAACTTCCTAGAAATTAAACTAAGTGACTACCAACATACATCATTATACATCATGCAACTTCCAAAATTTAAACTCTACATGCCAAAGCATATTTCTACTTTACAAAATCCCAAAATAAACTTAAAATTTACAACTTTACAACTTCACAACAAAAATTTCCAGCAACATTATATACACAACAATAACATAAAACAAGCTTTTATAATCCCCGGCAACGGCGCCAAAAATTGAACGGGAGCCGAAGCTCGCATGCAATAATAACCCTACAAAATATCGTTAGTAGTATGAGCAAGTAGGGATCGTTCTAGGCCGGGGATTAAGGGTACCTGAGATATGAAATTGTTAGTCTCAAACATATTCACATATATACAAAATCGTCACACAAATGGGGGAATAGGGTATGGCAGCAAGCTGCCCTAAACTACTCACGGCACAAACATTGAAAGAAAGGAAATTCGAAACATGAAAATCCTAGGCTCGGCAGCGAAAGGGCTGCCTCTAAATCATGCATAAAAACAGAAATTAAAAGGCCTAAATTACTATATACAAGTTTGGTCGACATTCTTCCACAAATTACTAACACAAAAGCACTCAAAACACATAGCAAAGTTATAAGATAAGACACGGCAAGAGCACACAATATCCTAGATCCGACTTAGTTCCAACCTAATTAGCTCCTTATCGGTTTACTAATCGATTAAGACTCTCAAGTACTTCAAGATTAACTTATCGTCTAACCCTAAAGTTATACTAAACACATTTGAGAACACTTATCGTCGAAATCAAACATGCAAAGTAATTAGGCACAAGGTCTTTTTAGTCGGAAACATATCAATCAAGCAAGGCGTCACCACTTCTTGTTAACATGCATAGTCATTTAAACCACTCTAGTCCTATTATTGACGGATACAAGACCAATACTCAAAACACATCGCGAATATGCTAAGTACCAATCTTTGCGGCACACGGATTTAAAGATTAAACCAAGAACGAACTACTAGAATCAGAGTGAACATGCTTGCCTATCTAATCCTATCTCTTTACTTCATATTTTCATTACAAGTTAGCATGCAATTCGAAACTTATCTTTGAAATTCCTTATTAACATCATAAGAATTAAATTAACATGCATCATCATAAAACCAAATTCACAATTGTTTTTCACATAGACATGAAAACACAATAACCAAACATACACATGAGTTTCATAGACAAAACTACACATAACTACATAAAAACTATTACAAACCAAGAGTAGGGAGTAGATCACACTTTTGCAGACACCTTTGAGGGCTTCAAGTCGTGTGAATCCAATGGAATATGGCTCGGTGGTGGCTGGATGAAAGGTGAAGATAATCGGCAGGATTGTATGGTGGTGGTGGTGGCTTTTGGTTTGTGTTTTTGTTGTAGGATCTTTGGCTGAAAATTGGTAGAGCTTTGGCTAGGGTTTTTGCTTTAGAATGTGACTACTTTTCAGAATGAAAAGTGGGGTTATATATAGAGGATAGGGAGAGAGGCTGCCGGCAGTCCCTTAAGCCAAAAGGGATTCAGAAAACCTAGTGCAATAAGGTTTTGCAACCTTCCTTTCTTAGTCCAATTAGGTTTTCTTTTTCTGAATTTTTCTTCAAGGCTTGGGCTTCACATCTTCATGGACTTCTTGTATGGTCTTGGACTTCATTTGACATGTCTTGGTCCATCGAAAAATACCCCAATTGCCGGCAGCACACAAAGGCATACAATCTGCCTCTATTTGGCAGCTTCTCCTAGTGTGACTAGGAGAACGTCTTTCTTCAAGTTTTTCTTCAATGCCATGGCCTAGTGTCTTCCTCTTCCCTTCATAAGGCTTGAACCATCTTCACATATGCATTTGTGCACCATTAGGTCCATCAAAAACAGAAAACACGAAAAGGGGGCAGTAGGTTCCTGGAATCGGCAGATTTGACCTTGTTGCAGTAATTCCGGCTTATCTCCCTCCGTGGAGCTCCGATTGATGCGATTCCAAGTCTCAGATAAACTAGACACATATGGCCATCTCCCCATAAAACAGTTCGATCAAACTCCTTGTGAGTCGTCGGGAATGATTTTTCGAAGTTGGGACACAGTCCCAGGAAAATCCTGTAAGCCCCTGGATTGGAATGTTCGGACTGCCCTTTTGCAGCCAATATTTGGGTGACTTCCCAAACTCCGATTGATCTGAAATTTTAACACAGCATTCCTCAACATATGAATATTAAGCACATAAAATTTCATAGAATTCGGACAAGGATAGATCATATTTGTACTTGTCACAAAATCGCGAAAAAGACATATTTTGCACTATTTTCCAGATTTCTTAAACTTAGTCATTTTTCGGATTCTTAACCATTTTTCACCAAACTCTACCAAATTAACACTAAACTAAATTATGACTCTATCTTAGACAAATAAGGGTTAAACAAAGCATAAACGAGGGCATAAGCATATAATATCGTCGCACATTGTGCTCCTATCAACTACCCCACACTTATCTTTTGCTAGTCCCTTAGCAAACTAAATAAAACTATACTCTAAACAAACTATTGCCCCTAACAATTTGTCTCAGGCTCGTATGTACACATAGCTTTCAAGTTAATGCATGAGAATGCTAAGCACGAAAATTCCAAGCTTCATGAACATGCGACATCAATATGAACATATAGGAGCAAAAGTAAGCATGTAGACATGTTAAAGCTAATTCAAATCACCTCACAAGGCATACTCTCTTCTTTTCTCTCGAAGCATGGTTATTCACACATAAGTATATGCAAGTGGAAGATTGGATATTTGGATAAGGAGGCTCAAAAACGTCACTAAGGCCTTTTAGCAAAGCTCGAATCTCCTTATGTCTTCTCGCCGAAAGGGTCAAATTTATCTTGTTGGACCCATACTTCATTCTTTTCTTTCCATAAAACATTACAACAAAAATCTAGACAATAGCCATGCACAAAATTTTTCTTTTCATGCCTATGCCGTACCCCTTTTTCTTTTTCTCTCGGCTTCGTTTATTTTTCTTTTTAATCCGAGCATTTTTTCTTTTCTTTTCCTAGGTACGGCATGCATACATTTTACATACAAATTCATGGCTAAGTCTACCCCACACTTGTTCTTCTTCATCACACACGCGAAAACGCTTTCAAAAATTCAAGCTTTGCCGAAACACACAGTAAAGGCATCACTATACTAAGTTCATGGAAAGTGTTTAAGGGTGATGAAAGAAAAGGCTCAATATCGGCTCAAAGGGGTTTACTAAGGTGTCCCACGACGGGCTCCAATAGGGCACATGCTTTATTTGGCCATGGTGGTAAACCTAAATGATCTTTATTCAATCACATTCAAAATCAAGGTATCTTATGATATAAACGTTTCGAAAATCAACAAGAGTAAGCTCTAGCATACTAGAGTTCATTAAAAAGCTATGGCACATAGTCATCGAATATGCAAAGAATTATGAGGTTTCATGCTTCCTACGAATCTATCGAATTTTATCTTTTTAAACACTCAAGAAGAAAGCAATTTGGCTCTAAAGCTCACATAGGTTATAATCGAAATAAATTAGCTAAAACATGCATGCTTCATTAATCAACAAGTCCTACATGCTCCTACCAATGCACATAATCCATGAAACTCACAATTTCAATTGTATGCACAACCATCATCTATGTATGCAAAGAGGAGAAAAACATCATTGACATATTAGGGGCATCCTAAGACTCGAAACAAACAATTTAAACACTC
This sequence comes from Potentilla sterilis, assembly GCA_963682095.1. Classification (NCBI taxonomy): domain Eukaryota; kingdom Viridiplantae; phylum Streptophyta; class Magnoliopsida; order Rosales; family Rosaceae; genus Potentilla; species Potentilla sterilis. Next base: position 15,558,508 of record OY821764.1, read on the forward strand.
TATTTTTGTATTATAATTTTCTGAATTTTTCTTTTCTAAACTAAGCACACAAAAACATAAAACAAAAACGGAATACGTTATCCCACCCCACACTTAGAAAATTACATTGCCCTCAATGTAAGCACAAAACAATATCAATGAATTTCCTAAGCATGCAATAGTCTAACACATTCCAACATATCATCACAAATCAAAGAAAAAGAGAACGGTGAAGAAATTTCAAACTCTCGGTGATGGCTCCTTCACTTTTCTTTGATCGACATGGGTTGCCTCCCAAGTAGCGTTGTGTGTTTATAGTCCATAGCCTAGACTTTTCACCGTGTTTTTGCAAGTGTTCATCGTGTTCCAAAACAACTCAAATCGGCAAGAAGAAGTTCGATAAGAAGATCGTTGCATGAGGTGTCCGAATCGGTGCTTGTAGAAGGCTGCGTATCCGAGTGTGGTGCAATCTGCGTGTCCGGCTGTGTCGCCGTCGTGTCCGGTACCAAGTCAAGCGTATCCGGCGTATCCTTGAGTCCAGCTAGGTTGTGCTGTATTACATGTGTCATATCATCAAGCCTGCCAGCGATGGCAGGTCCGGCAGGATGCTCGGTTGCAGCAGGAAGTAAGGACAGTTGATTCTCGGCAGCAAGGAGTGTATCCGGCAATGTTGTGTGTAAGCTGCCGGCAATGGCAGGTCCGGCAGCTTCTTGGTCTCGGCATTGGCGTGTGGGTGAAGGGTGCAGCTCGGCATGGACAATAGCAATGGTAGCCCCTTGGCTTTGAGGATCATGCACGTCGGTTTCATCATGTATGGGTTCAAATGGCTCGTAGTACGGCTTGAGTCTATGTCCATTTACCTTGAATATGTTTCCCGTAGCTTCATTCCAAATCTCTATGGCTCCATGTGGAAACACTTGAAGAACAATGAATGGTCCAATCCAACGCGAGCGCAACTTACCCGGAAAAAGTTTGAGTCGTGAATGATACAAGAGAACTTTTTGACCAACTTCAAACTCCTTCCGCCGAAGCATCTTATCATGTGCAACCTTAGTCTTTTGCTTGTAAATCCATGCGGCTTCATAAGCTTCATTCCGTATTTCTTCAAGTTCGTTGAGTTGAAGCTTCCTATGAAGGCCGGCCTCATCAATGCTCATGTTGAAGGCCTTAACTGCCCACCATGCTCTATGCTCAAGTTCTACCGGTAAGTGACATGCTTTGCCATATGTTAACCGAAAAGGTGACATACCTATCGGTGTCTTGTATGCTGTCCTATAAGCCCACAAAGCATCATCGAGACGATCACTCCAATCCTTCCTTGAAGGTCCAACGGTCTTCTCAAGTATTTGCTTGATCTTTCGATTACTTACTTCGGCCATGCCACTAGTTTGGGGATGATATGGTGTGGAAACTTTATGTGTGACTCCATACTTCTTCAATAAGGCTTCAATGGTGCGGTTACAAAAATGGGATCCTCCATCGCTAATCAAGACTCTTGGAACTCCAAAACGTGAAAAGATGTTGGTCTTGAGAAACTTGGCTACCACTTTGGCATCATTGGTGCGTGTAGCCTTTGCTTCGATCCACTTTGACACATAATCCACCGCAAGCAACATGACTTACAAAACATGAATGCATCTTTGAAAATTGTAGGCCAAAAGAAACCACAATTAAGTACCTTCAATGCCGTCTTCTTCGGCCCAAAATGTCCTCCACACGCCTCACTATGACAAAAAGTAAGGATGGAACGATGCTCATTCTCCGGCACACATCTTCTAAGCACTTGATCACCACATTGCTTCCATAAGTACGGATCATCCCACAAGAAGTGTCGAGCTTGCTTCCTTATTCTTTGTTGATGGTGGTTCGGCAACTCCTTGGGGAATCGGCGTGTGGCTAGAAAATTTGCAATGTCGGCATACCAAGGCTCAAGCACTTCAAGTCGAAAAAGTTGCTCATCCGGAAAGGTCTCTAATAGGGGCAGCCGATCCACATCTTGCACAAGTCTACTCAAATGATCGGCTACAACATTCTCTACACCTTTCTTATCTTTGATCTCAATATCGAACTCTTGAAGCAAAAGAATCCATCGAATAAGCCTCGGCTTAGCATCCTTCTTTGTCATAAGATATCTCAAAGCGGCATGATCACTATAAACAATGACTTTGGAATTCAAAAGATATGATCGAAACTTTTCCAAAGCAAAGATTACCGCTAAGAGTTCCTTCTCCGTTGTTGTGTAATTGAGTTGTGCATCGTTGAGAGTCCTTGAAGCATAGTAAATGGCACATGGCTTCTTCTCAATTCGTTGTCCAAGTACCGCTCCAAGTGCATAATCACTAGCATCACACATCAACTCAAACGGCTCGTCCCAATTAGGGGACACAAGTATTGGTGCCGTGCATAGTAACCTCTTTAATCGGCAAAACGCATCCTCACAAGCCTTTGACCACTCAAACGTCACCTCCTTTTGTAACAAGTTGCTCAATGGCTTGGCAATTGAAGAGAAGTCCTTGATAAATCGTCGATAGAACCCCGCATGGCCAAGAAAACTTCTCACATCTTTTACACACCTAGGGCTCGGCAATGCTTGTATTAGCTCCACTTTGGCTTTGTCAACCTCTAAGCCTCTTGCCGAAATTATGTGCCCTAGAACAATGCCTTGCGTGACCATGAAGTGACACTTCTCCCAATTGAGCACAAGATTTGTCTCTACACACCTCTTAAGTATCTTCTCCAAGTTCCCCAAACATGCATCGAAGGTGCCTCCATACACACTAAAATCATCCATGAATACTTCGATAATGTCTTCAATAAAATCCGAGAAGATAGCATACATACATCTTTGAAAAGTACCGGGTGCGTTGCAAAGTCCGAATGGCATCCGCCGATAAGCAAACGTGCCAAATGGACAAGTAAAAGTGGTCTTTTCTTGATCGTCCGGGTGTATCATGATTTGATTGTAGCCACTATATCCATCAAGAAAGCAATAGTAAGAATGACCGGCCAACCTCTCTAGCATTTGATCCATAAACGGCAAAGGCATGTGATCCTTCCTTGTTGTAGCGTTGAGCTTCCTATAGTCGATGCACATCCTATGACCGGTTACAAGTCTTTGTGGCACAAGCTCATTCTTCTCATTCTTGACAACCGTTACACCACTCTTCTTCGGCACTACTTGCACGGGAGATATCCACTTACTATCCGAGATTGGGTAGATCACCCCACAATCGAGCAACTTGATAATTTCTTCTTTAACAACCTTCATCATTGGAGGGTGAAGTCGACGTTGAGCTTCCTTTGTCGGCTTAGCTCCTTCTTCTAACAAAATACGATGAACACAAGTAGTAGGGCTTATTCCCTTGATATCCGCTAAGGTCCAACCTATGGCGGTCTTATACTTCTTAAGCACACGTATCAAATCCACTTCTTGCTTCTCACTAAGCATTGAAGACACAATAACCGGTAGTGTATCTCCTTCTCCAAGATAAGCATACTTCAAGTGACTAGGGAGTTCTTTAAGTTCTAACTTTGGGGCCTCTTCCACACTTGGTCGAAATTTTGTTGTAGCACTTGGAATTGACAAGAACGAATCAAAAACTTTGTTGTATGGCCGAGCCTCTATCTCGGCACAAACCTCCATTGGGCTCGGCATGATCATGAAGGGCTCGGCATAAACCCCCTTCTCGGCAATGCATGGCTCGGCTTCTTCTTGCTCAAACGTGACTCGTTCTCCCATCTTGTCAAATCCGACCCCTTGCTCAATCGCTAATTGCTATGCGTCGAGCGAGGTCGACATAACTTGCTCGACCTCCTCCAAAACATCAATGGCACAACCCTCCTTCAAATCAACATTGGGAAATCTCATGGCGTCAAAAACATTGAACTTGATTACCTCACCATCAAACTCCATAGTTAGGTTGCCCTCGGCCACATCTATCTTTGTACGCGCGGTTCTCATGAATGGTCGCCCTAAAAGCAATTGAGTGTTGTTGACCGGCAAATCCTCCATCTCAACCACATAGAAATCGGCGGGAAAAATCAATTGGTTGACTTGCACCAACACATCTTCCACATACCCCTCCGGATATTTGCTTGAGCGATCCGCAAGTTGAATGATGACATTATCCTTCTTGAGAGGCCCTATACTCAACGTTTGATACACATTGAGTGGCATGACATTGATCGATGCTCCCAAATCCAACATAACATCCTCAAATCGAGTATTGCCTATGACACAAGGCACATTGAAGCTTCCCGGATCCTTCATCTTTGGTGGCAATTTTCTTTGAATAACGGCCGACACCGTCTCGCTCATAGTCACCACACGAGTCTCCCTAGTATGCCTCCTTGCTGTGCAAAGCTCCTTTAAAAACTTAGCATACTTTGGCACTTGTTTAATGCACTCCAACAAAGGGATGTTGACTTGCACTTTCCGGAAAATCTCCAATACCTCTTCATCGGATTTATCTTTCTTCGTTCTAGCAAAGCGTGAAGGGAATGGGGCACTAGATGATGACACCCCTCCCTTGCTTGCTTGGTTTGGCAATACCTCATTCTTTGATGTGGCGGGATCGTACTCAAGCTCGTTACGCAGCCCCTTATCATTCATACCATGGTTGCCGGCATCACCCTTTTTCTCGGTTGCACCTCTACTCCTCTCGGCAGCAACATTGCCGGCATCATCATCATGCTCGGCAACATGGCTCTCCTCGGCATCTCCATCATGGCTGCTGGCAATGACAGGTCCGGCAGCCATCTCATCCTCATTTATTCCCTTGAAAGTCACTTGCTTCTTCTTTGGACTTGTTGGAGGAAACAACTCTCTTCCGCTTCGAGTTTGAATCACTTTGGCTTGCTCGTTCCTCGGATTTGGAATCGTATTGCTTGGCAACTTTCCTTGCTCATTAAATCTTCCCATAAAATCCACAACTTGCCCCATTTGAGTCTTGAGCTCACCAATGTCCTTTTGCTGATTTTGTTGCCCCGCAAGTAATGCTTGAGTAGCACTTGACAAAGATTGAATCAAAGCATCGTAGTTCGGATTGCTTGGCGAAACTTGGCCTTGGCCTTGGCTCGGCCCTCCTTGTGATTGGTTCGGCAATGCAGCAAAGTGTCCTTGGTTCGGCATGTATGGCTGCCGAGGCACAAATGGTGGCCTCGGTACAAATGGCGCTCCTCCCTCTCTCGGTTGCATAGGTGCCCTAAGCACGTTGTCATTGTTTGCCCATCGAAAGTTCGGATGATCATTGAACCTTGGATTGAAATTGCCAAATCGTTGGCCTCCTTGAAAACCAATTGCATTGCACTCCTCAACTCCCTCATTAACTCCAAATTGAGGGCATTGTTCGGTTTCATGGCCCTCGGTGCAAATACCACATACACTAGCATGCTTCTTCATCAAATTACTCACCAAGTCGGTGAGCTTGTCCACTTTATCTTCTAACTTTGTGCTCGAAGACGTCTCATGCACTTTCTCATTCCTTTGCACATTGCCTCGTGCCATGCCAAATTGTTGGTTGTTCAATGCACGAACTTCCAACAAACTTCTTGCCGCTCCGGCGTTCAACTCCAAAAAGCTACCTCCCGCGGCCGAGTCAAGAAACTCTCTCTCCATGACGCGCAATCCCTCATAGAAATATTGTAGCAAGAGTCCATCGCTAATGCCATGCGATGGACACAAAGAAACTAGGGACTTGAACCTCTTGTAGTAGTCGAAGAAAGTCTCATCTCCGGCTTGCTTCACACTTGTTATTTGCTTCCTCAGATCAGTGATACGTGAAGCAGGAAAGTACTTGAGTAAAAACGCATCCATCATAGTACTCCACGAAACAATGCGACCACTAGGCACTTCGAACAACCACTCCTTCGCTTGATCTTCTAAAGAAAATGGAAAAGCCTTCATTTTGAAGTGTTGCAAATCGGTCCCTCTTGGGCACATAGACTCCGTGGTGAAGTTAAACCACTGTAGATGCTTGTTAGGGTCCTCACTCGGCATCCCATAAAATGACTTCAGCTTATGGAGGAATCCACTCCTCAATTCAATCTCTCCAGTCTTTTCAGCTTCCAAGGGAGGATAAGTAATATTAGAAGGAGCAACTCCAGCTCCAGCAACATGACCATTCTGTGATCTGATTGATGCCATGATCTCTTCTTCTTCTTCTGATTCGGCAAAGGCCTCAAATTCTGGGTTCTGAAGATCACAAGACGATGACACTACTGATGGTGAACTCGGCACTGATGATGAAACTGACGGCACAATAGGGGAGGACGGCAAGGATGATGATACTGATGAACTGGTTGGTGAAGATGGTGGTAATGGCACAAAACGAGCAATAGCGAGTTCTTGATCTAAACGTTGCAAACGGCCTTGAAGATCTCTTGTCCAAATACTAGACTCGGACATGCACTATTTCTGAAATTTGCAACATTTAAACAAGTTAGAACCTCGTAAAGAAATAGAAGACAAGAATATACATCATTACAAGCCACGGCATTGGCGATACAACAAATTTCAAACAATGATACACAAAATCACAATCGGCAAGCCATAAGTACACACGGCAAAATCACACAAACAATCGGCAACACAAGCAAATTTCGGCAAAGCATCAATATAATTCGGCAATAAGGGATCAAAAATCGAAAAGTTCATGAGCATGTAATCGCTAAGTCTAATTTCTTTTAAATTTGTTCTAACTCTCGAAGTACGTGGAGCAGAGGAGATAACGGTGCAATGGACTGATACAGCCCCCGGTAGTATCATGCTTAATCCGATATACCTCAAGAGTTTGAACCACACAACATGTTTTTATCTTCGAAGAAAATAGGCTACATATGTCAAGTTATGTTCTAGCGTCTAAAGTGAGGTGATGCTTCGGCACAAGCTGTCGACTAGGTCGTGCGGATTTTACGTTTCAAAGGTTATTACAATCACGGAGGGCGAACCCCCTACAGGAACCAGGCAGGACTCGTTGTTGGACACCACGGAGGGCGAACCCCCTATCGACTCACTCACCGAGAATGAACATCAGTCTATGGGCCTTGAGATCCAGTTAAACAAACCTGAGAACCATACCTATGATAATAACTTCCCCATACTTTGTAAAACAAACACGGATCCCTAGCGGTCTCAAGTGTTGATTAAAACCGCCCTCAACCTCATAGAAGTAATACTATTACCGAAGAAACGCTTATATGCGTGGGGGGGAAGTATCCCGCGTTTCCCAATCTACATAGAAACGCCCTCCGACAAAGCACCATTCACATGAAGGGTTTTGGTTATGATCAACAAAAGAGGCTTCACCTACATGTTACACTTTAGAAACTACAATAAACTCAAACATACACAACATATCAACTTCCTAGAAATTAAACTAAGTGACTATCAACATACATCATTATACATCATGCAACTTCCAAAATTTAAACTCTACATGCCAAAGCATATTTCTACTTTACAAAATCCCAAAATAAACTTAAAATTTACAACTTTACAACTTCACAACAAAAATTTCCAGCAACATTATATACACAACAATAACATAAAACAAGCTTTTATAATCCCCGGCAACGGCGCCAAAAATTGAACGGGAGCCGAAGCTCGCATGCAATAATAACCCTACAAAATATCGTTAGTAGTATGAGCAAGTAGGGATCGTTCTAGGCCGGGGATTAAGGGTACCTGAGATATGAAATTGTTAGTCTCAAACATATTCACATATATACAAAATCGTCACACAAATGGGGGAATAGGGTATGGCAGCAAGCTGCCCTAAACTACTCACGGCACAAACATTGAAAGAAAGGAAATTCGAAACATGAAAATCCTAGGCTCGGCAGCGAAAGGGCTGCCTCTAAATCATGCATAAAAACAGAAATTAAAAGGCCTAAATTACTATATACAAGTTTGGTCGACATTCTTCCACAAATTACTAACACAAAAGCACTCAAAACACATAGCAAAGTTATAAGATAAGACACGGCAAGAGCACACAATATCCTAGATCCGACTTAGTTCCAACCTAATTAGCTCCTTATCGGTTTACTAATCGATTAAGACTCTCAAGTACTTCAAGATTAACTTATCGTCTAACCCTAAAGTTATACTAAACACATTTGAGAACACTTATCGTCGAAATCAAACATGCAAAGTAATTAGGCACAAGGTCTTTTTAGTCGGAAACATATCAATCAAGCAAGGCGTCACCACTTCTTGTTAACATGCATAGTCATTTAAACCACTCTAGTCCTATTATTGACGGATACAAGACCAATACTCAAAACACATCGCGAATATGCTAAGTACCAATCTTTGCGGCACACGGATTTAAAGATTAAACCAAGAACGAACTACTAGAATCAGAGTGAACATGCTTGCCTATCTAATCCTATCTCTTTACTTCATATTTTCATTACAAGTTAGCATGCAATTCGAAACTTATCTTTGAAATTCCTTATTAACATCATAAGAATTAAATTAACATGCATCATCATAAAACCAAATTCACAATTGTTTTTCACATAGACATGAAAACACAATAACCAAACATACACATGAGTTTCATAGACAAAACTACACATAACTACATAAAAACTATTACAAACCAAGAGTAGGGAGTAGATCACACTTTTGCAGACACCTTTGAGGGCTTCAAGTCGTGTGAATCCAATGGAATATGGCTCGGTGGTGGCTGGATGAAAGGTGAAGATAATCGGCAGGATTGTATGGTGGTGGTGGTGGCTTTTGGTTTGTGTTTTTATTGTAGGATCTTTGGCTGAAAATTGGTAGAGCTTTGGCTAGGGTTTTTGCTTTAGAATGTGACTACTTTTCAGAATGAAAAGTGGGGTTATATATAGAGGATAGGGAGAGAGGCTGCCGGCAGTCCCTTAAGCCAAAAGGGATTCAGAAAACCTAGTGCAATAAGGTTTTGCAACCTTCCTTTCTTAGTCCAATTAGGTTTTCTTTTTCTGAATTTTTCTTCAAGGCTTGGGCTTCACATCTTCATGGACTTCTTGTATGGTCTTGGACTTCATTTGACATGTCTTGGTCCATCGAAAAATACCCCAATTGCCGGCAGCACACAAAGGCATACAATCTGCCTCTATTTGGCAGCTTCTCCTAGTGTGACTAGGAGAACGTCTTTCTTCAAGTTTTTCTTCAATGCCATGGCCTAGTGTCTTCCTCTTCCCTTCATAAGGCTTGAACCATCTTCACATATGCATTTGTGCACCATTAGGTCCATCAAAAACAGAAAACACGAAAAGGGGGCAGTAGGTTCCTGGAATCGGCAGATTTGACCTTGTTGCAGTAATTCCGGCTTATCTCCCTCCGTGGAGCTCCGATTGATGCGATTCCAAGTCTCAGATAAACTAGACACATATGGCCATCTCCCCATAAAACAGTTCGATCAAACTCCTTGTGAGTCGTCGGGAATGATTTTTCGAAGTTGGGACACAGTCCCAGGAAAATCCTGTAAGCCCCTGGATTGGAATGTTCGGACTGCCCTTTTGCAGCCAATATTTGGGTGACTTCCCAAACTCCGATTGATCTGAAATTTTAACACAGCATTCCTCAACATATGAATATTAAGCACATAAAATTTCATAGAATTCTGACAAGGATAGATCATATTTGTACTTGTCACAAAATCGCGAAAAAGACATATTTTGCACTATTTTCCAGATTTCTTAAACTTAGTCATTTTTCGGATTCTTAACCATTTTTCACCAAACTCTACCAAATTAACACTAAACTAAATTATGACTCTATCTTAGACAAATAAGGGTTAAACAAAGCATAAACGAGGGCATAAGCATATAATATTGTCGCACATTGTGCTCCTATCACTCACCACCCCGACAATCCGATTAAGTCAATCAGACTGGATAACGCTGGAGAGATTACATTAAAGTATTTTGATGACTATTGCATGTCAGTTGGGATTGAAGTTGAACATCCCGTGCCCCACGTTCATTCTCAGAACGGTCTTGCTGAAGCAGCCATTAAGAGACTACAGCTTGTTGCTCGGTCCCTTGTCATGGCCACTAACTTACCGGTATCGACATGGGGATATGCAATCTTACATGCAGCTATGCTTATTCGTCTATGACCCACAGATAGCCAACCATTTAGTGCGTACCAGTTGGTAACTGATTACGAGCCTGACATTTCGCATCTGCGTACTTTTGGTTGTGCCGTATATGTGCCAATAACGCCTCCACTGCGTACTAAGATGGGTCCACAACGACGATTAGCTATTTATGTTGGATATGAAGCACCAACAATTGTCTGCTACATAGAGCCTATGACAGGTGATCTGTTTACTGTAAGATTTGCCAATTGTCACTTTAATGAGACATCCTTCCCGCCGTTAGGGGGAGATGGGGCCGTATCCATCCCTAGTGAACGTCAAGAATTCTCTCCCACTATATCTAATTATGATCCCTGTACGTCTCAGTGTGAGACTGAAATACAACGCATATTGGAACTACGAAAGGTTGTGGATTCGATGCCCGACTCCTTTACTGATATTGCGAAAGTGACAAGATCAACCATACCTGTTGCGAATGTACCTACAAGGCTTAACATCCCTCGCTACACGCGAGCACGCACCGCCGGTCTCGGACCCGTAGCTCTAGCTGTCGTCGGCAGCCTAGGCTCGATACCTCCAAGTGGAGGGCCGGCGTCGACTTCGGATCCTCCTAGAAAGAAGGGGAGACCAATTGGTTCCAAGGAAAGTGTACCTAGAAAGAGGGCCTGTGTCCAGGCACAAAGCGATCCGTTCATCATCGATATTGTGACGCCGTCACACGAGATTGTCTCTGACTATACCTATGTCCAAGAATCAACTCTAAATCATCTAGGGGACGCCTCAGACTCACCGTTGATGTTAGAGAACAAGGAAATCTCACTAAACTTCTTATGCACCACAAGTCATATGCACCACAAGCATGGCCAAGGAAGCCCTCAAGCATATGACTTGTGGTGCATACGAATTCAGAAAATAAACCAACATAAATCAAGAATAAAATCAAAACTTGCTGTCCATGCAAACCCTGATTAAAATCGCAATATACATAAGTCATAAATCAATTCATAGAAAACCTAAATAAGAATTCGGAAATCAAGAACATAAATTATAAAACCAATTTGGCAAACACAAATCCTTACATACTTCATAGACAAAGTATTGTATTTATACAGAAAATATAAAGTCATGAGAGAAGAGTGAATCATACTTTGATACAACTTCAAAGAAGCTTCGGCAAAGAACAATTCGGTGATGATGGGATGATTCGAATTAGGGTTGTGGTGGAAGGGATTCGGCTTGTATATTTCTTTGGATATGTGGAGCTATTTTGGCAGAATTTTGGCTTGTGAAAGTATGAAAGAAGAGATATTTTTCTAAGAGTAGCCGTGCCCTATATATAGAGCACAAGGGAATTAGGGTTTTGGCAAAGGTGGTTCGGCACCAAGAGTTGTTGTCGAACTCTTGTTTCTTTTCTTGCACGGCAAGCCTCTTCTTTTCCTCACTTTGTTACCGAAATTCTCTTGATAATTGCTGAATTAATCTTCAAATAATTCTTCCTTTAATCATTGATTAAATTTGGCAATTCCCTCTTTGAACTTTGTGTGGAATTGAGTCCACATTCATCTTTGATTTCTTCTAGTAATTCGGCAACAAGTTCCTTCTTAATTCAGATTCTTCTTCCTTTGCAGTGCACCTCTCTTCCCTTGCATGTGTTCGGCATGTTTTTCTTCTTTTCCTAGTTGAATTGCAATTCTTCTCTCCTTGGTAATTCGGCAAAAGGACTTGCTTTCTAATCTGATTTCTTTCTTTCTTATTCAGCCGAATTTCCTCAATTAATTCCTGAAAATAAGAGAATGATTATATTAATAAGAGAAGATAAAATGTAGCACAATTTATGATTTGATAGTTTCCTGATTCTGTCAGGATTTCCTGGTTCAACAAAGAGTTCTACTTTGATTGAAACTCTTAAAACCTTCAACGTTTCTCAAAACGTCGAGACATTGTTGACTCCTAAACCGATTAGGATTCCTAATGTAATAAAGAATCCTACTTTGAATCAAACTCTTCATAAATCATGCAATTTTCGACATTTAAGCTCAATTCACAACCAACTCTGCCAAAGACTCCTGACTTGATTAAATGACTCTAAATTACAACAATAAGGGTTAAGCAATTGCATAAATAGGGGTAAAACGCTTCTATCAACTACCCCACATTTAGCTTTTGCCAGTCCCTTAGCAAAACAAAATAAAAGACTCTACTAAAATTGCTGCCCCTAAATGAATGTCTCAGAATCTTTTAAACACATAGCTTTCAAGTTTTTAAGTATTCAAATTAAGCACAATAATCTCAAGCGTCATCGACGTGTTTCATGGCATGTGTTGACGGTAGCCATAGAGAGGCTACCCAGCCAGCACTCCTGGACCCGACCCAGGGCCCGGGGCCAGAGCATGAACACCTGCACCCGCGCCCTGGCAGGTCTTACCTGCGACCTGGGCCCGGGAACCGGGGATGGTAGCTCCCCAAACAGGGGCCGGAACAGTGCAATAATATGTGCAGAAGGGGGCCAGTCCCACATCGAAGGGTGATGCCAGTCCTCAAACCTGGCAGCCTATATAAGGGTCCCAACTGCCATCATTAATAGGTAATTAATACTCCAACTACTCATTCCCGCTTAAGTTATCAGTTTATTCCAACTATACTAACTTAGGCATCTGAGCAGAATAGACCGGCCCCGCCCGGTATTCGCTTAGTTAGCAGAATTTGAAGGTAGGAGTCACACCAAGATCCACCAGTATCTGTGAGTCTACGGATTCAGACAGAAACAATTGGCGTCGTCTGTGGGAAGACAGTACAAAATGTTTTTGTTGTCATAAAAACGGGAACGAAATCGATCAGTTTACGGGTTGCAAAAAAAAAATACAAAACAAACATGTCTGGAAGCGCAGGAGAAAGGAAGGAAGGAAATCCAAGGGACCGGTGGGTTCTAGAGCCGGTGCTGGTCCAAATTCCGAAGCCAGGACAGGGGCAGCCCATTGGAGGGGCCAGTCAGACGGCTGCCGCTAGCCGGGATCAACAGGGTTGCACGCGGGAAGGACCCGGAAGAAGCCCACTAGGTCTTGAGCCTGGAACCCGTGCCGGCATCCCCCGAGGGGAAGATCAGCTGCCCAGCATCGACAGCCCGGACGATGTCTCCACCCTCGGCCAGTACAATATGGCGGGAGAAATAGAAGAGATGCGAGCGGAAGTAAACCTCTTGCCGGCAGAGAGCGATCGGAACAAGGCGGAGGCCACCACCAGGTATCAAGACATGGAAGCGGTCAATGCCGCACTGGTGGCGGCCTTGGAAAGAGGCCAGGAGCGCAATGCCGCTCTGGCGAAGTCATTCACACCGCCCACAAAAGAGCCTCCCCACCAGGAGGTGGGCCAGTCATCTGGAGGAGAGAGGGACACCAGCGTGGCGGGAGACGTGTTCCTGGCGGCCGCGACACCACCAAAGATCGTCCCAGCTCCTCGGAGGACTAGCGGCTCATTCGAGGAAGATACCACCACCTCGACCGCATGGACACTACAGATACTATCTGACTCGGTGTCAGAGATGAAGGCCCAAATGGAGGCCAACGAGAGAAAGGCTGTGAGACCGCCGGAGAGCGCACGATTCAACGAACGACCCGGACCCTTCTCACTCTGGGTACTGAAATCCGGAAGAGCGGGAATCCAAAAGTAGCTAAAACTGACATACTCCGGGGTCGGCTGCCCATACCAACACCTAGACAGCTTTCGATCCCAAACGTGTGCTAAAGGCTACTCCGACGCCATTTGCTGCAACATATTCCAGGAGACCCTGTCAGGGGAAGCACTTAGCTGGTTCTACGAGTTGCCAGCGAATTCTATATAGGCATTCGAACAGCTGGCCGACAGGTTCGTGGGCCGGTTCATATTACGGGTCGAGCGGGCCCGGACCTCGACAGTTCTTTTCAACTGCAGGCAGGCAAACGGCAAAGTGCTCCGAGCTTTCGTCAACCTTTGGCAGACGGCCACTGCCGGGGTCAGAGACTTGGACAAGGGGATTGCCGAATCGGTCTTCAAGCAAGGTCTATGGCCTGGAAAATTCTCGTACGTTGTGCGGGTGGAGACCATGCAGGGTTACGATGAGCTAATGGTGATGGCCATTAGGCACGCCCAGGCAGACCACGAAACTTATGGATCTCGCCAACACAAGAGAAGGCAGGAGGAACATAACTCCGCCCGGCAAGAGACAAGAAACTGGCAGCAGGGCAACGACCGAGAAGCCGCATCCGACAGGAAGCCAAGGAGCTACCCGAACCAGCAACGTCGGAGGGACACTCTTGACACCCCTCAGCGAGGTGCCAAGCCCCCGCCCTACAAGCAAACCCGCCCCCTCACAATAATGCCAGCGGGACGACAAGAGGTATTCTCCACCTTAACCGCTTCCTACAAGGACATCCTATATGAGAACGGGAACAACATCCCCCCTCCACCAAAAAGAAAGCACCCAAAGGGGAACCTGACCAGGGCGCAGACCGGTAAGTACTGCTTCTACCACGATGAAGCCACGCACCACACAAATGACTGCCTTGCCTTGAAAACCACGATTGAGGGCCTAGTCCCCCGCGGCGACTTGCAGCGGTATCAAGGGTAACCCGGACAGTGGGAACCGCGCGGAATCGGGACGCCTATCCCGCAACACCAACGCTCACACGACCGGTCGAAATCTTACACCCGTAAAAAAGCTCAGCGGTCCAATAACCTATCAGCCAGTGTAAAATGCTAGTTTTTTCCTCCCTTCTAAACACAACTAGCTAGGCATCCCAACCAGTTCGGCAGGTGTAATTTCAGCAGTTATCTATTCCAACTTTATTTTCAACTAAGTACAGAGCGCAATCCATGGGTAGCTAAGCCAGGAAAATTGAAAAAGGCATAACACAAGCTCAGGCAAAATATCCATTCATTGTAATTCAGGGCAGCATTTACAAAAAAAAAAAAAAAGAGAAAACAAGAAGGGGAGGGCAGGAGTGTACAAAGTCTGGATCCTGCTAGGGCGCTTCTGCCTGCTCCCCCTCTTCAGCAGGAGCTCCTTCACCAACTATTTCACCAGCGGCGTTCTCGACAGCGGGGTCCTCACCGGCCGACTCTGTACCACCCTCCAGACGCTCCTCTTCGTCCGCCTGCGGCAGTGGCAACTTTGAGATGTCAAGATAGCCCTTACTCTTCCAGTCGTCATAAGCATCGACTATCCCCGCCTCCCTGGCCTGGTCCAACTGATTAAGAAGCTCAGCGCTTTCCTGATACTTCTTCACTGCCCGCTGGTACACCTCCGGGTCACTTTCATCGACCGCCCCGCCGGTAGAAGCGAATACCGTCGCCACCTCCCGCTGGAGCTCTTCGACCTTGGTCTCCAGCTCGGCCCTCTCCTCCTCCAGACCCTTCTTCTCCTCTTCAAGAGCCTCAACCTGGGCCTCCAGCTTGTCAACTTGCTTGGATTTCTCCCGTTGGAGCTTGGATTTCTCCAACTCCAAGAGGTCCCGGGCGTTCGTCAACGCCGCCACCTGCTTCTTCAGCCCGGCAGGTCTTCACTTGCATCCGACTGATACAAGTGGTACAACAGCTACAGTTGAACAGGCACCGGTTATAAAGCAACAGAGCACGAAATAATGTTGAACGAATACCAGTGGAAAACTATCCTTACCTGGAGGGCCACCTCCTTGGTCTTCAGCCGGTTGTCCTCCGGTCGCCCTACCGGAGCCACAATCTTCTCCAGCTCCATGCCCTGCACATCTGTGAGCGGCCTCAGGGCGAAAGAGTAGCCCGGGCCAGCCGCAAGATCCTTCTCCACCCCCGATGCTTCTGTGCCGGCAGCAGCAGAGCTAGAGGCAGCATGAACATTGCCTTGGGCGGTAGTGGGGATACTACGCGTCAGCTTCTGCCGCTTGGCCAAGCTATCACCGACTGACCGGCCGGTGAAGGTTACAACCGCAGAGGCCGGCATCTCCCGGGACCTCTTCCTCCTCTCACCCAGGTCAACCTGTAAAGGAGAAGATTGGGCGTCACCTAGAGGGGACTTGGCGACTATTGGCACCGGGCCCAACCGCTGCGGAATCCTCTATGCACCACCCGAGGGCTTTGGCGGCCCAGCAATAGCCTTCCCCGGTCTAGAAGCCTCTTGGGGACCCGAAGCGTGAGTCTTTACGTGCATTATGGCGTAATCCTCGTCCGCAACGTCCAACGAAACCGGTTTGTCATGTACAGTCTATCCCCCGGTTCGCCGGTCAACCGTAGACCACGCAGCGGTGTCCCCTCTTTCCTTTTAGCTTCGAGACCAGATCTTGATTGTCCATTGACAGCGTCTCGTCAGCTGTAATTGTCGTCCTGGAAGATACACTTGCAGAATATAAGGCAAGTATATTAGCCAACACCAATACGGTCAACAGGATCTGAAATACATCCTACATTCCACCACCCACTAGGACTCCCCCCCATGTGACATAGTTCCAGCACCTACCGCTGGATGAAGTTGTAGGAACTCCGCTCCAGGTCCAACCAGCACCCAAAAACCCAGGCGATCCTATCTCTCTCCAGTTCAGATAAGCGATACGACTGATCACCGATCGGTTGAAAGGCAGCGGGGACCCGCTAAGCCCTACTTCTTTTCTGCCAACCCCCCCTGCCATTACTACCTTCTTCCTCTAGTTATTGTTGAGCCAGGAGGGCAAGCGGGTTACCACCGACTTAAAATCCTGAGCGAAAAAGCTCACACACCTGCGAGCCTTACTCTTCTTCGAGTATGTCACCCAGTACAATGCCCGAAACTCATTCACCGTTGGGCAACTCATGTCACTCAGCCAGTACAGACAGCCCAGATTTAGTAGTTGCCTCCACTGGTTCCCGAGTAGCTGTGCCGGTGATATCCTGATGGCAACTAGCAGGTACTGCACAAAGTCCGTCAACGGGAGCGATAGCCCATGCCGAAATTGGTCCTCATGAACGGAAACTCAACCATCCTCCAGGTTGCAAGCCGACTCTCCGGCATATAGGGGCCGTAGATCTACCTCTCCGGGAATATTCCACCTCGCCCGAAAAGCGACAATCTCCCCAGGAGATAAAGATCCCTCCAGCTCATCACAACTTATGGTTCTATCCCCGTCCACAATCATGTGGCGTGAGGCCCCTCTTTGGTGGGCAGTGCCCAAGGACACTCCGTAGGGAGCATCTTCCTATCCCGGCGACCCGGACGTCGATGCCTCGCCGGCCGAGTGAGCGTTGGGGCTAGGCCCCGAGGAAGAGGAGGAAAGCTAGTCCTCCATCCTCTCTTGGTCGTCCATCACCGGTGGCCTGGTGGGCGATCCGGAAACCTCACTGGAGATCCCAGAATCCATGTAACCTAGAAAAAAAGAAAAAAAACCCCTTGCCCGATCAGAAACACGATCTAAAAGAAAATCAACAACCACAGCAGGCCTATACGAAGCATATTGTGCCCTGGCACAGTCCACACCGGGCTATAGGCATCTCAACTGACAGCTCCCGGTTCTCGCAGAGATCCGGTACTACAACGGTCATATCCAAAGGGCTAATCTAGGTACCACCAAACGCCCATCGGATCCATCCACGAACAAAAAAGGGGGAGGAAAAACAATTTCAGAACCGCAAAGGACTGGGACTCACCGATTAGTGTGCACGACGACGGAAACGCAGTACTTGGAAAGCACCGAGCAATTGTGTTGAGCGAGGCTAAACAAAGGATCAGTTATCAGCCAAACGAAAAACACACTAAGAGACAAGGGTTTATATGCAGCCTCATCGCCCTTGAATTTCCCCCCAAAACTACTCAGTAGGGCAACTCAAGCACCCGCGGATCCGGGCCATCCATCTCTGACCGTTTCCTACCGGCACGTGTCCCAATATTGATAACCTCTCAGGCCATCATAACTAATGGGACTGATGGAATACCCCCTTCAATGCATGTCAGCCACCTGCCTCGCATGCGGAGGGTAGTTGAAAGAGCAGGGGACTTACTCAAACCGTCCCACCTACAGCTTACTCCACCTAGCGCTGAAATACTCCAACATATCGTGGTATCCCACCGGACGAACTCTTCCTCTAACACAGGAGACTTCTTCCCGCAGGCTAGAAACCCTGCACGATTATTATTGTTACCCCCGAAACATTCCAACAAGTACGGGCCACTCTAACATATATTCCAACGGTACGGGGTATTCCACTGGTTAAATTTATTCCACATTTATAGCCAAACATCTAGATACCCCACCGAGAGAAGTCTTCCTCCAGCACAGGAAACCTCTTCCTGCAGGCTAAAAACCCTGCAGCAATTTTATGTACAGGCTACAATATTCCAAATGTAGTGCCTCCTCCAGCTCAACGGTTTCTAGTCCTCGATCCATCCAGCTTCAACTATTGGATGCGGTATCGCACCGACCATGCTCACACTGGCTTACTGCTCTCCTATGGAATAACCGGTTCAGCGAACTGAGACATTCCTACGGACAGCTGTGTACGACCTAACGGATCCAATGTACCACCGGGCTTTATAAACCCGGGAGACTTGTTTCTCTAACACAGGACAACTCTTCCCGCAGGCTAAAAACCCTACACATCCTATATGCCTGCAATAACAAAAGCGGCAGAAAACGACAGGAACGGCCATCCACTCTCTCGGCCACGCTACCCACCGGGAACTCCTCTAACACAGGGCAAGTTCCCCGGTTTTACATTTCACCACGTCACCCACTGTTTACGTCAACCGATGCCCTCTGCGGCTACGGTTCTCAAACATGGGGGACTCATTCATCCCATTCGCTATATTCACCGGGTTTTCCAGGAACATAGCACGGAAGATTTCAACGTCACATCATCTCATTCGCTATATTCACAAGGTTTTCTCGGAACATAGCATGGCGGATTTCAACGCCACATTATCATCTCACGTACTACATCTTGTACCCATATGCAACTGTCAGCATCAACATCATAACCATACACTCATCATATTATGCATTATCATAAAAGGTTTATTCGAACACCCGGCCAAGCCCAATCTTAAACGCGGACTTGGGGAGCTAGGGTACCGGTGGGTAAGTGTCCTAGCTGGTCTGCGGGCCTGTAAAGGAAGACATATTTAAGTCCCCATTCAATATGGCACTTGACCGGGAACTTGGGGGACTTGTTGACAGTAGTCATAGAGAGGCTACCCAGGTGAGTTGAAATTCAAATACCCTTGAGGAAATGGGCTTGCTAGTAACTCAAACTCTGGCTTGTCAAGCAACAATGGATTAAGCTTAGAATTTGTCTCTTCTTGGTCGTGAACGGTTGATGATGATGGTGAGAAGCGTGATGATATAGGTGTGATGATCCTTGGCGGGCATGGCTACGTCCACTTAGAATTCACTACCATCAGCTAATAAGCCATCGGGGTGTTACAAATGTGGAATGCTAAGGATCCCAAGAGATCAAATATATAGGGGGAAGCCTTCCTTTTATAACTAAGGAAGACTTCCTCCTTTTACAAGTTTCCGATGTGGGACACATACCCACTTTTCTTGCCCCCGAAGCTATTTCCGGAGCCCGGGGGCACGCCTTCCGGATGCGGCACCGGTGATCTTCCACAATGGGGATGCAGCCGAGGTGTCGGCCTACCCGATGCATGCCGGAGTCGAGACCCATCGCCCCGGTTGGTCGGTCTACGAGGTCGTTGGATATGTTTGGCGGTGCACCATATCTACTGTCAACAAGTCCCCCAAGTTCCCGAGTAAGAGGAAATCTTACTTGGGGAGTTAAAATCATGTACCGTCAAGGGTAGGTCACGACCGAGTGACGCATCACCCTCACTAGTCCCCCAGCCCCTCAAGTAAGATGGACTCATTACCGGGCGTTCGAATACCGAGTCCCCCAGGTTTCCCGGTGGACTGTCTTTGCCGTTGGTTGATATGTACCTCAGAAAAAAAATGAACAATTAATCAGAAATGAAGCTACTTACAACAAGCACAGAGTTGTTATACTATGTTTGTGAAAACATTGACTGCCCGGTGATACGAATGACATGCTTACGGACATTAATTTAACACATAAATGATCATGTATTGAATGAAGGCATGCATTGCTTGAAGATGTGATGCATAGTCTTTCGTTGGTGTTGGCTTACCCGTTGGAATGCCTCAGCCGTTGTTATTGGCTTACCGTTTCCTAGAGGAAAAATCCCAGAGGATAGAACTCGGCCAGTCACACACGAAAGACTACATGCGATGCACCAACAAACTAAAAATTACCGGTGTAGCAGGTAATCAAGCACATTCATTAACCGGTACAAAAATAACTATGTGTTTAGCACGGTACGGCATGCGTATACGGTTATATTGGAGCGGGAAAACTATTCTTAACATGCTTGCCAAATAAATGTAGAGCAGAGTATTTGCATACTGGTCAAGCAGGTATAATTATGAGAGTTTGAATATTTAGCTTTGCTAGAAGTGATGCAGTTTGATTTGCTGCTCGGAGTAGTGCCACTGTTTGAACTGTGGAAAGGATCGGGTGCCCAAAGGAGATTGGTGGGTGTGCAGGCAAAATTGCTTCCTATCCAAATGCTTCCTGCCCCTTTTTTTTTTTTTTTGCTAGGTTGCTGCTGACCTACTGGGTCAGTTGACCGGGTTGACCCGCTGTTCCCATTGACCGGCTGACCCCTTTTTTTTTTCTTTTTCTTTCTCTTTCCCGCTCTTTCTTTATGTTTCTTTTTCCTTCTTCCTCTTCTCTGCTCTTCTCTGCTTTGGTTTCTTTCTGGCTTCTCTCTCTCCTGGTTTCTTTCTTCTGTGTCGAACTCTTCTTTTCTCTTCTCTCTCCCGCCATGCCAGACGGAGACGACCGCACCGGAGGAGGGAGTCGATCGCACCGCACCGCACCAGAGGAGGGAGATGACCGCACCGCATCGGAGGAGATGACCAGCTAGACAGGATCGTACCGAAGAGGGAGGCGACCCGGAGATGAAAGACCCTGCGACCGGAGGGAGGCCCAGTGGTGAGGACCCGAACCGGAAATGAGCCACCGGTACCCCCAGAGAGGAAGGGAGACGACCGGAGAGGGACGACCGGAGGGGGACGAACGCCCGGAGAGAAGAGTCGTGGGTCGTTTGCGCCCGTACCCGCACTCGGAGAGGCACCGCACCCATACCCGGAGAGGCACCTGTCAGTTTGCACCCGCACCCGCACTCAGAAAGGACGACGTCCGCACCGGAGAGGAGGGCGACCTGCACCTGGACTGGAGACGACCTGCATCGGAAAGAGACGACCGGAGAAGGAGCGCAGCTTTGCTACTGACCCGCTGGCCTGGCTTCCTACTGGGCTTGGGAGTGACCTGATGGCAGCAAGGCTGCTTGCCGATGGTATAACAAAAAGCAAATACTGATTGATTTTTACCCGCTGGTAGAGCAACACAACTTTTCATATAAATTCCACAGACAGCGCCAATTGTTTCTGTCAGAATCCGGAGACTCTAACAAAAGTACAATAAAGATATAAAACGACACAGGGGTTTGTAGTGGTTCACCATGCCGACGGCCGACATGGCTACGTCCACATAGAATTCACTACCATCGGCTAATAAGTTATCGGGGTGTTACAAATGTGGAATGCTAAGGATCCTAAGAGATTAAATATATAGGGAGAAGCCTTCCTTTTATAACTAAGGAAGACTTCCTCCTTTTACAAGTTTCCGATGCGGGACACAAACCCACTTTTCTTACCCCCGAAGCTACTTTCGGAGCCCGGGGGCACGCCTTCCGGATGCGGCACCGGTGATCTTCCACAATGGGGATGTAGCCGAGGTGTCGGCCTACCCGATGCATGCCGGAGTCGGGACTCATCATGACAGACCTGCTCCCGGATTTCCCCTTGAAATCAGAGGTGGACCTATGTAGCAAAAATTAGAGACTAATTATATCGAAAATTCGACATAACCTCCCCTAAAAATGGACTACCCCAAAACCTGTAAGTTAAACATTACACTTCCAAATAGGACCTCATGTCCCTCACAAAAACATCCACTACCAACCCAAAAGAATAACCAAGTATTCAATATTTAACCCATGGTTACATCAGAGCATAAGGTACAAAGTCTAATAAAATGCAAATATAAAAGAGTACGAAGGAAACAAGTCCTACAAGTCCGGAATGGATGGCGGTAGATAAGGAGAATGCCTCAACGTGGTATGGTCCAACCTCATAGAAATCTACTACCTGGGCAAAACGGAAAACCAAAGAGCCCCGAGATAAAAACATAGGAAAACGTGAGACAAGCTCAATGAGAGGACAAAAATAAAGTTATAAACATCATTTCGGAAACTCAATTTCTTTTTAAATCATTTCTCTTTGGCAAATATTTTGCAAGCAATGCACAACAATTATGGAGAACAATTTGCAAGAAAATACAAGTGAAAACTTGAGAACCGAATCGTCATATATCTCATAATGAAAATTAATTAAATAAGCCTTGATAAAATCTCATAAGAAATGAAGACTATAACTGATATAGAACACAATATTTCCTTGCAAACTCAATTTGTGTAAATAACTCGTAACTCAAAACTTTACCAAACTTATACCCAAACTAAACTGGTCATGCACCTACAATGAACTAAGTCATAATAGGCAGAGCGTGGCAGACAACTGGTCATGCACCCATGTTAAGCGAACTCAACATGAGCAGAGCGGGGAGGGGGAATAACTGGTCGTACACCTTTGCGCATCAGGCAGAGCAGGGGAACTGTTCATACACTTGTGCGTCCGCCGAACACAAGCAGAGTGAGAAGGGTATATGTGCACGTAACCGGAGTAACTGAGTCATTGTATCGCAAAATCACTGGGGTTGGGTACTCGTAAGGTAGTTCAAAATCTCATTTCTTATTTTCAACATAAAAGTTTCTTTCCTTTCGTAATTCAACAATTTTTAAATCATTATTTCAAAGAAATCAATCGAGGAGTTCCTTCCTTTTCGCAAAGTATCAACAATAAGACATTAAACTCAATAATGCATAGGGAAACATTTCTTTTTCAAAGATAAATAGCTTTTCTTTAAAGCGTAACTCACAAGATCGCATAAAGCCATAAATAATTAAATCACAAAGAAACATAACAAACCTCTTGAAAGGTAATTAGTTAAATTAAGAAATTTAACGAAGCAACGGAACAACTTCTTTCTCTTTCAAAAATAAGCAACTTTACTTGAACACAAATCACAAAACCGCGTAAATACTTAAGTAATTAATTTAAAAGGAAACATAAATAGTTCATGAATAATAAAAAGATTATCAATTAAGCGAAACCATGCATCTCTTTAAAACAAAGTCCAACTCACAATGAAGAATGACTAGGTGTGTCCCAACTCGAGATCGTCCTTGGAAACTCCCTCAACCGGATTACCTAGCCAAATAATTATGAAGAAAATATTTAAACTCAAATTCAATAAACCAAGTAGAGGAAACATGGATGCATCCTAGGAATCGTTGGTCTTCATCTCACCCAAACCTCTATGTCCTCATATATTATCAATACATTATTCCACCACCTTCTATTTAATCCCAACACCTCAAACTCTCAATTTTCCCCAATTATTTCCATCACCAATCCTAATTCCTCAAAATCAAATGCAATCATATACTCAAAACAAAGCCCAAAAGGTGGGGAACACTTTATTACCTTGAGTTTTCTCCAAATTCTTGATGGTTTGACCGAAATTTGTTAAACTTACTGGAAACTACTCAATCTTCTCTCCTTCGATTTGTTACGCACAAAAGGAATTAGATTAAAAGACTAGTGTAGATAGAAAACCCATGAGGAGACGAAGAGATTGATACCAAGTTTGTTGCCGGAAACTACCGGAATTGGAAACTTTGGTGGTGGCACTAGGGAGCACGTCCTCCTTCTTCTTCTCCCCCTCTTTTCTGAAAAAAATGGCTGCAGCCCGAGCAAGGAGAAGAAGGAATATTGCAGCTTAATTAAGCTAGGGTCAAGTTCAATGACCAAAATGCCCTCACTTCAAAATAAACGTAACTTTGTCGTTAAAACTCCGTTTAGCATGCCGCTTGCGCTTACACTCTCGTATCGTCGTGCTCTACTCTCCTAAGCTATGAAACTAATTTATAGAAATTTATAAAAATTAATTTTTCTAATAGGAGAGTTAATTTAGCGATAAGACGAGTTAATAATTATATGTGATGCACTTAAATTAAGTAAAAGAAATCCTAGGTATGGGGCGTTACACATCGCGCCGGTTGGCCGGTCTATGAGGTCGTTGGATATAATTGGCGGTGCACCATATCTACTGTCAACATATTCTCATCATAATGAACTCATAGTGAACTCAACTTTCCTGCAAAGAATAGGGAAATTAGAAATATGAAAGTTTATTATTCTCATAACAAGAAAATTAAATCAAGCAAGTCGAATCTTAGGCCAACAAGAAATGACACTCCAATAAAGATTTCTCATAAAATCATCGTTTTAAGCACAAACATACCATATGTCCAATCATGGATCATATATAAACATAATGAGTACAAATCGCACAAATAAAGGCTAAACAAGAACTAGAATGAGGCATATAAACACTGAAAAAGTCACAGAAAGTGCTCCTATCATTGCTCTCTATTAGTTGCCGGAGCCGAAGAATTCTTCCCATCAGAATTATTGATCCGTGAGCTTCCTAGTTTACGATGATTGAAAGTATAGTAAACCTCATCTTTTTTTCGGGTGGTTTTGTAAGTCAGGGTCATCTGCACCCCTCTGCTTTTTCCTAAGTAACGACCCCTAGCCTTCATGCTGATGATACAATAGGTTGACGTACATCAACAGCAAAAGGGTGATTGACCACAGCTTGAACTGCATGCCCCGCTCCCTGCCCCTCAGTTGCTTGAACACTGTAAAACCAAGAATAAAGGTAGATTGATATTCCATACAAATATCACAATTCCAAATTTGGCAATAGAAACAGAAAGAGAGAAAGAAATTGTTTACCTTTTGAATGCAACGCCTTGTTGTTCTTCAAAGACATTTATATTTTGAACTGTCAGACCAAGTGCATCAACCTATATTCACACATAAAAAAAATGCAAACATTTCTTAGCCATATGAAAGAAAACACATTCTTTAAAAGAATATCATCAATGTCAAAATGTGAAGAATTGAATTTACCTTTGATTCTCCACTTTCATGACAATGGATCGAATGTTGTTCCAATTTATCAACCTCAGAGAAGAGAAATTGCAATTGCATTGTCGATATAACATTTTAAACTTAAGTACCACAGATTTATAAAACCACAAATTCACTAAACAAACTCTAAAGGAGTATAAGTGTCTTATCAAAATTGTAGACTTAACATGTGAAATGAGTAGACTTTGCATACAAACTAAGTGAACTTAGAATATAAGTGAAGTAGTCCGACTAGAGTTATACTTTGAAAAACAACTCTCCAGAACGCCCACTCTTATATGATCGAGTGAGTGTTTAATGAAAGTAGTAGACTTAACATACACAATGAGTAGACTTCTCATACAAAAGTTTACTTCTAAATGAGCAAGTATTTTAGCTTGCATGCGAGTGTTATCTTATTTAATATACTAATATTATGTCTTTAGTTTATTATTTTTTTTAAGACGCTTGCTGATTAAAAAGTAGACTTTATAATGAAATGGTCTTGACGATGTTATCCCGCTTAGTCCACTCGTGTGTATGCTTAAATCATTTTTTTAAGACACATTGATTTAGAAGTAGATTTTCTAGAGATCTGTTTTTGTGTGTGTTAACCTATTTGGATTCTTTATTATTTATGGAAAAATACTTGTGTCAATACCAGTATGGGCGTGTATGTCTAGAGTAACCACTATCAATGTACCAGACATCTGCATCTCTCGAGTTAACAACAATTAGAGCCACAAGACAGAATGATTCAATGTGTTTTTCATTAAAATTTACACTGGCAATCATGCATTTCATATTTGCAGTTTGTTTCTTTCGCCATACATTCTGGACACCGGCAGATTTCTTGTTCTTTTGAATGGACAACACACAGAGATCATCAGTCTCAGAAACATACATATATTTGTTTTCTAGAAAGGCAATTCTAGAAATAATATTCAATGATTTTTCACCCTCACTTAAAATGTGTTTATCAATTTCAAAAAACTTAGCATTTATTAAATCAATTAGTGTTGACAAATGCAACTTTAAGTTTGACAAATCATCTTCAATATCCTTCAGATTTGGACATTGAGTTGAAAAACATACCTGATTTGAGGATGAACCATTGTCAACACTTACCACATGATTAGGTTCTTCAAGGACAGTGGAGGATGTATGATTCACAAAAGTCAATGAAATTCCTTCGTTATCAAGGTTGTTTTCAACATGATTACGAGTTGAAGAACCCTCACCATCATAACCAAGACCAAAGGTGTTCTTAAACTGTTTTCTAATATAAAGCATCTTAGCTGTTGCCTTGGAGCTAAGTTGGAATTGATTGAACTTCTCGTTTGTTTTAACCACTTGTTCCTACAACAATTTTCATGGTTAAGATTGTCAATAATATCTTCATGAGCAGTTACCTGTTGCAACAACACATCCAATTTAGACAGCAGTGTGAATCTTTATGTCTGCCAGTTCTCTTTAGAAATGTTGTATGTGAGATTAACAACACTCTTTTCTAACTTCACCTTCTTCTTGATCCATGTAGCTTCCTTTTCAGATAGTTCCTGCTCCACTTCTGATAATTTAATTAGAGTGCTGGACAACTGCGTTCCAGACTTGTATTTCTGTGAAGAACAGAATTTGCAAGAGAACACAGCTTTTCATACTTTTGATCGACATTGAAGTCATCATAGAGACTGCTTCCCTCAACACCACTATCATTGTTAGATTCAGAATCACTTTGATTAAAACAAAATCTAGCTACAAGAGCTACATTTTTATTTGGATTTTTCTGAACCAACTCTTCATCATCGCTTTCATCATCGCTCCAGGATACCTTCAATGCTTTCTTAGATCCACTTTGGTTTTTCCTGTTACCACAGTCAACAAATATGTGGCCTAGACCACCACATTCATAACACTTTGGTTTGAAATTAGGATTTCTCCTATTGTTAGTAGGAAAACTTTTGACCTCATTTTTATTTTCAAAAAATCTAGTTTTTATGGGATCAGAATTGCTTCTTTCACCACCTCCATTCTTGTATTTTAAGATTTTCTTAAATTCTTTGGTTAGCAATTCAAGTTCAGTAATTTCATCAGTTACCTCCTTTTTCTTGGTTGCTTTCAATGCAAGATTTTTTGAGGCCTTCGAGTCATTTTTGTTCTCCTCATTGATCTCAGCTTCATATGCCTTCAAACTCCCAATGAGTTCAAACAGAGAATAGGTCTCAAGATCTCTTGATTCAGATATGGCTGCCTTTTTAATTGCAAACCGCTTAGGTAGAGATCTCAAGAATTTTAAGACAATGTCTTCCTAACAAATTTGCTTCCTCACATCGATAGACCTTACGCTGCTTGTGATGGAAATCAGTCGCTTATAGAATTGATCAATGGTCTCCTCTTCCTTTATCTGCAAAAGTTCAAATTCGTGAAGTAACAATTGTAATTTGTGACGTTTTACCTTTTTATTACCTTCATAGGTGATTTATAGGGTGTCCCAAATTTCTTTTGAAGTTGAGCAATGTTTAATAAGAGATCTGTTATCTTCTGATAAGGCAATGAACATAACATTCTTTGCCTTGTTCTCCGCTTCACTGTTTGCAATCTCAGTTGCAGTCCATTTATCAAATCGCTTAAATTTAGCCTCTTCTGAACCTTCTGCAGCTTTAGCATCTTGAGGAGGTGACCAACCATGCAGCACACATTGCCAGGCTCTGCAATCTTGGGCAGAGATTAACGCTTGCATCATCCCTTTCCAATTTTCATATCCTTCTCCTTTAAGTAGAGGAGGCATATTGATTGACGTGCGCTCCATCTGACCCTGAATCAAACACTAAGTGTATCTAGTGTTCTAGCTCTGATGCCAATTGAAAATACACAGATGAAGTGATAGGAGCGCAATGTGCGACGATATTAATATGCTTATGCCCTCGTTTATGCTTTGTTTAACCCTTATTTATCTAAAATAGAGTCATAATCTAGTTTAGTGTCATTTTGGTAGAGTTTTGGAAAAATGTGCTTAATAATCCGAAAAATGACTAAGTATAGAAATCTGAGGAAATAATGCAAAACATATCTTTTTCGTGATTCTGAGGCTTGCGTTAATGTAACGTAACCTTTTCCAAATTTGATGAAATTTGGTATGCATATAGTTGGCAAGCTAAAGTGTGTTGTGTCAAAATTTCAAATCAATCGGAGTTCGGAAAGTCAACCAAAAGATGGCTGCAACTTGGCAGTTTGAACAAAGATCACCAGGGATTTCCAGGATTTTTCTGGAACTGTGTTCTGACTTCCGGAATTTCTGTATGACGCATCACTTGGAACCAGAAACTGTGCCATACACCGTTGGAAATCTCTATGAGTCTAGTTTCTCTGGGACTTAGAATCGCATCAATTGGAGCACTGAGGAGGGAGTTATGCCGGATTTACTAAAGCAAGGTCATTCTGCCGGGAAAAATGAAGTTTCCCAGTTGCATCAGGATAACTCTCCATTGGATTTTTGGGAACATGGATCGGATATATTGGACCTAAAGACTTGTTGGACATGTCCATGCTATGTTATTGATGCCGATTGAAGTCCAAGTTCAGAATTGAAGTCCAAGAATGCATAGCTTTGCTGGCAAGGAAACATAAACCAACTAGGAAAAGGAATTTTCATTCTTTTGTGTTTCCGGCAACCCTAGGGTTTTTCCTCTATATAAAGCCAACAAATTCTCAGAAAAAGGGGTCACATCTCAAGCCAAAAACACAAAGCCAAAACTCTACCAAAATTCTCCAAAGATCCTACATAAAAACCCTAGCCGAAACACATCATCCACCACCATCTCACCAAGTTTCTGCCGAAACTTATACCTACTGCCCGTACAGCCTCCAAGCCATCTTCCGCCGGATCAACACGAGTAGAAGTCATCAAAGGTGTCTGCAAAAGTGTGATCCACTCCCCTATTTCGGTTTTGTAATTTTTATGTAGTTATGCTTAGTTTTGTCTATGAAACTCTCATGTATTTTTTGGTTTTGGTTTGTATGTCTATGTATGAACCGATTTGGAATTTGGTTTTATAATTTGTATGTTAAAGACTTGTTTGAAACGATGCTTAGATTTAAGTTTAGGTTTCGGCAAACAATGAATTTTGCATGCTAATTTGTAATATGAAACTTGTAAGATTCGTAAACTTAGATAATTAGGACAGCGGTATAGATGCATGTTAAGGATTGAAATCGGTTAGTAATCTAAGGGCATGACTTAAAAACTGAAACATTAGTTTTGTTTGACAAGCATGTGAATCTAGATGTTAGGTTTCATATAACCCGAGTAGAATGAATGAAGATTAAACGTATGTTGCTTTGATTCGATTGTGCTCACTTAGGGTATTACCTTAGCTAAAACTTGCATATTAAATGAGATGATTGACAACTTTGCTTGTTTACATGTCTTCGATTATAGACTTTTGTGCTTCAATGTTACGAGTTGTATAACGGTAGCATAACTTTTAGGATCACTATGAGGATCGCTAGGTCTTAAAACATTAGAAAAGTCTCTCAACTAGGTAAGATCGGGTTCCGTTCTAGTTGTAGGTCGAAACTTGTTTAAATCCAATGCATGCTAATTACTTGTTCCTTACCTTCTTTTTGTGTGAGTCTTATTTGTAAAAGAGTTAAGTGCCGAATGTTTTGTGTGAAAGATGTCGACCAAACTTGTACATAGTAGTTTAGAGTTTACATTCCTGCAATTTAATTTCGTGCCATAGTTTTTAGGGCAGCCCTATGGCTGCCGAACCATTCTCTCCCCCAAAGTGACGATTTCATGTGTATATTTGTGGATATTTGTCTAACATTCTCATGTTTCAGGTACTCTTAATCCCCGGCTTAGAACGATCCCTACTTGCTCATACTACTAACGATATTTTGTAGGGTTATTATTTGTGAAGTAAGAGATAATTAAGGCACACAATTAGAAGTATATGAATGTTTAAACACAAATAAACACTCTGAATGAACTTCGAATTCCAATTAATCAGTAATTGAAATACAATATCCGACTAGCTCTTCACACAACTAGATTTACTTTCAATAGCTCTACAACACAGCTATCACACAAGTTCAGACTAGTTCTTTATCACAACTAGGTTTATAGAACACTTCTCCTGTTCTCCACACAATAGGAACAAGTCTAAGATCCTTTAACACGATCTTAACTACTATAAGAAAACTAAGACTCTTTAGCACAATCTAGTAATCTTCACAGGGCTTTGACTGATTTCAATAAGGTCAGAACTTCAGAGATGTTCAACTTCACACAAGCAGCACGAGAAGCAAGATGAGTTGAATCTAGAAGACTGGAACAACTTATGCTCTGTTTTTCTGGGTTGTTTTCAGTACCTGCAACCATGAACAAACATTTGTATATATAGGGGTAGAGTCTGAGAGAGAATCACTCAGACTCCCCCACAATCCGAGACTCCCCCTCACATTAAAATTCTCATCAATGCATATCCTAAATCAGAGTATGATTCCTAAACAAACTAGATTTTTCATGAAATCAAATAAGCTTTATAAGAAAAAGATAAATCAAGAGAATCAAGGATGAATTAGAAAATCATGTAATCAAATCAAATCAAATCCAATGACTGAAAGATAAGATATCAACCTTTTGATTATCATCGACAAAGTCTGCAGTAGTTTCCTAGTATGACTAGGAAAATAATAATTTTGAATATGAAGGCTTAACCTTCAAATGTAAAATTGATGTAACTCAACTTTTTCTCACAAAAGAAAAAGAATAAAATAAAAAATAGCTCTCTAGAACGAAGCTAACCAACCTTTAACCCAACTTTTTGATCGTTAAGTTTTTGAGTCCTTATGAATATATCACATGTAAAAAAATTTCAACCAAATTGATTATCATTTAGGTACCGAGGACGAACTGCAGTTGTTCAACATGAATAATTAGTGTTTTATAATTAATAAATTGTGATTTAGAATACCCAAACAATAATCAATTTGGCTGATTTAGAGATTGTCCTAGAGCAGCTGCCATATGGAGTGAGTTTCTTAAACCTAGTACCATTCTAAACTCTTTTTATTTGGATTGGGATGGTTGGATCATGGCTTAGTTGCATTATCAATTTGTCATAGATTATATCTGAAGAATGTGAAATGGTTTAGTATGTTTGTTTTCATCTGTTGGTTTATATGGAAGTGCAGAAACAAGTAGGTCTTTGAATCTGATTTTCATATGCCCATACTTCCTAAGAATGTGATATGGAGCTTTGTTGATGAATGGTGTAGTGCCAACTCTAAAAAGAATGTGGATTCCGTTTACAGTTACAAGTTTCTTTCTTGAAAAATGCCTGGTGAAAACAGATACAAATTGAACATTGATGGCACTAGAATTTCCCCTTCTGGAAAAAATGGAGCTGGTGGATTTATTAGAGATCATTTTGGCAACTGGACCATTGGTTTTCAAATCAGTCTTGGTAATTGTAAAATTGCCTCAAGTCTGCATATTAACATATTGGAAATTGAGTCAGACTCGGCAGTTCTTGTGCAGCTTGTGCAGAAAACGAGTTCTCTTTGCATCCTTTTGGCTCTCTGTTGCAAGGTTGCAAATATCTCATGATCTCTATGGAGTTTGTTTCTTTGGTTCTCATATTTAGAGAAGCCAATATAACTGCTGATCCTATGGCTAAAATGAGTATTAACTATGACAAAGGTTTGGTTATTTTTGAGAGTCCTCTTGTTCATGCTGCTCAGTGCTACATCGATGATCTTGGTGCTGTCACAAGAGCTAGGAGAGTTTGTTTTCCTAGTTAGTTTCTTGTTTATTTCTATTAGGGCTTTTTAAGCTCGTTTGTAACCAAGAAAAACAAATCAATTTGGCTGATTCAGAGGTGATTTACTCATATGAACTAAAAAACTGAACAATGAAGATGCCAAGGTCGAAAATTAAGTTAAAATTTTAGTTGGTTTCGTGTTATGAAACTAACCAAAGTGCTAGAAGGCTGCTCTAACATAAAAGGAAAAGAAGTATAAAAAAAAGGGATAATGACCATTTGCACAAAAAAATGTTAAAAATTGACAATTCCAATGTTTATAGCCCAGATCAATGAATCTTGGAAAAATTACAAAACTACCCTAGTGCATGTAATTCAGTGCTATTGAAACACATTTACCTTAACCAATTCAATATTAACCTCTCTCTCTCCCGTTCGGGCAGTTTGGCTTCCACAACAACACATAAATAAAAAAGAAAAAACTCTAGTTCCCCCGCCCCCCGCCCCGCCGCCGCCGCAGCTGCCCCTCCCGATCTCCCTGGTTTGATTCACACCAAAAAAAAAAAAAAAAAAACTCGAGTCCCTGACTTG
Organism: Potentilla sterilis; assembly: GCA_963682095.1. Taxonomy (NCBI): domain Eukaryota; kingdom Viridiplantae; phylum Streptophyta; class Magnoliopsida; order Rosales; family Rosaceae; genus Potentilla; species Potentilla sterilis. The sequence goes on from OY821764.1 coordinate 15,591,091, forward strand.
TCCAATCTGACCATATGAAACCCTTCATGTCTTTCTGCTTTTTTCTCCCACAACGATAACAATCACTTTCCCTCGCAACGCTTGTGAAACCTATCTGCTTCTCCATAAAGCACTTTTCAGCTGCAGCCCACTTTATCCAAACCCACTGAACCCTCGCCACTATTTTCCCGACCAAACCCGAATTGACCTCAGCAGCCCAATATTTTATTGGTCAAATCAAGATCTCAACCCTCTCTCTTCTTCTCCATCTCTCTCATGTGCAACAGTCTGTTCCTGGGCTGGAGTCGTCGCGACTGGGACGACTGGGTGGAGTTGTCGCGAGGCGAACAGCGGGTGGTCCGATTCTGGGTCGAGGTGACGATTCGGGTTGGGGTTCGAGCACAGGGCGTCCGATCTGGAGGCTGGGAACGGAGGAGCAGAGGTGATTGGTTTGGGTGGTCCGATCTGCTGTTTTGGGTGTCCAGATCAATCTTGACCTGAGGTCAGTGGTGCCGATCCGGTTCGATCTGGGTGGTCGTGTCGTCGGCCAAGGCTGCTGGGTCGACGCTGGTCTTGAAGAAACGGCGGAGCAGTCTTCCTCTTGGATCTCTGTTGAAGCACCCCGAAGAGCAGTGGTTGCGGGCCCTTTTTCTTTGTTATTTTCTGTAATTCTTCATATTATTGACTTTATTTTTTTTTTCGTGTGAGACATCTTTATTTCATACATGATTTCAATCTCTTCTCATGTTTTCTGAGAGTCAGTAACATGTTTACTGGGGGTCAGTAATATTATTACTGGGAGTCAGTAACCTGATTACTGGGGTCAGTAACTCGATTACTGGAAATATAGAATCTGTAAATTACTTACTGGGGGTCAGTAAACTGAGTCCGTCAATAACCTGAGTCTGGTGACTGAAATCATCTTACTGGGGGTTAGTAATATTATTACTGGAGGTCAGTAATCATCTTACTGGGGTTAGTAATCATCTTCTGGGCAAGTAAAGCATGTTACTGACCCCTAATAATCAATTACTGACCCCCTGTAATCAATTACTGACCCCTAGTAATCACATTACTAACCCCTAATAATCACATTACTGACCCTCAGTAACTTGAGTCAAGTGACTGGAATCCGATGACTAAAGTAATATTGAAAAAAAAAAATTCCGGAAAAAAAATCTGATTGGGAAAATCTGATTACTGGGGGTCAGTAACATGCTTAAGTCAGAGTCAGTAATTTAATATTGGAAAAAAAATATTTTCGAGAAAAAAAAAATCTGGCAAAAAAATTGGGTGACTGGAATCCGGCTACCGGTCATTGGACGCCGACGGAGTTTGGGTTTAGGGTTTAGGGTTCTTCTCTATCTTCCACTTTCTCTTCATATGAGTATATAAGGGATGAGGGTAAAAAGGAAATAAAAAATTAAAATTATACTAGGATTGAAAAGATTTGTTGAAATGGGTAATAAGAGTTGTTACCTTATGTTGAATAAGGGAAAAAAATAAGATGGTCATTGGAATGAGTAATGAATGGTCAAATTAGTACTAAATGAACACCTTTTATGAAAAAAAAAAAAAAGAAGGAAAAAACGTATAAAAAAAAAAGCAAATAAGAAGGACAAATTATCTCCTCCTCTCCTAAATGTCGGGGTTTTGGTGTACGTGAGCCGAGTTTTTTAAGAGAGATACTTGTAAAACACAAGTGACTAGTCTCCCACTTGGAGTTGAGTTGTGTTTTAGGGTGTGATCGTCACAAAAGCAAAAACCACTAAACAAATACAAATATCTCTTTCTTCCTTCGATCTCATCGCTACCATTCTCTCTCTCCTCTCATTCTCCAAACCTCACAGC